>JAVYIG010001113.1:0-384268 GCA_035222895.1 Strongylocentrotus droebachiensis
ATTTATTGCAATTCATATGATGCATATTTCACGCATGAGTGATTAAAAGCAATTTGAAGGAACGAAACCAAAAAGTCATTTGGCGGGCGGTATCTGAATTTCGAGAAAAATTCACATTTCCAGAAAGTTCATTTTCTGCTCTTTCATAATATTATGACACCTCAATCAGGAAAAATGAGCCAGGAATAACAAAGTTCTGTTTGTTTAAAGTGATGCTTGCATTTCCATAATTTGATCAAGGAGTTTTAAGAGGTGGAGACCTTAACTGGCAACAAATTATTCCAAGCAGCTGCCGTTTTCTAAGGTTGCACAATATAATCTACTTGACTTCTTATTTAAACTAATAGGGGGAAATCGAACAAATTATAAAATATGAATACAAAAGCCCAATAGTGTCAAGAAATTTGCTTACATTGTATGATACTAGCTTTAATTTGTAAAAAATAGTAAAATTTACAATCCTAAAACCTGCAATATGACATCGTTACCGATCGTTACCGGCTCACGAAAAATGAATTTGTTCAGGTTTAGTTCTTTATGATGGTATATGTCAGATTAGTGCCCACAGATGTCGAGTAATTTTAAATAATATTTCAGGAAATTTTAAAACCTGCAATATGACATCGTTACCGATCGTTACCGGCTCACGAAAATGAATTTGTTCAGGTTTAGTTCTTTATGATGGTATATGTCAGATTAGTGCCCACAGATGTCGAGTAATTTTAAATAATATTTCAGGAAATTTTGCTCTATTTCCGTCCGCTTGCCTCTGTAAAGGTAAGCACTATGTACTGCTCGTATTATCAGACGAGTGGTAGCGAAAAGCAATTATCATTACAAAAGCATATTTCCCTTTGAAAGTGGCCCGTTAGTTTGCAGCTAGGCAGGAATCTTCTGTCTACGTATCTGCAAGCACTATGAACATGACAGACAATGAAAGCGGACAAAATATACAGTTCCTCAGGAAAACAAAGGAACATCCCTTCACTGCTATTATGTAAAAATGTGTAGAACAGGTGTCACATGCATATTCACCTGTTCTACACATTTTTACATAATAGCAGTGAAGGGATGTTCCTTTGTTTTCCTGAGGAACTGTATATTTTGTCCGCTTTCATTGTCTGTCATGTTCATAGTGAAGGAAGATCAATTTAAGCACATGCCTGACATATTTTCTCCTGGCGGCTTCGAAGGTGGTACAAAGGAAATGCTATTACTCCATCTCTTAAAACTTCTTGATTTGATTAGACGAATTCGTTTTCACTGGCTCCCTGCCGTAGCAACAAACGGAATTGACAAAAGACTTAACTCCGTTTCGTTGACGATCAGACATAGACGAAAGACTTCATGCATGGCTAGGAAACGGAGTAAAGTCTTTTGTCAATTCTGCTTGTTGCTACGGCAGGCAGCCAGTGAAAACGAACTTTTTAAATCAAATTATGGAAATGCAAACATCTTATTTTTATGAAACCGCGGACGTAGTAAAAAGGTTAATTTCCAGGATTTGTATTTCAATTGTTTTAATCAGCATTAATATTATACTCTCTTAGAGTATAGGTTGGATAGAAACTTTATAATGGAAAAATATGCATCAGTATAAACAAACTTGATACTTCTGTGGCGTGGGAAAGTGGTGTACCCTATTGTTCAGGGGAAAAACAAATCCTGATCAATGAATTCCCCGTCAAATTATTGACGTTTGCATGTGTCTCTTTCGATATTTGAAGCCTTTTCATTGTGAAAGACAGTGTTATCCTAAACAGACAGTAAGGTGGCAATTTAATTGTACAGAAAATTCAATAACCAACAGATGGAGCGTTCTCTTTATACAAATATTTTTGTAAAACAAAAAACAAAAATCCACACTGTAGGCCTAGGCATACATACATGTACATCACACGCGATAGATCTAAGATTACCAGCGAGAGCCCCCCTCCCCCCCCCCCCACCTTCGGAATCGTATATGGCCGCTGCTATTATCTCTCAGGAAAGTACCCTATATATAGTACATGTACGTTCCTTTACCGTGTGCGTAGGCCTTTTAAGGGTTTTTCGAGGGTAGATTTTCCAAATGCGAACTTGTTTATGTTGCTTAAAATTTGTTTTTAATGTAATGGTAGTTGACATATTATAGCACAGGAAACCAGTGGCGGATCCAGGGGGCCCGCCCAACCCCCCCCCCCTGGCAAAAAAAGGGGAAAAAAGGAAGGGGGAAAAAAAAGGAAAAAAAAAGGGGAAAGATTTTTTGTGTGTGTGCTAAAGAAAGCAACAACAAAAAGTGATTTCACCTAGGGCTCAAAGTCAGGCACCTGGATGCTCATCTGGCGGTAATTTAATATCTAAAACCCCTGAGCTCCTGGGGGCTCCGCCCCCTGGACCCCACACCATTAGTGACCTACCAGTGCCACAAATAAGGTATCAAAATATGCTCATCTGACCGTAATTAAATGCCTAAAACGACTTGACTTCAGTGACTCTGCCCCCTGGATCCCACCTAGGGCCCTAAGGCGGACGGCTGGATGCTAATCTGACGGTAATTCAATGCTTAAAACCCCTGAGCTTCTGGGGTCTCGGCCCCTGGACCAATTAGTGTCCTACCAGTGTCACAAATAAGGTATCAAAATATGTTCATCTGACCGTAATTAAATGCCTAAAACCCCTAAGTTTCCGGGGCTCCACCCCACTACTGCTCCACCCCCTCGACCCCACCAGGGGCCCTAAGGCGGGCCCCTGCATGCTCATCTGACCTTAATCTATTGCCTAACACCCCTGAGCCTCCGGGGGCTCCGCTGCCTGGACCCCACGCAAATTCGTGACCTGCCCGTGCCACAAATAAGGTATAAAATTATGCTCATCCGACAATAATTTGATGTATAAAACCCCTGAGCATCTGAGGGCTCCGCCCCCTAGACCCAACACCAATTTGTGAACTGCTAGTGTCACAAATAAGGTATCAAAATATGCTCATCTGATCGTAATTTATTGCCCGAAACCCCTGAGCTTCCAGGGGCTCCGCCCCTGGCCCCACGCCAATTCGTGACCTGCCAGTGTCACAAATAAGGTATAAAATATGCTCATCTGACGACAATTTAATGTATAAAGCCCCTGAGCTTCTGGGGGCTCCGCCCCCTGGACCCCACACCAATTTATGTCCTGCCAGTGTCACAAATAAGGTATCAAAATATGCTCATCTGACAGCAATTAAATGCCTATACCCCTGAGCTTCTGGGGCTCCACCCCTTGACCCCCGCCGAGAAACGTTCAGCGGGCCTGCATGTAAAAGTGGAGTGATGGGGATTTAGACGGATGCAGGTTTTGTTTTCGACACACTTGAAACAGATTATGTATCTTTGATGAAATATTTAAATCTATATTTACACTTTTTATTAATGAATGATCTTCCAATTATATTACATCAAAAGCAAAATCGTAATTTAAGTGAAAAAAAGATGTAAGGAATTGTGCTTTGCATGAGGAAAGACGCATAATTGGCAATCATAAGCCTAGCTAAAGACATCATGTTTTGTTTAAAACTTTAAATCGAGTGAAAAATTAAAACAACAAAAATTGTCAATGAACATCATGAAGCAATTCAAACATGGCTTGATTAAGGGAAGAGTACAATTCTAAAAATTAGTATCCGACAAATTAATTAATTCACATGTGGAGATCAACTGAACTGAGCTGAGATGATGGTATTATCGATTAACCTAAGGTAGTCTATCACGGTACAGAGCGGGGTTGGGCTCTGTACAGTAACTTATGTTTTCTAAATTTCCCCCTTTTCTCTCTTATTTATTTCATAACAGATGAAGTAAGTATTCTTGAGTGGGCAGATTAACTCGGCCGGGTGGGGATATACCATCATCTATTGAGCCCTGAACTTAAACCAGAAAGCCTTTGACACCAACAGCTCACTAAACCTCACTTTCCTTTCATCCGTGAAACCAGCCTTGTTTAAACTTTTAAAGCTTATATGGTAGCTTCTATTCACCGATAAACCTGCCTGCCCCACAATGCCAGCAAAAAAACCCAGAAAAAACACTGCTGCTGCTACTACTGAACCTCAGACTGAATCATATGACAAGCATGATCAGATAGCTGAAGAGGTACAAGACTATTTTAAAAGTAAACAATTTAACAAGATGCTTCAGACAGCACTTACGAAATCGACAAAATGTGAAATGCAGGACCTGCGTGAGCAGTTGGAGAGAGCGGAAGGCAAAATCCTTGAGCTCGAGCATCAACTACGCTCCAAATCAGACACCATCATCATTCTTCAAGAACGGCAAGAAAGCAACCTGGCCAGTATCGACAAGCTGAAGCAGGAGTCCAACGAAGCCGAACAGTACTCCCGACGTACCTGTGTTCGTGTCTACGGCATACCTGAGAACCCAGGAGAGGACACCGACAAGCTGGTTCTTGATCTGGCTCGCGAGAAGATGGACCTCAACTTGGAGCAACATGAGATTGACAGATCTCATCGTGTAGGCGCGCCTGCAGCTGCAGGGGCACATAGCACAACTGGGAGGAGCACTGCAAAACCGAGGGCCATCATAGTGAAGTGCACCTCGTACCGCACTAGAGAGAGGTTCCTGAAGAACCGCAGAAAGCTGAAAGGTACCCACATAGGCATAGAAGAAGATCTGACCGTAAGAAATAGGGCCATCCTGTACAAAGCGAAGGAAGAAGTAAAGAAAAATGACAAGATAGATGCAGCTTGGTCGACAGACGGCAGGATCATCCTGTTACTGAAAGCAACGAACGGTAGATCAGTCAGGAAAAGAATTTGGTCGGTGAGTGATCTCTCAAAAATATGAACTTCAAATGACATTTTACTACTTTACAGAGACAATAATCATTTCCCACGTGTATACAGCCATCGTGAACTATTTTTTGTATTCTTAGTATTTTGATGATAGTATTATTCGATATTGTATTGTATTTTTCTTGTTTCTTGTTCTTTGATGTCTTCTGAATGTAGTTGTATTTTGTGTAACAGGCAACATAATTTATCATGCAGAAATTGTTTTTTATGTAAATTAGATAATAATTCTGATTCAAGACTTGATAATGATACTGGTGACCTTATTGAAAATCAATATTACACTCCTTTAGAATTTTGTAATATTTTAAAAAGTTCTGAACAAAGTACACTCTCTCTTGCACAATTTAATTGTCGCAGCTTGAAACAAAATGTTGATACATTTTTAAACTGTCTTGATGTTTTTTATAAACCTTTATCATTAATTGGAGTTTGTGAAACATGGTTGAAACAAGGTGAAGAACAAGAAATATATATTCCTAATTATAAGTTTGTTGGAAATTGTCGACCGAATAAAAGAGGGGGTGGTGTAGGTTTATATGTTAGTGATAGCTTAAGATTTATTAGAAGATTGGACTTAGATATATTTAGTGAGGATATTGAAAGTGTATTTATTGAGGTACGTAATAAAGTGAAAAATATTATTGTTGCTGTAGTATACCGGCCTCCAAGCCATTACCCATCTAACTTTTTGTCACAATTACAAGAAAATTTGATTAAAATAGTGCAGGAAAAAAAAGAATGTATAGTTATGGGCGATGTTAATGTTGATTTCATGAAAAAAGATGAAAATACGAAAGTAATGGATTTTTTTGATAGTTTTGTTGCTTTGTCTTTTTTACCATATATTTATAAACCAACAAGAATTACAAATGATACTGCATCAACTTTAGATCATATTTTTTATAATAATCCCGGAAAAGTTTTAAAATCTGGTATAGTGATAACAGATATCAGTGATCATTTAACGCCGTTTATTATTTTGAAGTCAAACAATTTTTATTCTGAACCTGATATTGAAGTGCGAAAAATTGATTTTAGTGAAGAAAATATGAAGCATTTTTGTAGTGAGTTGAACAAAGTTAAATGGGAACGACTTAATTATATTTGTGATACAAATGATAGATACAATTTTTTCTTTAAATTATATAAGGGTATTTACGATGAATGTTTCCCTGTTAAATTAATTAGAACTAAAAAGAAAGTTGATAAGCCTTGGGTAACAAAAAAGGTAATCAAGCTGAGTAAACGTAAGCATATATTATATCGTAAATACCTAAGAAACTCAACCACTTTACGTGAAATGGCATATAAAGAATGCAGGAATGTCTTCAATAATTTAATACGGGAAAATAAACGTGCATACTATGACTCTAAGTTTGATAATGTTCGTATTAATGTGAAAGCAACATGGAAACTTATTAATGCAATTTTAAACAAGAAAACATTAAAGCATGGGATCAATGATATTGAAGTTGATGGTGAAAAGATTACTGATAAACAAAGAATTGTAAATATATTTAATTCTTATTTTTGTACAATCGGGCAAAAACTACAGCAAAGTATTGATAACTTGATTACTTGCAATATTGAATCACCAAAATACGACGAGTACTTGAAGGGTAACTTTTTGAATTCATTGTTTTTACAGCCTGTTACTAACGCAGATATTATTAATGTGGTTTTGAATTTTGATGAAAATAAAAGTCCAGGATACGATGAAATTCACCCTAAGGTATTGAAAAACTCGATTTATATGATTGTTACACCCTTGTGCAATATTCTTAACTTGTCCTTTGAACAAGGTATTTTCCCCGATGCTCTAAAAATTGCAAAGGTGATTCCTGTTTTTAAAAAAGGCAATAAGTCATTTTTAAATAATTATAGGCCGATATCCGTGTTATCTGTTTTTAGCAAAATATTTGAAAAGATTTTATGTGATCAATTGACTCGTTTTATTAGTAAAAATAATATTCTGTATGAAAATCAATTTGCTTTTAGAAAAGGATACAGTACTTGCCATGCTCTTCTTGATTTTATTGATAAAGTTGCAAATGCTTTTGAACTTAATGAATTTTTAATTGGTGTATTTCTAGACTTATCCAAAGCTTTTGATTGTATTGATCATAATATTTTAATAAATAAGTTATGTTTTTATGGTATAAGAGGAATTCCTCTTCTTTTAATTAAAAGTTATTTATCAAACCGAAAGCAATATGTTAGCTTGGGTAATTATTACTCTGATCACAGCACTATTTTAACTGGTGTGCCGCAAGGTTCTAATCTTGGCCCGCTCTTGTTTTTACTGTATATCAATGACTTGCCATCTGTAAGCAATATTTTATCTTCTATTTTATTTGCTGATGACACCACTCTGTTTTTATCTGGTAAAGATCCTGTAGAAATGAATATTCTATTGAATTCTGAAATTGTTAAAATACACAAGTGGTTCCTTGCCAATAAATTGTTGATTAATTTTGAAAAAACAAACTATGTAATTTTTAAAACAAGAAATAAATAGGTAAATGAAGCTGCTATCAAGATTTGTATAAATAGTAAAGAAATTAAGCAAGTACACCAAGTTACTTTCTTAGGCGTCATTATTGATGAAAACTTAACGTGGAAGGACCACATTTATTATATTTCTAACAAGCTGTCAAAGGTCATTGGTGTTTTAAATAGACTCAAAGATATTTTACCATTACGCATACTTGTACAATTGTATAACTCTATGATTTTGCCTTATTTTAACTATTGTATTATTGTATGGGGCAATTGCGCTTCGTATCTGCTTCAAAAGATATTTTTATTACAAAAAAGAGCCGTCAGGGTTATAACAAACTCATATTATAAAACACATACAGGTACATTGTCTTTTAAGTTGAAGTTTTTAAAACTTTATGATCTATATGATGTAAGTATTGGTGCTTTTATGTTCTCTTACATGTACAATATATCTACTTTACCTGATTGTTTTAATAATTATTTTATTTTTAATAGAGATATAAATCAATATAGTACTAGAAATTCACACAAACTTTATGTTCCTTCATTTCGCTATAATTTGTCAAGAACAGTAATAAAATATAAAGGATCCATTATTTGGAATAACTTACCAGATTCTCTCAAAAGCATGCCCAACATTGTCTAGTTTTAAGCGTAATTTTAAACACAAACAAATATCAAGTTACAATATACTTTTTTAGCTTTTATTAATTCTGCCTGTCCTTGTATGTGTGTATATATGTCTTAGTTAATGTAATGTCTATATTGTCAATATTTTGCATTTAATTACCTTGAAGATTTTACTTTTGGGGTTGTAGAAAAAGGGGACCAGCCTCGATAGGTCAATGGCCTTTTCTAGTCCCTCACATCCCTACTCCACCCATTAATCATTTTTAGTGTTACTGTTGTTATTTTATTTTGTTGTTTTATTTGTTCTTATTATAGTCTATATATATTGCATTTTGTATAATTGTATTTTGAATGTTATAATGCTGTAAGTTTTTATTGGATGTGAAATAAACTGAACTTGAACTTGACTTAGAGTGCGAACATTTTGCATTTTAAAGTGAAACGGACACATAATACTCTATCTGACTCTTTTCCCGTATAACAATCTTTCAATCTTTGTTTTTTCTTCTGTGCTGTATACTACTTTAAGGACGCAGATCGGATCACCTCAAAGCATTTTCGATAACTGTGTAATCAGGGGCGTACGCAGGATTTTTTCAAGGGGGGGGGGGGGGTTTAAAATATTTTGCTCCCGAAAATTTGAAAATCGCGCTGAAAAGTCGCTCAGTGGGGGGGGGGGGGGATTAAAGCGGAGACTTTTTTTTTTTTTGGTCTCCAAATTTCAAAATTTGACTTTTTTCTTCATTGGGGGGGGGGGGGGGGGGGGTAAGGTCACCTTATTTAGGTTAGCCGTGGGTATAATTTTTTTTTTTTTTTTTTAATAAAAAATAAACAAAAAAAAAACAAAGGGGGGGGGGTTTAGGTTTTTTTAGGGGGGGGGGGGGGTTTACATACATAAAAATACCTGCGTACGCCCCTGTGTGTAATGCACCTCTTAAAATAGATTTCATTTGAGATTTATCTTGTTGCCCCCACGTTACTGATTCATGATAATTATCTTTGAAGAGCATTTTTCAAGCAACCTATCTCATAATATAATCTCACACGTTCTTTTCCCTTTTCTTCATCTCTCCCCTCACTATCATCTTGCTTAGTTTGGCCATTCGATTGGGTGGGGGGGCACGTGCCCCGTGGCTATGTCACTGGATTCACCAATAGGAAAGGAGAAAGTTCCTCAAACAGCAAAATTTACCGGACAGAAGCGTGGATAGATTTCACAAGAAGCAAATGACAGCGTGTCCACACACAAAACAATTTATCCCGAAACTCTATAACGAAACGTCGTATAAAGAATCATCGTATAAATTTCAGAGTGTCCACACACAAGAAACGTCGTATAAATAATCATCGTATAAATTCCAGGATGTCCACACACAGAAGAAAGTAATTCTGAAACTCTACAGCGAAATGTCGTATAGGTGCGCAGTTTGCTACTGCGGTCATGAAATGGAAGCGGAAATGAGAGGTCAGGTCTCCTTTCGCGCGAGGTTACGTTAAGCCCCGCCCAGTTAGTTACACTAGTTACACTAGTTACGTCCACACAAAACACCTTCCGTGATTAGGCATGATTAGGCGTGATTCTTTATTGAGTTCTAGTTCGAAACGATGCCCAAACCTGCGTTTCGTTATACGACTTATCGTTAGTGAGCGTCCACACACACAATTTCATCGTATAACTATCGCGAAACTGTATAACTATCGCGAAACGGTATAGCTAATCACGCCTAATCACGGAAAATGTTGTGTGTGGACAGGGGGTGAGAGAAAGTTCATAGTTTACGAAATATATCTTCTTGTTTTTCCCTTTCTACATGTATTACGTTGTTCTCTTTCCCTTCTACTTTTTCATAACTCACAAGCCCTTTACAATCACACAACCTTGTTACATCTCCTCTTTATCCTCTCTTCATTTCTCTATTGCTAATACTCAATCATGATTCTTTTCTCATTTACCAAAGAAACAACTCTCTCAGAAAACGAAAAGAAATGACATTGTGATACTGAAAACCTCCTTTGAAAGAAAAATCAGATCAATAAACAAAGAGTGTCATTATCTCTTGTTTTTCATCTCACAACTGTCCTTAAATACAATTCTCTTCACCAAAATTCTCTATCACGTCTTATTTTTTAACCTCCCTTCCAACCCCCCCCCCCCTTCCCCATGCAACATGATATATAGCTCACTTGAAAGAAATCACAAGAATACATATAGCAAAATTACAAATACTGTTACTTTAATGTGAAGAATCACACTTTACATCGTATGAAATAAGGTAAAATTACAAGTATTTTTTCTCTCCAATACATTCCAAAAGGAGAGCTCATGTAGTCCCATCTGTCCATTCCCAAAGCAAAATAAGACATCATAAGGACTTATTACAATTTTGTAATGTTTCCACATTGTTGTTTCAGCAATAATTATGTCAAAATCTTATAAATTGCATGTCAGAATGCCAATTGCATTGCTGTATAATGTGACGTTTCAAGAGAGAAACATTAGAGACGGAGAGGAGATAGAGACAGAGAGAAGACAGAGATGGAAAGTAGATAGAAACAGAGAGAAGAGTTTAGTTTAGACAGGGAAATTATAGTCATAAATTTGACAGAGAGTGGGAGAAAGCGAAGTGAGATGGACTGTGTAAAGAGAGAAAGTTAGAGACAGAAAGATATTAATACTAAAACGAGAAAAAGAAAGAATTGGCTAAAAGTGGAGATACTACAATCAGTAAAGAAAGATAGTGAGAAGGAAAGGAGAGGAATAGGGAGCGGAGAGAGAGAGAGAGAGTGAGTGAGAGAGAGAGAGAAAGAGACAGCTGGAGGGAGAAGACAATTAAGAGATAAACTGCAACAAAGAAATATCATAGGCTTAGAGAAAAGACTTAAACAAATTTACGACTTCACACCAAACTTTTAAGTAAAAGAATGATTTTTCCTATGCAAATGAGCAAAATGTCATCCATCATTGCTAAAATGCGATATCCTTTCATGATAGAGAGCAGGCATTTCAGATTCTTTACACAAATCTGAAAAATCTGTCTCGAGGCAAGAATCAGAGAACTAAGCATTTTGAGTGCAAGCTTTTTTCCTTTAGTCCCAACTACTCCAAACTGTGATGTGCATTTTAGAAATTGATGACTTAGCATTACGAGCATATGGTTCTAATTAGCATTTAAAACCCAAAGCAAAAAAAAAAGAAGTATGAAAGCATCTGAACGTTGCAGTCGGATAAATTTGCATAACGGCAAAGGCTTCTGAATTCAAGTGCGAAACAAAGAAATATGACTTTGCAGGATGCCACAATACATCCACGTCATATTTAAATCATACCTCACATATAACATACATAATACATGTATATACCGGTAATTCTAAAGCTTTTTAAAATGATAAATACAGCATTTGAAGAAAAAAAATTGGTCTGTTTGGAACCAGAAGGGTGTTTACTCACTTCATTTTACTCAGAATTAAAAGGTAATTGCCTTCTGGGTCCAAGCAGAGATGAATTGGTAACTTGAGTCACTTAAATAAGTTAATAAATTGATACAATTTAACATCTTGTATCATTAAATAAGGGTGGCTTGTTTATTCAAGATATCTCAATAAATACAAATATCTAAGATATACAAAGTACCAATCGTCAAAATGCAAAGGACGTACATTGTCTTATGCATTTTGCCCCATGTTGGTACAGGGCATAATTACAAATGTACAATTTACAGAGCTATTTTACACTGTACAGGTTTTTCTTTTAACAAGCTTTTCATTTTCTCATTTAGTACTGCATTTTATGTTGAAAAATCTAAATTTCGCAACGTGCTACAGACAACAGACATTTAAAGGAACTGTTACAAATGACAATATCTAATCCAGTTTGCAGCTCTTAACTTAATATTCAAGATCTTTACTTCTTATCTTTGCTACAAACAATATGCTTCATGTAGGTGCAAATTAACAGTTCAATATACATACTATCACTTTAAATAATGGCATAATGTAATTTGGACCTCTTTCCATTTCCCCCTTTTTTTTAAAGGTGGGGAGAAAGATGTTATAAAGCAAAAAAGACAACTTTGCTTTTTCAATAACTGAATAACAAAGCTATAAATGATGTAATGTTCATGTAATGATCTTGTATTACCATACTTTTTTGTAAAAGGGAATAGTATCTGAAACAAAGGCAAGATGATACCATAATATGGTGAACTGAATGTTTCCAATAATCAACATCATATTTTAAACACCACAAAGGAGAAATAATAACATAACATCTAACTATCGACATCATTAGAATAAAAGGTAAAAGCTCAAATTGTATAAGGTGTGCACGTAAAGAGAATATTCTTTCATGTGTGTGTATTGGGTTTTTACAGACGTGTATCAATCAGATATGACTATTTACGTCTGGGGACCGACCTTTAAACGTAACCATACGAAAGACGTGACTCGGTTTCGAACCTGCGTCCTTAGCTGGATTACAGGCGCACGCCACATCATAAGTTTTATAATGCACTAAAACAGACAATAATTTGCAATGTAACTTTAGAAAGTATTTCATTCCAATTTTATCAAACTACGCCTGAAAAAAGGGGAATTTTAAATGTAATACATTTGTAAAACACAAGCATGCATAGCATGTCAACAGAAATCTTGAATCTTGCATAAGCTTTAGAAAATTTACACCTTTTTCTACGGATGCATTCAAGTTTATAAGCATATATTTTTTTTAATTGAAAGTGAACATAGATAACAAATAGTATGATCAGAGAAAATAATTAGAAGGAAAATTTGGCACTAATTTCCATCTATTCCCTCTTTAATATTCAAAGTGCATTAAGTAATCTTTACAGCATTAGTTCCCAAACTGTAAGTTATTAACATACAATAATATTGGTCACTGAATGCAGTAAAGTGAAAAAACGAAATTAGATTCATGCACCTTGTGAAAAGTTAAGACAAGTCAACTCTGACATTTCATTAGAACCCTTTAAGATAGGAAGACAAACCATTTACATTGCATTGGTGAGATTACACAACTTCAAATGTACTTAAAGGCAGGGTATTATACTGACCCTAATTCTGATTTATGTATACTGCCAACTGCTGCTCACAATGTCCAGATGTGCTGACATCCATTTCCCACAATGCATCACCAACTGATGACACTTGCACTATGCTTGGGTACATAACCGGAAATCGCTCTGTGTACACCTTCCCCGAAAGAAAGCGCAATTGAAAATACTTTACAGCAGTGGAAGCGATGTCAGTAAAATACCCTGCCTTTAAACTCTAAACATATCAGCCAGTATTCATAAAAGTGGACAGAGATTAACTTGGTTGTCTAGTTTATGGTCTTTTAAGCGCTGATAAGAAAATGATAAACGGTATATTATGAACAGATCTATCCCAGGGGATGCTAAAGGCCAAGCTGTCGTAAAGCGCTGATAGCATTCAAGAAATATCAACTTACTACCAGGGAACCATTCACTACACGCGGGTTAAGAGAGGCAAATGTAGATTACTGTCATGCTTAAAGGACATTACCGGTAGTGCTTTTCCATTCCTTACAAATTACTGAGATTTTGTAGTGACATGAATGAACAAAATGGATTCAGTCACAAAACCAAATGAAATATCAGTTTGATAAAATTTAAGTGTAAAGCCTATTTTGATTACAGAAATTAAAGAATAATTGTCAATGGTATTGGAGAAAAATGTTGATAATTGGTGCTTTACAAATTCGTGAACTATAGCTCGACCCCCTTAATCCTGGTTTATTTCTGGACCAAAACCAATCATGCTTTTATGAATACCGGCCAATCTTTTTACTTTCTACAAACTTATAATACAATCTGATCAGCCTCTTGAGAAGAAAAAATATATAAACAAAAAAAATAAATATCAACAAACTGTACATATTATTGCACATAGGTTATAGGTCAAAGGGCATGGTCATTGGGTCGACTCGGGTCAATGTAAACTGCACATGCAGTCACGTCACAAACTATACACCTCCCCCATGACCACGCCTATTTGTAAATGTTTTACATGTTTACATTTACGTGTATGAAGTCTTGTTTACATATGCCACAGTAAACCGCTGGATTTTTCTAGACATAGTCTCATCATCGTTTAGCGTCAGTGTTTCTTACGTTGTGGGGTCGGAGGTTTCATTTCCTTTTAATAATGGCTCTTCTCCAAGCCTCCTGGGGGGCGTTTCACAAACCTTTTTTTCAATGACAAGTGACAAAAATCAGTGACAAATCTGCTGATAACCAATCAGAAGCAAGAATTTCAGTAGCTTATAACAAAAAACTGTCATTTGTCACTGATGACAAGTTTTGTGAAAAGCCCCCCTATATTCAGCATCTGCCTGGGTGAGGTCATATTGTCTGTTAGGAGCCAGAAGGGCATTAAATCGGTGTTAAAAGATATAACGTACCGCCCTTCTGCCTTTCAAGAGACGATATCAGAGCTGCCAACCTTGTGCGACCAAAAAAAGGAATCATGATGACAAAAAAAAGGAATTTCGAGCCAAAAAAAGGAATTCATACAAACGAAACTTACAACCACGCGCGACACACTTCCAATGCAGAAATGTTCATTCATCATGCTGCTTTTTCCATACAAACAGGTAATTTTTTTGGTGGTTATTTTGGTATTATCGGCATTTCATTTTTGGGGGAATATTTTTCTCTTCAAGTATGTTTTAAAATGAGTTTTCTATTGAATTTGTGTTCAAATCACCATTTTAGGGCAGTTGTTTGACGTGCGGTTGTAAAAAAAAAAAAAAAAAAAAAAAAAAAAATTGTATTAAAAAACGTATTTTATGAAGAAAAGACGTAATCCCGTAATTAGGATGAAAAAACGGAGTAATTCCGGCAAAAAACGGAATAGTTGGCAGCTCTGCGATATGCTCTCATATCTTCTTCTTCACATTTTTGTATCTTATAACATACATCTTAGTGAGTATGTGCAGGACTGTTTTTAAATCCCACTCGCCTTTTATTCCCAAATATTTTTTTTAAAATGTGGTGATTTACCGTGGCGTATGTGGATGGACCTTACAAAAGAATAAAAATAAAGTAATCTGTACTTATTATTACCATATACACATTCCCTTTTCCAAATTAAACCATTTTGGGGATTTACTAACCAAACCAACTGTAGGTAATTCCAGGAACACATTCAATGCTTCCACAGCAAAACCGTTTTGAGTTGTACTAAAAGATAGGCCTTATGGCTTCATAAATATAATCAAGTACCTTTACTCCCATCATGAAATGGAAGGCATTGCTACTTTTGTCAAATAAAGAAAGTTTTTACAGCAGATAAAGCAAAAATAAATATTGATCCCTGCATACACTAGAAGCTTCCAGAAAGGTGACTACAAAGGATTGTTTTGTAAGGTTGACTGCATGGTTCTTAAAATGGCCCAAAAGAGAATGATTCTTAATACAGTATTTGATAATAGAAATGAATTTGAAGCACTGGTTTAAAGAACATTACAATAAGTTTATATGATACCAGGAATTGGATGCTATATGCCATGAAGTTATGAACCACATGTATGTGTGTCTTTGCATGTTATTCATTTTGTAGAATTACTACCAATATCTTTTTATAAACAAGTTCTAACGGGATAAATTTGCTTAAGCTTGCGACTATTCATAATGAACATTTTGATTTTACTTTAAGGAGCCTAGGCTCCATCAAAAGACATCAACAAGGGGCCCGTTTCACAAAGCCTTTTTTCAATGACAAATGACAAATATCAGTGAAAAATCTGTTAATTACCAATCAGAAGCAAGGATTTCAGTAGCCTATAACAACAACTGTCATTTGTCACTGATGACAATTTGGTGAAACACCCTCCAGTTGGTACCACAGAGATCAGTCTATCTCAAGAAGAATCCCGAACTAGACGTGAAACGTTGCAAGTTCCAACAAAGTAAAGCCAGGACAGCTTCTCACGAAACCGTCTTGGGTACAAGTCTAGCTGATACCTCATTAAAATGCAATCTATAAAATATACTTGCATATCAATGTAATATTAGAAAACTTGTACTGAACTTATGACAATTCCATGAAAGAGTGTCCAGTTGACTGTTTTATAGCAAAGTATTACATATATGAATATGTGATAAACAAAAGATGAGATCGAAAATAAGTTATTAAAGAAGGCTATGGAAACATACAGGGTGTACTGTACATAAATTTGAATATGAAGGACCAGTACTACTGCAAAAACTGACCAAACCTAAAACAAATAACGTATGCAATAGACGAATAAGGGCCAGAATTAATACAAAAACTAACCGAACTTGAAACATACCACGTGTATGTAAATTTGACTAATAAGGACCAGCACTACTGCAAAAACTGACGTTATTTGAAACCTACAGTGAATGTAAATAGACTTATAAATACCAGGACTAATATAAAAAGACCTTACACAAGTTGCATGCAAATAGACTGATATAGGCCAGGACCAAGACTAGGACATAACAATTCCTACCCAGGTCCTGGAGCTAATTATCAAACACACCAGAAATGAGGTTGAAGTACAAGAGTCCTGGTCCAAGAGATCGGACCAGGAATTTCACACTATTTAGACTAGGAACTCACACACACATCACATATAGAGAGCTGCTCCAGACTACTACTGTATAGTACCATGGCAGACAAATGGAAGCACCATAGGTTGGTTGTCATGACGATGAACGAGTCGTCGCCGTTGTTGACGTCACGGACCAGTCACGATTAGAGGGTCACTCAAAGCTCATCAGGTTAGCAGGTGTCTAAGTTTAAAAAAAATAAGATGATGGAAGTTTCATTAGACTTATTGATAATTCACATACAGTCAAATCTGCTTACGTACATGTATCTACTGTAACCGCATATAACAATCACCTTTGCCCCTCAGGGAAATAGTACTCTCACACCTATCCTGCTTTTTTTCCTTTATTTTTCTGTTCCTTCTTTGTTTTCTTCTTCATTTTATTTCTTTTATCATGTCAATCTAACTAGTGAATGTCTGGAAAAGTTTACATTAGCCTATTTCACATTGTACTATCTGCATGTATTTTATATGTTGCAGTTTTATTTGTAAATTCAAGATGTGTCAGCTTTTAACTGTGACTTTTGTATCAATAAACCTTGACAATTCAATTCAATTCTATCTTGGCTCCCGAATATTAAACTAGAGTCTCTTATGGCAGTGTTAATGCCTACATTAGCAGTTTCTCTATTACAAATTCTTTCTGGGGTTTTGTTTTGTTTCTAAGATTCAGATTACATAAAAGATAAGGCAATAAGAAGAAAAAGCTGGGATACCAGATCGTTTTAATTGAAATTTGGCCCAAAAAGCGACTCGCACATGCCAAGGCCTCATTCGTTCTACAATATGGAGCCTGATGTTGTTTGAAAGTACAGGTTTACATGGCAAGAACATAACTTTAAGAGTAGATTTGAGGTAAAACTAGTCATTAAAGCTTGTCTGCACTAGTTTGGCCAGGAGGGACTAGACTACCCAGCGTGGTCACCGACAGTTGGTTATCTCATCAAATCAGCTCTCAATTAACATAAGAAAAAGGGGGATCATGGGGGACTAACGGGTACTGCTAAGTCATTGTTTGTTATATAGAGGGCGCAAAGTAGCTTCAAGTAGTGCAGTCCCGCTTTGAGAACTATCCACATGGTTGTACTTCAAATCTACTCTCTATATGGAACCTGAAGCGCCTTATAAAGCCCGAAAACAAAGAGGTCGTAGGGCTTGAAATAAGGCAAAAACCTGAAAACGGGTATCCCCAAGGACATACCTTTGGTCCTCTCTTTTTCTTTGTAGCTTCGTCAAGATTCCTGACCCACGCACATGCCACCGAGTAGCTCTGTGCTTTGTACTTGTAGCTATTACCTGAGGGAGAAAGGAAGACAGAAGTTTTATTAAAAAACGTTTAAAGATATTCAAGATTGTTTTCTGGGCCCTGTTTCATATCAACAAAATTGAAATGACAGAAAAAGTAGGTTAAATTATTCTTCACATGACTCTCTCTCAAAAGGTTGGGGTTTGAATATCTGCCTGGTGCATATAAGTCCTCAAATAAAAGTATTTTATCTGAGTAAGCGGGTGAATGTATTCAATGAAATGCGTTGTGAACTGATAAAGGCTGCCAGAGCTAAAGCTTGGGCAATAATATCTAAACTCATTACCTCACTGCCAAAAATACATCACAGCAATTGACAGTACATGGCGATGGTGTCCTTTTTGCAGTGAGCCGATACGCTATTTTAGTAGTTCATTAGTTTATACGTGATACAAAAAATGGTTTATCATTATAATTTTCATCATTTGGGTGTTACTACCCTAGGAAATTGCTACTAAAATGCCAGCAGGGATTACCTCCTGTGGGACCACATACCTGTATTTGGATCTGTTAATAATATGACGTTACTGTGTTTGGTCTCGGGCATGGAAACCATCCAGTCTGAGATGGAGAACACCTTGCAAGGCTTGGATTTGAACTGGAGAGAAGAAATGGCAAAGAATAAAAGACAAGTTAGAAAAACAGAATTTCATGAAGTTAATGTAAGAAGTAGGATGACAACTTAAATACAAAACAGATTGGCAGGATGAGTAGACTCTTCATGGAACTCACTCACTCCCTCCCTCCCATCATTCATTTGCTCTTTCCCCTGCCTCCATCTCTCCATCTCTGCCTCCCTCCTTTGGTCCTTTCCCTGCCTCCATCCCTGCCTCACTCCCTCCCTCCTTTGCTCCTTCCCTGCCTCCATCCCTGCCTCACTCCCTCCTTTGCTCCTCCCCTGCCTCCATCCCTGCCTCACTCCCTCCCTCCTTTGCTCCTTCCCTGCCTCCATGCCTGCCTCACTCCCTCCCTCCTTTGCTCCTTCCCTGCCTCCATGCCTGCCTCCCTCCCTCCCTCCTTTGCTCCCCCTGCCTCTATCCCTGCCTCACTCCCTCCCTCCTTCCCTGCCTCACTCCCTCACTCCTTTGCTCCTCCCCTGCCTCCATCCCTGCCTCACTCCCTCCCTCCTTTGCTCCTCCCCCTGCCTCTATCCCTGCCTCACTCCCTCCCTCCTTTGCTCCTTCCCTGCCTCCATCCCTGCCTCCTTTGCTCCTCCCCCTGCCTCTATCCCTGCCTCACTCCCTCCCTCCTTTGCTCCTCCCCCTGCCTCTATCCCTGCCTCACTCCCTCCCTCCTTTGCTCCTTCCCTGCCTCCATCCCTGCCTCCTTTGCTCCTCCCCCTGCCTCTATCCCTGCCTCACTCCCTCCCTCCTTTGCTCCTTCCCTGCCTCCATCCCTGCCTCACTCCCTCCCTCCTTTGCCCCTCCCCCTGCCTCTATCCCTACCTCACTCCCTCCCTCCTTTGCTCCTCCCCCTGCCTCTATCCCTGCCTCACTCCCTCCCTCCTTTGCTCCTTCCCTGCCTCCATCCCTGCCTCCTTTGCTCCTCCCCCTGCCTCTATCCCTGCCCCACTCCCTCCCTCCTTTGCTCCTCCCCCTGCCTCTATCCCTGCCTCACTCCCTCCCTCCTTTGCTCCTTCCCTGCCTCCATCCCTGCCTCCTTTGCTCCTCCCCCTGCCTCTATCCCTGCCTCACTCCCTCCCTCCTTTGCTCCTTCCCTGCCTCCATCCCTGCCTCACTCACTCCTTCCCTCACTCCCTCCCTCCTTTGCTCCTTCCCTGCCTCTATCCCTGCCTCACTCCCTCCCTCCTTTGCTCCTTCCCTGCCTCCATCCCTGCCTCACTCCCTCGCTCCTTTCCCTGCCTCCATCCCTCCCTCCTTTGCTCCTTCCCTGCCTCCATCCCTGCCTCACTCCCTCCCTCCTTTGCTCCTTCCCTGCCTCCATCCCTGCCTCACTCCCTCGCTCCTTTGCTCCTTTCCCTGCCTCCATCCCTCCCTCCTTTGCTCCTTCCCTGCCTCCATCCCTGCCTCACTCCCTCCCTCCTTTGCTCCTTTCCCTGCCTCCATCCCTCCCTCCTTTGCTCCTCCCCCTGCCTCACTCCCTCCCTCCTTTGCTCCTTACCCTGCCTCCATCCCTCCCTCCTTTGCTCCTCCCCCTGCCTCACTCCCTCCCTCCTTTGCTCCTCCCCTGCCTCCATCCCTGCCTCCTTCCCTCACTCCTTTGCTCCTCCCCCTGCCTCCCTCCCTCCTTTGCTCCTTCCCTGCCTCCATCCCTGCCTCACTCCCTCCCTCCTTTGCTCCTCCCCTGCCTCTTCCCCTGCCTCACTCCCTCCCTCATTTGCTCCTCCCCCTGCCTCTATCCCTGCCTCACTCCCTCCCTCCTTTGCTCCTTCCCTGCCTCCATCCCTCCCTCCTTTGCTCCTCCCCCTGCCTCTATCCCTGCCTCACTCCCTCCCTCCTTTGCTCCTTCCCTGCCTCCATGCCTGCCTCACTCCCTCCCTCCTTTGCTCCCTTCCCTGCCTCCATCCCTCCCTCCTTTGCTCCTCCCCTGCCTCTTTCCCTGCTTCACTCCCTCCCTCCTTTGCTCCTTCCCTGCCTCCATCCCTGCCTCCTTTGCTCCTCCCCCTGCCTCTATCCCTGCCTCACTCCCTCCCTCCTTTGCTCCTTCCCTGCCTCCATCCCTGCCTCACTCCCTCCCTCCTTTGCCCCTCCCCCTGCCTCTATCCCTGCCTCACTCCCTCCCTCCTTTGCTCCTCCCCCTGCCTCTATCCCTGCCTCACTCCCTCCCTCCTTTGCTCCTTCCCTGCCTCCATCCCTGCCTCCTTTGCTCCTCCCCCTGCCTCTATCCCTGCCTCACTCCCTCCCTCCTTTGCTCCTTCCCTGCCTCCATCCCTGCCTCACTCACTCCTTCCCTGCCTCCATCCCTGCCTCACTCCCTCCCTCCTTTGCTCCTTCCCTGCCTCACTCCCTCCCTCCTTTGCTCCTTCCCTGCCTCCATCCCTGCCTCACTCCCTCGCTCCTTTGCTCCTTTCCCTGCCTCCATCCCTCCCTCCTTTGCTCCTTCCCTGCCTCCATCCCTGCCTCACTCCCTCCCTCCTTTGCTCCTTCCCTGCCTCCATCCCTGCCTCACTCCCTCGCTCCTTTGCTCCTTTCCCTGCCTCCATCCCTCCCTCCTTTGCTCCTTCCCTGCCTCCATCCCTGCCTCACTCCCTCCCTCCTTTGCTCCTTTCCCTGCCTCCATCCCTCCCTCCTTTGCTCCTCCCCCTGCCTCACTCTCTCCCTCCTTTGCTCCTTTCCCTGCCTCCATCCCTCCCTCCTTTGCTCCTCCCCCTGCCTCACTCCCTCCCTCCTTTGCTCCTCCCCTGCCTCCATCCCTGCCTCCTTCCCTCACTCCTTTGCTCCTCCCCCTGCCTCCCTCCCTCCTTTGCTCCTTCCCTGCCTCCATCCCTGCCTCACTCCCTCCCTCCTTTGCTCCTCCCCTGCCTCTTCCCCTGCCTCACTCCCTCCCTCATTTGCTCCTCCCCCTGCCTCTATCCCTGCCTCACTCCCTCCCTCCTTTGCTCCTTCCCTGCCTCCATGCCTGCCTCACTCCCTCCCTCCTTTGCTCCTCCCTCTGCCTCTATCCCTGCCTCACTCCCTCCCTCCTTTGCTCCTTCCCTGCCTCCATGCCTGCCTCACTCCCTCCCTCCTTTGCTCCCTTCCCTGCCTCCATCCCTCCCTCCTTTGCTCCTCCCCTGCCTCTTTCCCTGCCTCACTCCCTCCCTCATTTGCTCCTCCCCCTGCCTCTATCCCTGCCTCACTCCCTCCCTCCTTTGCTCCTTCCCTGCCTCCATCCCTGCCTCACTCCCTCCCTCCTTTGCTCCTTTCCCTGCCTCCATCCCTCCCTCCTTTGCTCCTCCCCTGCCTCTATCCCTGCCTCCTTCCCTCACTCCTTTGCTCCTCCCCTGCCTCTATCCCTGCCTCACTCCCTCCCTCCTTTGCTCCTTCCCTGCCTCACTCCCTCACTCCTTTGCTCCTCCCCTGCCTCTTTCCCTGCCTCACTTCCTCCCTCCTTTGCTCCTCTCCTGCCTCCATCCCTGCCTCACTCCCTCCCTCCTTTGCTCCTCCCCCTGCCTCTATCCCTGCCTCACTCCCTCCCTCCTTTGCTACTTCCCTGCCTCCATCCCTGCCTCCTTTGCTCCTTCCCTGCCTCTTTCCCTGCCTCACTTCCTCCCTCCTTTGCTCCTCTCCTGCCTCCATCCCTGCCTCACTCCCTCCCTCCTTTGCTCCTCCCCCTGCCTCTATCCCTGCCTCACTCCCTCCCTCCTTTGCTACTTCCCTGCCTCCATCCCTGCCTCCTTTGCTCCTCCCCCTGCCTCTATCCCTGCCTCACTCCCTCCCTCCTTTGCTCCTTCCCTGCCTCCATCCCTGCCTCACTCACTCCTTCCCTGCCTCCATCCCTGCCTCACTCCCTCCCTCCTTTGCTCCTTCCCTGCCTCTATCCCTGCCTCACTCCCTCCCTCCTTTGCTCCTTCCCTGCCTCCATCCCTGCCTCACTCCCTCCCTCCTCCTCATTCTCACACCCAACCCTACCCCCTACTCACATGTGCTCTCTCTATTGAGTTGAAGGACTTGGCTGCATAATGGACCAGGTTGGTGCCCCACAGACCCACCCAGAACCTTGTCCATGATGTCACCGATAGCTTACGGCCGGCTTTCCTAATTGGTTTTCTCTTCAGGCAGGCTGTGTGGTTGTCAGTTAAAATCAACAAGAGATATAGGAGATAAGCTACTGATGTGGTCTAGGAACTCACCAACAATGAAATATCCTTTCCAACTTTAGACATAAAACGTAACAAAAGTTGGGATTTTCAAATGTATACAGATCATGTTATGATGACATAAATGTATTTTTAAAGGATGACGATATTTAGTCTACATATTTTACAAATTTTGTATACACTGTTTAATATGTCAAATAATTTGTACCTACAATTCCTAGGTCTAAATTCTTATGTGTAGCTAAAGACTTTGTAAAAACTGAAAGGAACCAGACTTTAATCCTGAGAAAATGATATATACATGTTTATGTAGTTTCATTAAAACCATCTCAAAATATATTTTCAATGTTTACATCGTCAAAACAGATAGTTCTCGATGAGTAGTTTAAAAACAATAATTCTGGTATGATATGACTCACCATTTAATGTAAATAAGTTCTGAGGGATATCGATGATACTGGAAACTAGATCCTCACAGCTCTCTGTAACACTCCTACAGTAAACAAAAAATTAATTGCAAAAATCAATTATTATCTTTATTCTAAAACTTAAATAGTATGAATTTACCAGTTTACAATAATATTAAAGGCAGACATAGAGATCAGTGCAGAATTTCAGGATACCACTCATTCATCATAATCTTATATTACCACCATTCTTTTCTAGTACACTGGATGATTAGATTTCACCTTTATTTATGTGCATCAAGGTCAAAATGTAATATTCCAAGACTCTTTTTAAACTTTTTAATTCCATGCCCCCAGCTGACAGTTGTAACGCAACTACATGCATGTGAAAGGCACAACTAAACCACCACAAAATTTGCAGACATCAATATTTAGCATTATCAATATTTAGTTTACATGTAGGTCTAAATCTAAAAGATGAGGTGAGCACTAAAATTTGTCACATATACATAAAATGGGATTGGTATCATTCAAGATCTACATTCGTTAGCCTCTGATTTGGGTAGGGTCGGCTACTCTCTTTAGCCGACCCTACCTAAATCAGAGGCTGTATTCATTACTTCAATACCCTCACATTACCCTCTCCCCTTTTTGGGGGTCCCAAATCCCCTTTTTGAGGGTCCCAAACCAGTGCACCGACTCTGGTACTGATTATTCATTCTTGTCGTTTTAGCATTTGAATGTTGATGGTAGACATCTGTCCCAAGCAACTTGCAATGAGTATATAGTAGCCATTGAGAGTGTGACTATTTAGGAGGTTTTACTCACCCGTTATTTAACCACACATCCTGGTCATCACTGAACTCTGACCCTTCACTGCTTCCTGTGGTCAGAGAATTTAAAGAGAAAGAGACAGACAGACACAGAGAGAGAGAGAGAGAGATAGATAAAGAGAGAGAGAGAGAGAGATAGATAATGTGAGAGAGAGAGTAAGATAGAGAGAGAGTAAAAATGTTACATAATGTGCAATATAGACCGTTGATTTCAGTTTGATAAAAAAATTAAGAAAAGTTCAATAATTGTATAATATAATCTATATAATCATAATAGAGGCAGGGGGCTGAACAGAAGAATGAAATTTATTACTTCATGAAGTCGGACCATTACAAGGGCTCTAGGGTGAAAAAGCAGAAATCCTCAAGTGCACATTAAGGCCTGTCTTCATCAGACCAAAGATGTAAAATGATGCACTATTCTAACTAGTCCGATCTCAAATTAGCCAGCTAATTTGCGTTTTTATCAGCCCACTATTTGGGAAATAGCGGGCTAGTTTGTGAGCGATCGTTCTGGTGAAGACGCAATTTCGAGCTTCGGGAAAGTATCCATAGTCGGAAAATAGCTGGTCTTTTTGCAACTTCGGTCTGATAAAAGCAGGTCTATAGAAATGTAATCATTTTCTTAGCACTCAATTGAAATTAAAAAAATAAAAATCATGAGAGCTTGCAAGGGAAAATTCCTTCTAACCAAAGCATATATGAAGACTGGCATTCTCTAGGCCAAATCTTTGCTTAAAATTGGATAAACTACCTTTGTTGTAGGGGGTGGGGGTGGGGGTGGGGCCATAAGGCTATTTGCTCTTTTTTTTGTAGACCCCTCATTCTCATAATTTGTTTTTGCTAATTGCTTTGTATTGATTTCTATTGATGATGCTCTGTTGTTTATATATTTGTTCAATGATTTTTTTAAAATTGAGAATGAAAATAAAAACTGAATTTAACAGATTGTGAAATTTACCTTCCATTGATTTACCTTCTATCGAGCTAGATACGGAGGGTCTGATCGATGACGTCGTCTCCTCTAGCAGACTGTCATCGAGGAGATGCCTTGGACCATTGCCGAAATTTGTATTAGGAAAGCTGGGGGAAAAAAATAACACAGAGAAATATTCATAACACATGTGCTTTATAAAGCACCTCATTCTGACAAACATTCTTTCATTGCAGTGAATTTGGCATTTAATTGAAACTATGTTCAAACGACATTGTTAGTTTGTATTCTCTCTATGTTTGTTTCTGACCTGGCTAGCAGCTACATTTGTCTCAACAAGAGAAGTCGACAAAGAATATTACTACAGCTAGAAAGTGACGGGGTGCTCGATGGTGATGTGGTGAATTACAACAAAGGGAGACATATGATTGTATCTGTATTGGTTCATTTTACTTAATATATCCTCACCGAAAATTGCTCATATAACAATTAATTAATGTTGTTTTCATCTTCTTCTTCTTATTTTTTATTTTAGATCATTTGGGGGAATTGAATCTACCACATTATTATGAATGAGTGCATATTTTGTTTTAAGAAAGACACATGTACATGTTCACTACAAGAAACATGTGAACACAGAAACTTACCTAAGAGGTTCTGCAGGTGCTAAGTGGTTCGGAACACTGGGTAAAATAAAATGAACACAAACACGTTAAATAACAAATTTAAGAAGAAAATAAATTGCTAGAAATCTGCAGATATGAGGTTCATGATATCTTCCGTAAGATGAAAAAAAATCATACGATTACGATTTAAAAATCCAATCCTGTGGAAGAAATGGACATACACATTATATTCACAAAAAGAAATATTTGTTAAAATTATGAAAGAAGTATCAAATATACATTATTTGAATAATACATTCACATATACATGAAGGTAATTTCATCATGTCAACCTTAACATCAATAGACTTCCAAATAATATTGTGTTCACTGTCACACAATTAAAGTTGGAATGTCTGAGAATGTACAGATCAAAGGACAGTTCTGAAGTAATCTTCATCATGTACGTATACTTGGATGTTTCTGTTTCAATGAAACTCTGCGACAAAATATAGTTCTAAATTAGTTACTGCTTACTTTGCGCCTAAGCTTTTTGTTTTCCGATGGCCGGGTACAAACTTGGATGAGATGACGGGCGTGGATGGGGTTGACTTGCCTATCGAACTCGTCTTCACACCTCCTCCTCCTCCGCTGTCTATAGAGGGCAGAAGCACAAATAAAGAGAATTTTAAATACTTCATACAAATCGTTAGAGACAGAGAAAAGGGGAGATGATACACATATTGATAGTTATTCAAATTAATATAACAGTGTCAGAATGAATATTTATATATTTTTTTTAATTTAAAAAAAAATTCTTTTAAAACTCTTTATTTATACCAATTTTAATAAGACTATCAATATTCTATTTTTCACATTAACATTATATACTTTTGTTGCAGCATCAAAGTTTGGATTTCTTTTTTTTCTGACACAAAACAATCTCCGTCATCAAAACCTTATCATGTTGATGAAATGGTAACATAAAGAAAAACTGAAATATGGATTTTGCAAAAACTTTAACTAAGGACATCAAAATTATCATCAAAATAACTTGCTACTGATCATATATTTAAAAGAGATTTGAAAACTAAAGAATATGATATTATATCCATAAATATGTTTCCATTTAACACTTATAACTGATATTACCGGTACACTGTTGAAGCTACAAGAGAACAACATTAAATTTTGTTGTATTATAATTTTCAAACACAAAATCATTATTATATCAAAATAACTTCATATCTTAAATGACAAACGTGGCTTCAATATGACTTGCATTTGTTGTTGTATTTGCATAATATGTACAGATGTATCATTTACAGCCTGTAATATCTAAATATCTTTAAAAGCAATAAATGTTAGAGGTGGTACATGCATATGGTATACAGGTAATACTCTTCAAAGGTCATCCAAGTTATAAACTGAAGCAAAGCATTCAAATATATATGATTTCCTGCATTCACCCACTCATGCAATGCATCACAATCCCTTTGGGCAAATCAAGGTACCTAACTGTATCATTAGGCAGAGCTGCCAACCTTGTGCGACCAAAAAAAGGAATCATGATGGCAAAAAAAAAGGATTTCAAGCAAAAAAAAGGAATTCATAAAAACGAAACTTACAACCACGCGCAACACACTTCCAATGCAGAAATTTTCATTCATCATGCGTTTTTTTCCATACAAGCAGGTAATTTTTTTGGTATTATCAGAATTTCATTTTTTTTTAGAATATTTTTCTCTTCAAGTATGCTTTAAAATCAGTTTTTTATTGAATTTGTGATCAAATCACCATTTTAGGGCAGTTGTTTGACGTGCGGTACGCTAAAAAAAAAAAAAAAAAAAAAAAAAATTGTTAAAAAAAGTATTTTATGAAGAAAAAACGTAATACCGTAATTAGGAGGAAAAATCGGAGTAATTCCGGCAAAAACAGAATGGTTGGCAGCTGAATGGTTATCATGAGATAATTTGAAGCAACATTACCAGACCTCACCTTTAAAGTGTACCAATCACTTAAACAAGATATTTGCTCTGTTTGTGATGGGTTTCACAGCGCTATTCAAAATCATATTCAAGATATGAGCTCCTAATATCACTTTATAAGAAATATTGTAAGTTTATAAACTCTCAATTAACATAAAAACAACTTGTGAATAAGTATGAGCTCCAAATATGACTTCCATAAAGAAAAATTGCAAGTTTAGATAACTTTTCCACTCTCAATCAACATAAAAACAACTACCGGTAGTGAAACGACTAGTCAATGCACCAGTATGAGCTTGTATAGAATAAGACATGCACGTAACCAAAGTATGATTCAGGCTTTGGATTCCGTGCACAAGGTTTTGTTATTTTTTATATTCTTAATACTTCCTAAAAAAAATAACCTATAGAACACCGAGCTTGAGACTGATTTCATTGATTCTATCGGTAAACAAATTAATGTTTTTAGGTGATAGGTACACTTTAAAGCAAAGGTATAAAATGGAACATTTCTTTCATTCACCCCTGCATGCAAGGCATCACTGAATCCCCTTGAGTGGATCGAGCTCAATGAGGCTTAATATAAGCAAGCTATTATTAGGTCACGGGATAATTTTAGGCAACAGATTAATCCCATCGCCACACCCCCTCATGAGTTCGTTTTGGAAGCGAGGGTTATTTCGGAAGCGTGATGATGTGAATCGGTTGAGTCAGGCGGAAAGAACAAGGGCAGATGTATACAGGCGTTGAGATAGTGACATGATGCTGAATAAAGCATTGATGAATTTCTTTGTATTTGACAGGAATAATGATTAATTACATGTACATGTACAGCAGTTAACGATCCCAATGCCTAACTTATGTATTTTGCTTTTGGTACATAATTGCTAGGGCTCACAAGGCATCAAGCTACGCTCATCTTGGAGCCCTGGCCAGTTCTGTTTAAACTAAGTTTATATTCCTTTAAAGTATGTTCTAATTTGTACTCGTTTTATTATGTATTCAGAACTGCAAAAAAATGAAATGAAAATGTTATCTAAGAGTCAATTACAGTCAAACCTGCTGTAGTGACCACCTGTCTACAAAGATCACATTTTGTATTTCCCTTGAAAATGGTTTCTCATTGAAACATGTACTAAGAGGAACCTGTACATAAAGACCACCTGCCTATAAAGTTCACTTTTCTCTTCTCCCTTTGGTGGTCTTTATAGACAGGTTTCACTGTACTATGCATTAATCCACTGCCTACTGGAATCGGGTTGTCCCTGTATTACGCCCATGGGGTTTTATAGAGATGTCAGTAGTCAATAGCTTAAAATCAATACCTCCCTTCAATCTCTCGCCAGATATTGCGATGGATGCAACGCATGAGTAGTTAGACAGGCAGAACTGAGACATATGTATCAAGGCACACATGTATCACAGGATGGTGAAATGGTTCTGGGTTATGTAATGTTTAATTTATTTTTGCATTTGAAGAATGATTCAACGTTTTGTTCTGCTGAGAACGGGCAGGGTGTTAACTCTGTGTTTAAATGAATAGCTTCCTTGTGACTATTAGCAGAGGATGTAGAGTTGTAATGATTGCAATCCATGAGTCATGAGAGTTAGATTTACATTATGTAATGAGATTAGACATGGCACGGTAAACCACTTTAATACAAAAAAAAGCCAACATGTTTTTTAACGTGTAAAGTGAATGGCAACTGCGCGCAGCAAAGGACTTGCGCTGAGCTCTGTGTTATAAGATACAGAAATTGTGGAGCCTACTTACACCTTACGTCATCATAAACAAAATCTGCAATTTTTGCCACATCACATTTTAACAAGCCTTAAAGAGGAATTATCATATATATGAACACACTTTTGAACTATGTCTTTTCAGCCACTCTCTCTTTCTTTATATATATATATATATATATATATATATGCAGCTGCGAACACTAGATGTATTTTAGCAATCCTAAGGATTAATTGCACAAGGGCGAATGATGCTTTAATGAAAGAAGTCTCGGTTATTTTTAGGGCTTCTTTTTGTGGCCTTCTTTAATTGTGATGCTCATAAGCTATTTTTGTCTGTTGGTTAGACTGCAGTGCTACTTATATAATTCTTTGCTCCACCCTGTCTGTAATACATTACGCATTTTTCTATGAATAGAAGTTAGATTTAGAAGTAAATGCAGATTAAGGATATGGATAAGCAAAGTATTAACGCACTTTAAGTTACACTGCACATGATTTGCGTGAGAGTTGACAGAAAGAGAGGAAAAGAAAGAGAATTTGAATAAATCTGGTAAAGGGGAGTGACAAAGGAAGAATACTTGTTTTTTATTATTAAGTTGTTAAAGGGGAACAAAGAATGGTAATGTGAATAGCACAAAATAACATTTTCCAGACCGACAACCCAGAAATTTGAAAACGTGAGAAAGATGATAAAAGAATGTTATTTTAGAAAGCTGATACAATTGCAGCATTTAAAGCAAAGAAGTGACTGACTTTAAAAATGGCACACCGGTAATCAGTTTGTATGAAAAATAGTGTTAATTCGTCCTTGTTTTCACGAAGTGACGGTAGTGAGGAAAATTGTAACGCAAAGTGAATGCAATTTTTTTTCACTACCCTCACTTCGTGAAAACAGCGACGAATTGATGAAAATTATGATGGCTATATTATGAACTACAAAGATGACATTTTCGAATGAAAATTGCTCCACATTTTATGATGGAACTTGGACTAAATCTATGGAAGAATAAAGTAATTTGAAAATTACTATGAAGCCAGTAAGGGATGAAATGATTGGAGTTTTATTAAAAGGATAAAATAAAATGTGTGAAATGACAAAATCTTCTCTAAATTCCACTACATACCTGATGAATTAGATAGATTGAGAACAGGAGGAGTACAAAAAAGGGATACCGTCTGGACTTCTAATAATAGGAAGGCAATTCAAGGAAAGGTGAAGAAATCATAATAGGGTATAGACCACACATGACATTACATGTAAGTACTATAAACTGTATGTATGCGTTAGTGACCACCTGTATAGAAAGACCACCTGACTACAATGACCACATTTTGTGTTTCCCTTGTAAATGCTTTCTCATTGAAACATGTACTACAGGAACCTGTACATCAAGACCACCTGCCTATAAAGACCACTTTTCTTGTCTCCCTTGGGTGGTCTTTATAGACAGGTTCCACTGTATTATCTATGATTTGGTTTGTGCATTCTCTGGAAATCATCTCTACTTGAGCTATATCTTCGAGAAGTAAATGACTAGGATTAATTTTACAATTAATCAAACATTAAAAGAACAAATTAATTTGAAATCAACACACATGCAATGTAAAATTTGGAAAATAATATAAAAAATAATACAAAAATCATAAAGAGGTAAAACGGTTATTATTATTATTATTGAAATGAATCTGAACAGGCAAATACATGTATCAAAGAAAATTAGGTTTGTGGGAAACTCAAACAAGTTATTTGTGATCATTTGTTTTAATATTAATAACTGTTTAAGAAAATCAATAGAATACATACCAAAGACTTCAATGTGTGACAGGAGATTTTATAAAATAAATAAAGTGATGTTTTTCTTATTAAATATTTTATTTTATTTTGAACTACATGTACATGTATCCTTGATGAAGTTTTACATGTCTTTCGTCAGGATTTATTGACAAAGAAAATGTAAATATACTGAGGTATAACCCTGCATGTAATTTTTTTTCAAGACCCAATTAAATAGTGAATAATTCATTACATGAAGTTTAGATTTGAAACAGGCAAATCTTTGAGCACAACATTGTAGTTTGTATTAGAAGTTCATTTGTTTTTATTTTTTCTTATTTTCAATATTTACTGACAACAGGCAAGGCAAGTCTATTAAAGTGCTAGAGAAGGGAGACCCCTTCCTCCCAACCCCCAACCCCCCTCAAAACCCCTGAAATCCTAGAGACATACTGGACAGAAAATTAGCTACTATAAATTAAATCATATTACACGAAAAATTCTATCAGTTTGTAGAAAATATGTCTAGAAAAAATGCATAGATTAAGTTATTTTCTTGTTATTTATTAAAAAACCAAGAAGCCCCCTAAATGAACATGACTGGAACAAAGAATCAGTCGATGACATCATCTAGATGGAGTGTCTATAAACTTACAATAAGTTATATTAATATCTTTAGAAAGCATTCCCATCACCATAAAGCTAGCTATCATAATTTTGATAAGAAGCCAATTGCTGTATAGTATTGAGTAAATATTTATTGTATAATCATTCATAAGATAAGGACTTTTGGAATTGTTGTAACATTTTGCAATTGTTTTATCTTTTGAGAAAATACTTTATTGTGTTAGAAAGATATAGGATACATATATTTTTCAATATAATCCAAAGCATTCCCATTCGTAATAACATACACGTAATATACATTTAAAACATATAAACATAAACATTCCCAAAGTATAAATATACATAGTGCAAGCAGAAAAGGTCAAACAATACAGGCACAATATGCAAAACTTCATTACACTGGTCATTCAAATATTTATCAAGAGTTATAACAATTTGATATACATATCTAATCATATCGTCTACCATTCATGGTATGTTTACAGTATATTTCAATATATATTTGATTGTAGTTGTTAAGAACATATTGTTGTTGTTTTAGTTTCTTACCTGTTTGGTCAAGATCATCTTTTGACTTTGATAGCACTGTAGGTTCCAGTTGTAATGAAAGTCTACAAAGTGATCCAAAAATAATTTTTTACATAAATTAATTACATATATCAGCTGTATCAAAGCCCAAATTCGCCAAAAATTTGATGGCAAAATTTCACTTAAATGTATCATCATGTGAAAGAGGATGTCATTTACGACACACTTCTGCAAAGATTTCCCCCGAAAAAATGTGTTTGAAGACAAATATTGATACAAGAATAGATAATTTTGGTTTTGTGTTGTACACAGAAATCCTAAATTTTGTATTCTTCATCAATATTTGACACATTTGTTTTGAGAATCCTTACAGAAATGTGCCTTAAATGACATCCTCTTTCACATTTCACAGTATGATACAATTTTAGTGACATTTTGCCACGATATTTTGGGGCTCCCAACACTTTAGAGGGGCTTTAAACATTACAAACAAAAGAATTGTATATATTCACAAACAAAAAAGAGGGTGAAATTATGACGCAAGCAAAGGATGATGCAGGTTTTCTAATATTTAAGCTTTCATCGTCATCGGACCTCTTCAGAAATTTAACCCTTTCAGGCTAGGATTTATTGTTAAGGCTAAGTTGATCATACGATGTTCTTCAAATTGGCCACATTGTTAAAATGAATTGTAATGTCTCTGAAAATAATAAATATGGGCGAAAATGTTGTAAAAAATATAGGCCTTCATTAAGTACATACTGAATATGCATCAAGAATGAAATCACACAATAATTATTTAAAGATAAAGGTGAGTTCTGGCCATGTGATTGCATTGTAAAAGAAAAGGTGTGGAATCGATCAAAAAAGGTTGATCATGTAGCATGTAAGTATTGGTGTGTAATGCAAGGTTCTGGAGTCATCAAAATCATCATAAATTTGGCCCAGTCTTGGTAAAGTAACAATCACTGTACACAGAAAGATGTATATGGGACAACACAAATGGTGTCGGGGCTAGTACTACCTTGATTTCCTTATCTTACTATGCTCATTACTCAGCCAGTATACATTTTCTTCCAAAATTGTTTGGCACATGACATTTATTTGTAATCTTGAACATTCAGTGTAAGTTTTGTTAGATTCTGTGAGAATTCATTTTCCTTTTTTACCGGAACTCAGTTTATCTTTAATTGCTGAGTTCTATAATACCAAACAATGATTTTAAGACAAACATGAGGGGCCATATGCCCACTGTGCTTGCGATAGGTGGGTCTTTTATTGAACTAATACTCACTTGTAGTTGTCTTCCTCCACAAACTTCTGCAGCTCTTCAATATACCTCACTGAGAGAAGGTACTTCTGGACGTATGGCAAGTTTTCTATGTCGTACTCAGACTGTTGGAACTCGGATATTGCTCTCAAGATGTTGTTCATCTGAAGAGAGCAGAAGAGAGGAAGACAGAGAGAGAGAGAGAGAGAGAGAGAGAAAGAGAGAAAAGGAGGGGGAGGAGTGCATGAAAGAAAATTGTAAGTCAAAGATGGTTTCAAATTCATTTGTACTGTGCATAGTATTATCATGGAATTTCCCTATACATGATGTGCCATTAAGAAACTAGCACCCTAGCATACTCGTCGATAATCAATACATTATGTGTCTGGGTGCCATGACCAAAACAATCTGGCCAGAGAACTACCTTCCAGGCAATAACCCCCCCCACAACTGCCCCATTGACAAATACAATTTTAGAATATATATAAGTATTTATAGTACAAGTAACGTGATTGTCCAGGGGAGGACAGGCGCAGATAGGTTTCAGGGTTCGTACACTTACACATTTTTAAAATTCCATGACTTTCCATGACTTTCCAGAGCAGGATAATGTAAATTTCCATGACCATTTTCAATGATGAACATGTCTTAATTTAAAGCGTACAACTATATATCATCGCAATACTAGGAAGCAAATCACAAAACTATATAAGGCGCACCCTTATTTCGAAGATTCTCCCCCCCCCCCTCCCCCCCCCCCCCCCCGAAAAAAAAGGAAAAAAAAATCTGAAAAAATATCTGGCTTTCTTTTTTTTTGTCATCTTTAGTTTAAAAACGACATGTTACTAGACCAAGGTCTAACTTGGTTCACAAGCACTTCAACTGTGCCTCGTATAATGAGAGTGAAAGTATTTTTTGAACACTGAAATAAGACGTGATCTGATCTGGTTAACAAAAAGCCACCAAAAACAAAGCCAACATTGGTCTTTTTGTAAACATCAGATCGGCTCTTATTTCAGTGTTCGAAAATACTTTCATTTTATTACGAGGCACAGTTGAAGTGCTTCTGAACTAAGTTAGACCCAGTAACAATGTTGTTTTTAAAACTAAAGATGACAGAATTTTTTCCTCCGAGTCCAAACAGAAATGTGGACAGGCTAGTTTTTGCGTGGTGATTCGTTATCCCCTGTGTAAGTGAGCTGCATCATACAGGTGAGTGAGCTGAAGACACGGGAGAGCTTCGGCCGGCAAAGTGCCTTGTGACAGGGCATAATTTATCGAGACTGAACAAAAAAACTCTAAAAAAAAAACTCTCTCCCTTTCAAATTAGGAACGTAGTTTAACTTCAAATAGTAGATCCTATTCTTTATTTGCATTATGTAATTAATGTTGAGACACAGAAATTTTTGAAAACCACTAAAAAGTAGCACTTGAAGACTCAAATATCCTGTACCTGACTATATAAGGCGCACCCCCGACTTTCGATATTTTGCTGACGGAAAAAAGTGTGCCTTTAATGCGGACCTTGGGGAAAGCAGCAACCACGAGGCTAGGCTAGCTAACTGGCTGCATGTATGCTCGCGCTCGCACAATGGACGCCAAATGTGGAATCAAGTTACAACAGGTTTTGTCACCTCCCTGGTTACAATAAGTCCCAGGTCAACATGCTTAGTTTAGACCACTCCCTAAGACGAAACCAGCCGGGTTTTATATACTGGGCTAGGCATTCACCACTTCTCAAAATACAGAAGTCACTCCCTGTCAGAGCATCCATCCCACATGCTTTACTATTATTGGTCCGTTTGTCTGTCAATTAAAAACAAACGTGGAATGCAGCGCCCATGCTATACATGAACCCAAGATTTGCATACATTTTGTTATGTGCTGGTTGCCTGGTAACCGATAACAAACAGAGGCCGCGCACGCTGTTCAGAGAAACCACATGTAATATTACACCACGCTGGGCGGCAACTGTCTGGCACGCATGCACTAATCCTTGCCGTTTGTAAACACAATAGTTAAAAATACTGCTTGGATTTTGATAGGGAATATGAATATCTTTGCCTTTTAAAAATAATTCTACGGCATGACATGCTTTGGGGGAACTGAGAATGAGTGAAAGTCGATAGTGAAAGAGATAAAGAGATGTGAATGAATGTTGGGGTGGGATCGAGAAACAAAATGAAAGAAACTTGAGAAAGAAAAGAAAACATGCGAAAACTACTTTTCAAAGGTAAATAATTTTTGTATTATTTTAAAGAAAGAGATCAAAATTAATAAAGGCAAGATTTGAGGGGGGCAATAGGTTTTAAAAATAGTCGAAAGATGATTAAATAGAGAAAAAAGAGAGAGAAGAGAGAGATCAGACTCGATGGAGGGAAGAGAATGATGAGTTAAATGTGCCAATCGCTCGAGAATGGGAGACAGAGAGCGAGAGACAGTGAACTGGGAGCAAGGAGAATAAAGCAAACTTTCACATGCACACTCTCGATCTCACAGCACCACGCCTACACACAGGTCAACAAACTTCATAATTTGTGATTCTGCAATACTGTGCCAGCGGTCACTGACAAGTTTAATTTATGCTGGCTTCACTCCCCGCCCACTCACAAGGAAAGTTTTTGATTGGTCTGATCAGTCACATCACTTGCTTACTGAAAGGAGAAACACACACACAAACAAATGCACACTCTCGATCTCACAGCTCAGCACAATAGGTGAATTTGCCTACACACAGGTCAACAAACTTCATAATTTATGATTCTTCAGTACTGTGCTAGTGGTCACTGACAAGTTTAATTTATGCTGGCTTCACTCTCCGCCCACTCACAAGGTAGTTTCTGATTGGTGTGATCAGTCACATACACACAAATACTGTACACACACACACACTCTCACAGAGCTCAGTACATTGCATGAGTTTGCCTATACACAGGTCAACAAACAGTCATGTACACACAAATTTCTCAAAAAGAACATTAGCATCGTACTACACTGCATTGTGATGGGCTAGCTATTATGTGAACCACAAATTTTACAAAATGTGTTTTTCCTTTGTTCACAAGACAAATTAAATGCCATTTTAACAAACATCTTGAAGAAAAAAAGATTTTCCCTGACTTTCCAGAAGAAATGGATGAATTCCCTGACTTTCCCTGACTTTTTGCTTCTGGAAAAAACATTTTTAAATTCCCTGACTTTCCAGAAATTCCCTGACCCGTACGAACCCTGAGGTTTTAATTAATGTTGTCCTTGAATAAATTCTTATGCTTATATTTATTTTAAAAAAAATAGGTAATGTTCTCTGGCTCTGAGGCATGATGACATTTTCTGACCTCCACATCAAGTGGATTATCAAAGACCATATCCGAACTGAAAAAAGAAATGAAAGAATTCGATCAACGGAAAACTTTTAAGCCGTAGATTAGAATAATATCAATTACCGGTATATGCCATTTTAGTGTCTGTCAGAGGAGTATCAGCTCTCTGAAAACTCAAAATCTAAAGCTTTAAAAATTGGAAATTGTCGACCTAAAAATCGACTTGATGATATCATCTTATGTGGAGTACGCATATTCACAATGACTTTGCATTATTTAAGCATGGCTCATCGCCTCAGCTATATAGGTGAACCGTTCGGGTCCACATGTTTTGTCGTTACTGTAACTTTGAGAAAGTTGAGCCCTGTTGACCTGTTATTTGGAGGGGTGCGGAAAATGAGGTTTTAATTAAATTTTGTGCAATAATAAAAGGGTGAATACTTTGTATTCCTTTTTATTTGTATTCTACATTCATTCAGTTTTCCATTTATATCCAGTTGTACTTTTATCTGATAGGGTCTTTAAGTTTTACTCACTTTCGTTGATCTACTATTACTTTCAATGCCCCCTGTACTCGGATGTGCAACATCTATGTAGATCAGATCTTGTAGATACATTCCTGTGATGGAAACAAAAAAAGAAAATATAGAAAACATGGTCATTAACAATATTTTTAATACCACAGTAAAAAAGGAGAACAAAATGTTTGAGATGGTTTTCAACATAATATCCAACAAAAGCATCACCTGTTAAAAATCAGGCTGTTATTCTGAATCAATGGTTTAGTAGTAGCGCCATATGATGTTGCATGCTGGAAAGGCATACTACTTAAAGGTCAAGCATGTTGGTGTTTCAGTGACCTAGTTTTAACATTGAAATGTACATGCTACAGAGGAGTGCTATGCAAAATGTACAAGTGTTTGTATGTTTGTTTGTTTGTTTTACCCGACTGCTAGGAAAGCATGTGTATGCTTGTAAGTAACCAACCAGGGGACCAACAGCTAAACGTCTCCTCTGAGGGACTTGGTAATGAGGATTAATGCCTTACCAAAAGGGCTCGGGCACATTGACTTGGTTTTTTTTTAACCGGGGACCTCCCTGCTACAAGACCACTGCTCTACCACCGAGCCATCACACCTCATATAAACTCACAAAGGATGTACAAGATAACCAGATGATATGCATGTATTCTCCGAGGGGATGGGGGAGTGATGAGAGAGGGGGTGGAGGAGAGGGAAATAGGGGGAGAGGGAAAGAGGGGGGAAGAGGGGGAGAGGGGGGAGGAGGAGAGGGAAATAGGGGGAGAGGGGAAATAGGGGGAGAGGGGAAAAGGGTGAGGGGAAGAGTGACGGGAAGAGAGAGGGGAGGGAGAGGCAGAAGCAAGACATAACAAATTTCAAAGTTATGGTATAAAAGGTAACCTGTATGTCCATGTAATTATAGAGGAGGGGAGAGGAGGAGGGAGTGAAGAAGAGGAGGGGAAAAGAGGAGGGGTCAAGAGGAGAGAAGAGGAGGGGAAGAGGAGGAGGTGAGGTGAGGGGGAAGGGGTGGGAGTAGAAGTAGGGGAGAGAAGTAGGGGAGAGGAGGAGGGGAGAGAAGTAGGGGAGAGGAGGAGGGGAGAGAAGTAGGGGAGAGGAGGAGGGGAGAGGAGGGAGTAGAAGAAGAGGAGAGGAGGAGGGGAGAGGAGCGGAGAGGAGGGGAAAGGGGTGCGGGGGAGGTGATGCGGAGGGTGAGTGATAAGGGGGGAGGGAGCAAGTCATATGAACTTACCAAGATATGGTATACAAGGTAACCTGACTACGTCCATGTATTCTCTTAACCTCTGTCTGTTATCATCTTCCGTCATCAACTCTGAGAGCTTCTCACACGTCGCTCTTTCCTTTTTATGAACCAGCTGAAATGACAAAAAGAGAGTGAAAGATGTTAAAGGGTCTGACTTGAAATTATACATTCAATCGCCCATGAACTCATTCACTGAATAATGTACCAACTCTTCCATCCATCCATCCATCAATTCATTTGGTCATCCATTTATGATCCATCATTTTCCTTGGCAATGATGTTTTTTTATAATTGCATATGGTGTTACCACCCCCAAAATAAATAAAAAGTACATGAGAACTTGCAGCATACATAAAATTTCTTTCTGTTTGCTTGTACCAAAGGATTGTCTGAAAATTCAAATAACTTTAACTTCTAATAAACACAGGAACGATCATTTATTTATCTGAATGAATCAATACATTTCGTTAAATTTTGGCAATGACAAAAAAAAATAAAAATACATAAAAGACATCTTAAAGGTACTATGTCCCTTTTGCAGCCAACCTCAAATGCTGTAGAACTTTGCAGGAATTATGAATATGTCATGTATGTCCTATCTGTGAAATTTAAACGTTAGCAGTGTCCTCATATTCAAATTATGCAAGGAAAACCGTTTACTTGCTAGACTTCACTGTCAGACACTATTGAGTGACTGACTGGCTTTTTTTCTTCTTTGGTAATAAAATACATGAAAAGAGTTGTAAAGGGTACATGAGCATTTGTCTACATCAATAACCCACTTCTTGTGATGGCCAAGATTAAACTGATTGAATCTTTGCGCAGCATAAAACGTATGACCATTCGGTACAATTGTCTGAAAATCAAGACTATTACTTTTGGGCTCTATAGCCCTAAAGTCGATTTGTCAACTAATAGTCGTTATTTTCCCACTTGAAGACATTTTCAAGCCCCACCTTTTTTAGGGAAGTTCTAAATTAGTATTATCTTTCAAATGCAGTTGGAATTTAACTTTTTCATTTTTTTGGCCTGCAAATGGGACATAGTCCCTTTAAAGTAGAACTCTAATATCATGACTGCTGGACCCTCATGAAAAACAGTATTAATGGTCATGAGCCTACCCTGTGTAAATATGACTACTTTACCGTCATCATCATTATAATTATCCTCATCATCATCATTTATTAAGGTCAGCAAGGGGTTACTGACTTTCATGCCTTGATGACACTCCCTTTCTCTCCCTCCACTTTTTCTTGTCACATGCATCCTCTTCATTTAGATATAGATAAGATAGATAATCAAGTTTATTCCATTCATCATAAAAAAACATACTGCTTTCTTTCTTATCCAAATCTTTCCATGAAATTCCCGATCTCCCCTACCTCTTATGCCATCCACTTGTGATTATCATATCAACAATATTATATATATATATATATATATACTGGGAAACCTGTCAACAAACCTGTCTATAAAGACCACCCAAGGGAAACACTAAAAGTGGTCTCTATAGGCAGGTGGTCTTTATGTACAGGTTCCTTTAGAACAAGTTCTGATGAGAAACCATATTCATAAGGGAAATTATAAGGGAAATTTTAAAAAAGTGGTCTTCATAGACAGGTGGTCTTTATAAACAGGTGGTCACTAAAGCAGGTTTGACTGGACTTACATTCCATGTTTTGGTTAACCTAAAGATTGATGCACTGTGTAACGCTGAGATGATCGCCATTGTCGCATGAAGATTGTTGATATCAAACAGTTTCTAGGAGGAGCAAAGAACAGAAGAAAAACATGATTTGAAAGGAAATGTATTTCAACAAATGATTTTATACATTTTAAATATTCTTTGAGTAAAAACTGAGTAAAACTATTTAAAGTGCAAAAATAACAATTTTGAGAATTTTGTTGTCTAAACTGATATTTATAATATGAAGTACAGTATTTGCAAGTACATTACATTCAATATTTGGATTAATATCAGTCCCTTGTGAATTTTGCTTCAGAGAAGTGCGTGTATAGGTATTAAAATATACATCAAAAATATATTTATTTATATTCTTTCTTTGATTGATAGCACAAATAAAGCAACAACAACAACAAAATCAAAAAAATAAAATAAAAATGGCATAAATCACTATCTTACCTTTGCTACTTTGATGAAATGACCTATGACCTCTGCTCTGGCCTTGGTCATCTGTGTGATGAGGACTTCATGGACGACCCAGAAACTCACCTTCATTGTGACATAACAAAAGGGGAAAATTAGGAGGGATTACATTTTATTTTGAATAACATACAGTTACCGGGGTAACAACTAAATTATTCATACCCTAATACCAAGTTATGAAATAATTTTTAAATAATTTTTAAATTTTGTATTTATGTTTTTAAACCTATTCAACCAGTCCACCTTTCATTCTTTAGTTACCAAAAACATTTTTTTAAACTTCAAATTTACAAGGGGTATGAATAGTTCAGTTGTTGAGTAATGTGTTCGACTAGGCTTAGTCACAATGACGTAAAATTACCTACGCCTCAACCCTATTTTTAAATGTTTGATTGACGTTGTTTGGAAACAGGTGTTATGATCTACGCGAGAAGCACACTCATGTCTGGTTATTTCTTACAGACAGGCAATTCTTTTTCATACCCAACTGATCATTACAACTTTGCTATTTTCAGATATTAGCAAACAAATTGTGATTCACCGTTAAAAAAAGAACGTCTTCGGTTTAACCTCCATTCTGAATATTGTACTATCAGTATCAATAGAAAGATTCAGCATTATGAAAAATAAGAGCCATTCCTTTATTTTTGCACAATGTATGACATACATGTACATGTTACATACACTGTATACTTAACTGCATCAAATTCCCTCTGGTCTTGTACCAATACTTATTTCAATTAGATCCCATAAATTTTCACAAAATGAATGTCAGACCTTGAATCTATACAAAAATATTCTACTAAAAATGATGGGATCATACATGTATAACGTAATACCCATGAGAACGGAACACATTGGATTCAAGGAGAGTTGATGTTTCTCTGCATAGCGAAGTCTAGTTTGCTTTAAAAAAAAATACCCCGGCTTGCATGAAAAACAACCTCACATCCATCAAACCTCCTCTTTGACGTCACTCATTAATTAAAGCAAAATCCTGATACAATGCGTCACCCTGCAGCCTTTTTTGTTCTTTGAATTTCACGACTATACAGTGCATCCCAGAAAAAACGAAACCAAGAATTATCGATGTTTTATCATAACTCAATCACATTTATAATTGATAAATGACACATATTTGGAAAGCTTAGATCCTCCTCTTTCATTTGACGCAACTCATATGATGCATATTTCACGCATGAGTGATTAAAATGAATTTGAAGAGAGGAAACCAAAAAGTCATATGGCGGACGGTGTCTGAATTTCAAGGAGAAAATCACATACCATCCGCCATATGATTTTTTGGGTTTCCTCTCTTCAAATTGTTTTTAATCACTCATGCGTTAAATATGCATCATATGAGTTGCGTCAAATGAAAGAGGGGGATCTAAGCTTTCCAAATATGTGTCATTTAGTAATTATAAATGTGACTAAGCTATGATAAAACATCAATAATTCTCGGTTTTGTTTATTCTGGGACGCACTGTAGACAGATTTTGGAATATGTAACACTACAATGGCTGGCACCTGCTCTAGTGGCTGTGCTTACATCTTAAACTGGGAAAAAATGTGAAAAAGAATCTGGGCAGAAAAGGTCATAGTGACTAATTCCAGAGTTTGGCAAATCCATGAGTGATACTGTTTTTTTTTTTTTTTTTTTTTGGGGGGGGGGGGGGGGGGTGGGTAAGGCACCTCTGAAGTTTTATTTTGGCCCAAACATTTTCCATGCTCACTGTTCTGGACCCCATTTCATGAAACTTGCTACCAATAGCAAGTTTCAATAACTGTTATAAGCTACTGAAATCTTGGCATCTGATTGGTTGAGAGCAAATTTGGTATAGAAGTTTAGAACTTGTCATTCATAACACATTTTGTGAAACAGGGCCCTGATTTAGGGTTCAAAGTTGAACTTGTCAATGCACTATTAAATTGCCATTTGGTAGTTGGTACAGTACCTATCCTAAATTAGCAAGTCCCTCGTATAGGATGTAAAACCATATATGGAGGTCCACTGGCTTTTTTAAACTACAAGCAAAATTAACAGCCAGGTGTTAGAAATGAGCATCAACTTCAGGAGCAATAAAAATCTTTCAAATAATCATAACTTACTTATATTTAGTCAGATTTAATTGAAACTTTCATCAGTTTGCTTCTCTGATTCTTCTGCTTTCTTTTAGAGTACCGGTAGTTGTCTATTTGGGTTGGATTTCCCTTTAATCCATTGACTCCTGAATTCTATCATTATACAGGCTTTAACTATGGGAGCTACATGTTACATGGTTACGAGAAGCAGTGGGTTAAACTGTCTTCAAGATGATGCAAGCATCCTCTCCAGGGCATGACACCTTGAAGCCTGCCCTCGTGTTTGTCGTCGAGGGGCCGTCGGAAACGGAGCGCCGTAAATTTTGAAGGCGAATCCGTCACATGCTCATCACGCATGCTTTGTGGCAAATATCAAAACATGTTTACTAGCTGCTTTGAAATATTGTGATGGGTCTTTCACCCAGAGTACAAACACACAAGGATTTAATGATGATGTCATCGCACATTTATGCATGTTTATTCTGGGAGTAATTACCTTCCATGAGTAAATGGATTCAAGCATTGATTCTGAATTTTGCAAGAAAGAAATAATGAATCAAAGATCATTTTGTATCGATTCGATGCCCTCTTGCTCATGAGAGATATGATATATCTCCTCTAAAGTGTTGGGAGCCCCAAATTTGCCAAAACCTTCATGGCAAAATTTCACTTAAATTGTTTCATAATTTGAAAGAGGATGTCAATTAAGACACACTTCTGCAAAGATTCCCCCCCCCCCCAAAAAAAAAAAAAATGTGTTTGAAGACGAATATTGATAAAAGAATGCACACTATTTATGTTTTCTGTTGAATGTAGAAAACTTAAATTTTGTATTATATCATCAATATTTAATTTCAAACACATTTGTTTTGAAAATCCTTGCAGAAATGTGATTTAAATGACATCCTCTTTCACATTATGATACAATTTAAGTGAAATTTTTCCATCAAATTTGTTTGGCTCCCAACACTTTAGAGGGGCTTTAACAAAGGAATCTATGACCCCGTTCTCATTCACTTCGTTGGAGCGGTCTAACTAAGACCCGTTCCTCAGGAGCGGTTCTTAGGTGAGTGAGAACGGTCAAAGTGGTCCAGGAAGTGGACTTCTGGACCGCTCCAGAAGACCACCTTCCGAGGTGGTCTTGAGGAACGGGTCTTATTAAGAGCGGTTTGGACCGCTCTAACGTGCAATGTGAACGGAAGCGTACTTTGAACGGAAGTGAGCTAGTGACGTTCCGTGCGAAACATGTAGTACGGTACATACGGTTTGTATTCCGCGCGCGAACAAATTGAACTGCTGACCTGAGCTGCCATAGCAACAAGACCACTTTGACTCGTGGAGCGGTTTGAGCCATAAAAACTGCTCGGAGTGTGAACGCTCGCAAACCGTTCCTCAAGACCCGTTCCTCTGGAGCGGTCTAACTAAGACCACTTTCAAAGTGAGTGAGAACGGGGTCTACGTTAACAATGGTAATAAACTGACAAAACTCACCTGATTAAATCTTTTTGAGAAGGCAACAATGTTTGGACAAAGGTTATTTTTGGACTTTCCTGACCATGCACAGCTACTAAGCTCCTGGAAAATAAACAAATACAGAGATGAATTTAAATTATTATAATTTATTAAAGTGATAATTATTCATTTCCAGGTTAGATATAAGAGTAAAATTACATTTTTATCTTAAGGTTCCTCTCAGGATATGTGAGATTTCCTAGAGTGGTTTACATTTTCTGGGTGTTTTTATCTATTTTTTTTTTTAAATTACAAACTAGCTTGAAGCTATCCATATCATAAGTGCTCTCCAATATTTGGTTCATGTATTCTTGTGTTCCTTATATTCAACATCACAACCCTCTCTTTATGTATAACTCCTTGAAATCTTCAAATGTTGGTATTATTAGAATGCATTTTTTACCACCAGATAAAGTCTATATCATTTCTTCATAGGGATAATGGAAACCGTGCCGGTTCATTCTCGAATAGATCTACGTGTAATTGAAAGTCATCAGCCTCCATACATGTATCACATTTTACTTTCCATTTATCCGGTATTTTCCTTTCATAGTCTTTACCGATTGATGGTTTCTTTAAACACCTCCTGCATTTACTTAATGAGCAAACAGACGGCTGAGTGAGGATTCAATTATCACCGCTCCTCATGCAAGACTTGTGCCAATGACACATAAAATCCAGCCACGAGGACTTCTGTAGGTCGAGCAAGGGGGAGAAGGGGGTAGAGGGAGAGGGTAGAGGGAGAGGGAGAGAAAGAGAGGGAGAGAAAGAGAGGGAGAGAAAGAGAGGGAGAGAAAGAGAGGGAGAGAAAGAGAGAGAGAGAGAGTGTGGGGTAGGGGAAGACAGAAACAATCACATGTAAATATACATGTAGAGAGAGGGAGGGGAGGGGGCATAGAGGGGGGAGGGCAGGAGTAGAGAGAGGGAGACAGAAGGAAAGGAAAAAAGGGAGAGAGAAGGAATGGAAGAAAGGGGGAAGAAAGGAGAAAAAGGGAGAAAAAGGGAGAGAAAGGGAGAGAAAGCGAGAGAGAGAGAGAGAGAGAGAGAGAGAGAGAGAGAGAGAGGTGGAGGGTGTATGTGTGTGTGTGTGTAGGGGAGGGAAAGACAGAGACAATCACATGTAGAGAAAGGGAGCGTGAGAGGGGAGTGGAAAAGAGTAAGAGAGAGGAAGAGGGGGAAGAGGGAGGGATGGCAGAAGGGGGGAGGGTCGAAAGAAAGGGAGGGAGAGAGAGAGAGAGAGAGAGAGAGAGAGAGAGAGAGAGAGAGAGAGAGAGAGAGAGAGTGGAGGGTGTATGTGTGAGTGGAGAGGGAGAGGTACTTGGCTCATTTCTTTGTCCATGGCTAATTTGGATCGTTTCATTGGGAAGGGAAATTAAGTAATTGGATCCAAATTGGTCATCAGACTTGTCTCATTAACCCTGCATCACAGTGTGTTCCTGAGGTACCAGCTTAAATAATTTGCGCAAAGCTACTGTCTGTCTTCTTAATCTATCCACATCCAACTTTTCAATTCCAAGTACTTTAAAAATGCAAAATCTACTGTAATGTTTTAGTCAAAGAACTCCACTAGCTCCCCCCCCCCCCAACAAAAAAACAAAACAACAAAACTTTTATATTTAATACATTGCCTGTTTTTTTGTATTTCAATTAATATTTGTCATCAGTGGTTGAAGTTAAGTCACTATTCTAAACTTCAATAGGCACGTATATCCATACACATCTCAAAATCTTATCATTATAAATGATTCTGAAGTTTGAACCCCTGCCTAATTTTAGCTTTGATACCTACATTCATACTTTCATAACTTTCTACCTCTTTTTCTACTTCAATCTTTATCTGTCTTTTCATTTACTTGTTATTTTGTTTTTTTTGTTTTTTGATGTGATTCCTATATTGTATATTACTGTATTTTATCGAACCAATTTTCAATGTATTGTATTTTTTCAATTTGTTTCAGCAGTTCAAATAAACTAAACTATGTTCTTACCTCTGATGTGATTGCTTTGAATGCCGGTATATCCAACAGAGTGATTTGAGTCTGGAAATAAAAAAGAAGAAAAAAATTAACAACAAACTATATCATGACAAAGTACATTAAAATATGTGAGAATTAATTTCTCTCTGTCAGTCTGTCTCTCTCTCTCTCTCTCTCCCTTCCTCCCTCCCTATCTATCTATCTATCTATCTATCTATCTATCTATCTATCTATCTATCTATCTATCAATCTATCTCACTCTCCCTCCCTCCCTCCATCCCCCTCCCACCCCTACGTCCATCTCTCTCCCTCTCCCTCTCTCCCTCCCCTTCACCCTACCCCCCCCCCCCCGCCTCCCTTTCGTATCATATCAATTTGATCTACCAGAGAAAGGGGGAAAACCCTCTCAGACATGGCTCATCTGCAGCCTGTAACGGTTATTATTAGTCACAAGATTTTATTGCTGGTTCCTGTGCTTATTAAAGTTGGCTGGGCCATCAAGTTCCTTGATCAAGAAAATACATCTGGCTCAACATACATGGAGAGAATGCTAGAAATGGCTCAGCCTCAGTAGTCAACACAATCACGCTGACAAAACCTGACACAAGACTGACGACAGACTAAACAAAATTTTACATTACCCTCGAATGGCCAAGAATTTGGGTCGGTTTGGTGGTGCGAGAGACAAACTGTATAAAGTGTCATTCAGACATGATGCGGTATACCAGTATACCGCAGCGTTTTGTTTTCTCTTCATTTGTTTTAGTGACATAAGTGTGATAAACTTGACATTTCTGTATCATATAACACAGTATTAAAGTGACAATGTGTAAGACCTTTGTTGAATGCAATTGCCATTCTAATAAAAAACTTATGGTTTACAATTTCATGTCTGGATGAGCCCTAACAATACTTCACGCTTTTGCAGCAGAAGTACAATATGAACTGAGTAATATACATGAGGCATTCCCAGAAGTGATCAACAATTTAATAAACAAATAGTGGTCTCATTAAAGATAAACTTGAGTTCTGAGCCCCGTCTTAATACAAAGAGTTGCGATTGATCCAAATCAATCGTAAGTCCTCCAATCAATCGCAAGTATTTAGTTTTTTATCTCTTATGTACATAGTTGCGATTGATATCAATCGCAACTTATAATCGCAAATAAGTTGCGATTGATATCAACTCTATGTAAGACGGGGCCTAGGTAAATATTAGAAAATAAATTCTCACAGAATCCAAACAAAGTTACACTTGAATGTTGAAGATTACAAATAAATGACATTTGCCAAACATTTTTGGTAGAAAATGTATAGTGGCTGAGAAATGAGCATAGAAAGATAAGAAAATCTGGGTATAGGCCCGACACAATGTGTAAAGCGCTTTGAGAGGGCCTTCGGTCCTGAAAAGCGCTATATAAGAACTAGGTAGCTATTACTATTTTTATTATTAAATGCGAATTGTGGTTTTTATTGAAGATGATGCCCACTCAGTTTTAGTTCGTTTGTTTTTATTTCACTGGTAAAAACTTGTAACCAATCTACTGCAGGATAAACAATCCAGAATAAATCATAGCAATTTTTTCTCAACATACGATTCCCATACCAAAGCTCGATCAAGATTAGCTTTAACGTAAAAAGAAAAGAAAACAATTTTGTAAAGCAATTCAAATCAACCTTTTTGGGACCATGTGTACATGGATGATATAAAAACTAATATTCTTCTGTGAATCTCGATTTTGGTGACCTTAATTGGCAATACTTAACACAGAGAGCGCAGCCAATAATCTTGGTCATCATGGCAAAGAAATGCACTATGTGAACTGCCTTCAGGATATCACTAAACCTTGTTATATTTTTGATCAATGAAATCCTGTTCAGTAATTGGTCAACAAGGCATCATGATACCAAACATAACATTGCTATGATGTAACCGTGACGTCATCCATGGTATAGTGCACTATACCATAGCACTATACCATGGATGACGTTGTATATAAGCGATCGATCAAGATCAATGTGCTATCGGTCGCGGTACTCTCCACTACATGTACTTCAGTGATATTATTATTATTATTATTATTATTATCATTATTATTTTTATGAAGGTTGGTTTGAGCAATATATCATGCACTATTTCAAGCCAACCTCAGAAAATAGTGCTATTCCTGCCACCTCGATCCATAATTTCAACTAGAGCCTCTCAGTGCATGGTATATTTGTTTACTATCACCAATATTTTCTTCACAAAGAAAAATTTGAGGTTTGATTGCAGTTCAAAAATCAATTCATCATTATAAATGCTCTATGTGTAAATGAACCTAATGAGAACAACCCCTCCCCTTCTATTAAAGCCCCACTGCACAAGTTTGGCCAGGAGGGATTAGACCTCCCTGCAAGGTCACTGACAGGTGGTTATCTCATCAAATCAGCTCTCAATTTAACATAAGAAAAGGGGATCATGGGGGACCAACAGGCACCGATTAGGCATTGTTTGCTATATAGAGGGCGCAAGTAGCTATAAGTAGTGCAGTGGGGCTTTAAAGAAAAAGACACCTCACAGGACTTACCGCAAACTCTTCAGGTTGAACCCTAAGCATGTCAAAGACAGCTCTATCATAGCTCTTCATCCGAGGTAACGTCCATCTACTGTCTATGGCTGGGTCCTTTTCACTGTGGTTCTGTATAGAGACAAAATATAAAACAAAGAAAAATTGGTTATTTATAATACTTCTCAATATAAAATATGTGCAGAGATACCCAATTTTCATTGTGTGTGTTATTAAAAGATGGGCAGAACATTGATAAAAAGAGACAAACAGGAGGAAGAAAGAGGATAGGGGGGGGGGCAGATGGAGATTACAAAATCAGGTCAAGGGGTCGAACTAGATTTAAAATTCAATATTATTGAGAGAGAGAGAGAGAGACAGAGAAAGATAGATGAAAGATTCAAAACACAGAAGACTATTATAATAAAAACATGGAGAAATAAAAACAGAGACAGAAGAAGTGTACATGCAGCCGAACTACGGTAGATGGGCAGCAAAGAAAAAAAAAAGGAACATTCATCAAGTGTTGTAGAAGATGATGAAAGATTTGAATGCCTGTAATAATTACATTGAAATAACAAAATGGTAAATTAGTCCATTGTAAACACTATACATACTCCTAAATTTTCATTACGATACTCTTCATCTGTACATGAACATCTGTAGAATCTACACACAAAATCAGAACACTGGCAATGCTACTCCACATACATGGATATACAATGTTCAGATAGCACAGTTCTGTCCATCAAAATACATGACGTGCGATGCGAATGCTGAAAGAGATATCGACCTACAAGTATAGCAGGGTAAAACATCTCATATGAATACAGCACAGACATGAAACAAGCTATATGATTCCTCAGGTACATGTGTACATGCAAATCATCAAATTACTATAAAACATAATTATTTAATCATTACCCTAATCCTCCTGGCGCCATTTTTGGTACGATGCACCTTTTCCAACTCTCTACACAACAAACACACAACAGCTCCCATCTTGAAACCTGCCTTCGCCTCAATAAACACGCAATCGAATCCAAACATATCCCAAAATACTGGATGCAGGAAAACAAGAAATATACTGACGTACGTACGGGAAAATGATTCACATCTCCAAACCTGTCGATAAGGGGAATCTGACTCACACAGATTTTGGCCGCTGGCCCTGTATTATAAGTTATTTCATATTGTTCGCTGTTAAGAGCCAGATGGTCGTTGATGTACATTACTACATTGTTTTGAGAAGGGGAATACCCTTCTAGCTCTACCATATGATACGGTATATCATACAACAGCTGTAGTGAGAGATTATATTGTACCATATATGTAAGTGACTATGACTCAACTATATGCAGCTGGTGATTGTTGTTTTTCAAAACTCTGCTGGTATCTAGGTACGCGTGGGTGGTTGTTACATTTAAAAGGACTTAATTAGTGTTCTCTTGTGGATTGCATTTGGTCAAATCAAATCATTTTCTGGGGAGTTAAAAAAAAAAGGTGTAAACTCGTATACAGTGCTACTTTCCTTTTGGCTTTCAGAAGATGTCGTCTATATGAGCCAGAAGGGCTTTTAACTCATAGCATTGTATATATACAGATAATGCTCGCCAAGCTCAAACATAATTACAGTTACCAACTGAATTAGTCATAACCTTGCCAATTTTTAATTTTTTAAGTACATGTATGTGAAAAATGTATTTGCTCTGATTTACATTTCTTGAGAATGTGACCAAAGTAATCAACAAAGGTCCTAATTCATCCTGTCCAACTTTCGTTCTTGAGTTATGAAAAACTCTGTAGAGGTTTATGTACATATCTAACAAAAAATCCTTTTAACAACTTCAAATCTGCTAAATATGTACAAGCCAGAGAGCAAAGCATTACAGATTTATGAAAAGTGAAAATAACAAGTCATCACTTCAAGTTGTAACTGCTGCAATAAAAAGAACTTCTCACAAAGAATGAGCACGTTTATGTATATGCAATGCACAACTAGTAATCTACACATAAATCTTTGGGATAGGCTACATGTACAAGTAGAAGAGGAAGAAATGAAATTTTATGAATTACAAACACATTATCCATACCATTAAAGGTAATACAAAGTTTTGGTATGGGGTCATGAATTTGGTTCAAATGAACATATTGGAAGCATAATGCGTTCCTACAATATTCACTGATCGTTCTCACGGTCCATATCGACTCTAAAGTTATGAAATTGTAAATGATAAACACTTTATGTTGTATAGCTCCCTGTCAAGGTCAAGATATTAATTAAGCTATAAAACAATGTTTCTTGACTAAAATCGACCGATTAGCTATTCCCGATCGGAAATGACATACCCAAACTACATATTCTGATATTTTCATGGTCGCAGCAGCTACCATTGTACGGCCGTAGGAGCTATTTGAAATTTATCAAAATTTACCGGGAGCACAGTAAATCTTTATATTCAATTTTTCTCGAAAGCAGAAGTGTTTTAGGGGCTAAAGATTCTAGTGCTATTAATACATCCACAGGGGCATCCAAATATACCAAAATTGTTTAGAATCTTTATCAACCCATTTTTTAAAATTTCCCAAAACTTTGTAATACCTTTAATGAAAATGACATCTGATTCTAATTCATAGCCTGTGACTTACAAGTTACAATGCACTAGGTGTTCAGTTTGAAATATGATTCCCTTAATTGTAACCCATCAGGGAAAAATGATATGACAATTGGAAATTGATATGTTTGACAACATTAAAACTAGTGCGATTGGATACTGTCATTTGGCAACCCTTTTCAATCTAAAACCCCTATAAGATCAAGTAATCGGTTGAATTTAAAAATCAAACATATGCCAAGTACTAAAATAAATGGATCAGAAGTATGCAATTTTACAGATTAAAAATTCCTAATCCTTTGGAATGAAATTAATGAATAAACCTGCATGAAATGAAATGAAATGTCTAATTGTACTGGAATGAAAATTGTTATGAATGGGAATGCGTGTATGCTTTCAGGCTCATTGCCAAATGCCAATTTTTCAATCAACAATTGAAATTGACCAAATTCAGTCAATAGAAGTGGAAAAAGGGTATTGTAAAAGTAATAACTATTAATTTTGTCAGCTTAGAGCCAAGAGGGTGTTATCTCATATATACTTTAAGACAGAATTAAAGGCACACTGTCCTACTTGTAGCTACTTGCTCCCTCTATATAGAAAACTTCCCAAATCAGTGCCTGTTGGTCCCCCATGATCCTCTTTTTCTTATGTTAAATGAGAGCTGAGTTAATGAGATAGCCACCTGTCACAGTGACCTCGATGGCTCTCTGGGTGGTCTAATTCCTTCTAGCTGCAGTAGCAAAGCCTCCCTTTAAGTGACAGAAAGCAGTAAAGTGCATGTACAGTATAACTACAAGATGTATAGGCCTACTGTACATTGTAGTGGTAGTAGTAGTAGTAGTACTAGTTGTAGTAGTAGTAGTAGTAGTAGTAGTAGTAGTAGTAGTAGTGGTAGTGGTAGTAGTAGTAGTAGTAGTAGTAGTAGTAGTAGTAGTAGTAGTAGTAGTAGTAGTAGTAGTAGTAGTAGCAGTAGTAATAGAAGTAGTAGTAGTAGCAGTAGTAGTAGTAGCAGCAGTAGCAGTAGTAGTAGAAGTAGAAGTAGTAGTAGTAGTAGCAGTAGTAGTAGAAGTAGAATTAGTAGTAGTAGTAGTAGTAGAAGTAGCAATAGTAGTAGTAGTAGTAGTAGTAGTAGTAGTAGTAGTAGTAGTAGTAGTAGTAGTAGTAGTAGTAGAAGAAGTAGTAGTAGTAGTAGTAGTAATAGTAGTAGTAGTAGTAGTAGTAGTAGTAGTAGTAGTAGTAGTAGTAGTAGTAGTAGTAGTAGTACATGTAGTAGTATTTGATGCATATGGATACTTTATGATTCATGCCATTTATTAAATATGTATCATCAAAATCTATGAGAAGAATAATATATATCAATTTTCATTGATTTATGAATTATTCGTGATTCATATTACTCAAAATTAGTGACCTTGACAGGGTAAAATATTCCATTGTCAATACTGTTTGGAGCCAGAAGGGTGTTCAGTGTGATCGAGTTAGAGTATACAGGTTATCACAATTCTGGCTATAAATGGACAAATATCATTGGTATTTCAATGTATCAAATTGAAGTACTGCATTAAGTGGGCTGATTAAATTACTGCCATTTGAATCTCCCTACACTTATATGCTACCTCTTTAACATTATATTTTCAGATTTATACATTAAATATGCACCATTATTTATTGACAACTAATTGCACACTATTTTAATCCTTTTCATATGATTCTATATAAAGCAAACCACAGCACGGATTCTTATTCAGATGTCACTAGTAATCTGTCACTAAAAATTGGCAGCCACTTGACTATTTTTAAACGGGGAAATAAAAGGGGGCCATATTTTACATTTCAAATTCACCTATTTTATCAACGATCAAATTTGTAATTTTTGTTTGATGTTGTTTCATTGGGTTAGTTATTTTGGGGAAGGAAAATATATCTACCAGTACAGAGATTTCCCAAATGTTTTAAAATGTTCTGTAATAAGCAACTTTAGGCATTTTAATCTACTTTGCTTCTCTATACCCAGGTGTATAAATGGATGTTTGAAAAGGGGGATGTCATTTTGGTGGGGTCAGCATCAAGCAGTCAGCACATTGTGACTGGTTCAAATGCTCAAAATGCATTCAAACAAAAGAGGGTTTACAAAATGGATTGAGGTATTTAATATATTAAATTTTCTTTACGGTGTAACAAGCACATAAAAAGCGCTGAGTATCACAAATACAAAATGCATATAAATGTACAACACTTACTATTAGACCAATATGACACAGAAATGTTTGTGTAATAAACAAAATCAACTTAAAACCTTGACATGTTCTTGAACATTTGCTAGATGGTACAAAACAATTTCTGTGAAATATGCTTTGTCATTTCAGCAGAATTTGATGAAAATAAAAAAAAATTTACGACTAGGCGGGACTACCTATAAGGTGGAATGTCTCAAATTATTAACCGTGGGTGGATTCAACTCAAGGTACACAAACAAAATCATAGAAACTGAAGAGGCCAGGGCAACAGACGGCAAAGATTTAGAAGCTTAAAAACAATCTCTGACCTTTCACGAAATCCTGCCTAAAAGCATAATCGCGTTGTTCTGCGATATCCATCGGTTAAGTCTAAGGTTGGGGAGATTTGTATCGTATTTTGGAGCTTAGGTGTGGAGAGCTTAGTGCTGATTGATTTCATAGGTTGGGTCTGAGAAAGGGTACCAATCCTTTGACAGTTCTATGTTACATGTATCTACTTAAATAACAAATATTTGTACCCAGAAGAAGGGTGTGAACATATAATATTTGGCCAATTTGTTTTAATCTTTTAATTTTGAACTGAAAGGATAGAAGCATGTTTTTCGTTTTTTTATTACAGATAATAGATATAACCTGCAAAAAGATCCCTCTGTTTGTAACTAAACTTTTTCTTTAACCTACATGTATAGGTATAGTTAGGAATTTAGATGATATATGCAGAGTAAAGACTACAAGTACAACATATGTGTTGCAGATCTAGTTAAAGAAAGGCCTAAACATTAATAGGAATTTTCTTAAAACTGACCATAACTTTTGTTAAAAGGGGAAGTCCACCCTGATATTAAGTTGGTTTTAGTAGAAACAGATTAATCAGAGCAACTGGTTAGTGAAAGTTTGATTAAAATCTGATTATAAGGAAGAAAGTTGTGATTTTTTGAAGTTGTGATCAAACTCAAATTCAAACTCTGTGATGGGTCTTGCAAGGTCCCCTTCCATTCGCTATGTACTAGAAAAACTCAGAAATGTCTATTTTCCCTAAAAGAAAAGACATACAGTACACACAATCATAAAGCCTTTTAAAGCCCATCTATACTAGTGTACAGGAGGGATTAAACCACCCTGCAAGGTCACATGACAGGTGGTTATCTCATCAAATCAGCTCTCAATTAAAATAAGAAAAAGAGGATCATGGGGGACCAATGGTCACCGATACGGCATTGTTTGCTGTATAGAGGGCACAAGTAGCTATAAGTAGTGCAGTGGGCCTTTAAGAAATACACTTTAGGGCAATTAAGTAGCCTAACGCATCACTACTTCAACTATACTATAACACTATAACATAATCCAAACTTGATTTCTATAAAGGCAATACAATTAGGTATGAACATTTCCCTAAGATTGATTTTTGACAACTTCTTTGTGATCATGTTATTATCTCTTCAAAGAAATAATACATCTGAAGCAAAAAAATAAATAAATAGTAAAATGGCAAGGAAACAAGGAACAGAGCAAATAATTGTGGGTGACATGATCACCCCCTTTAAGATCGCATGCTATGTTTAGAAAGAACAGCATCAATTAATCGTCAATCTCACCAATCCTTCGCAATCATTTTATTTCTGGAAATGCACGCTCTGTTTTGGCCTTCCACGTGTGTCTACAGTGTGTACATGAATCATCGGAAACGTCCTTGATTCTCGTTCGAGTCCATGCGTAACCTAAAGCTGTTAATACCTTCAACTAGGCACGGTCTAAATCCGACCGGCCTAAGCGTTTTTAAAAGAAGACACTTTCTGACCCGTCTTGCCACACAACAAAGCACCACAGCACTAATCTTGCCATTACTTACCACCGAGAAGCAGTCCGTAAATAAGAAATACATCGGGGACGGAGCGAGATGAGTCGTTTAACAGCGAGAAAACAAACCAAAACAATCCGAATAGGCGGACCGGCCAGCTGTAACTTAATTCCCAAATTAAGGTAAATGGTCCAGGATCATAAGGGTTTAAGTCAGGCAAGCATCCATGGGTGAAAGGCAAGAACAAAGTATTTGACGCTTGCTGAATCATACAGCGATTCGTCGAGCAGAGGGTATGGTTAAGATTTAAAAAAAAGGTTTTTGCCGACACTGGAAGGCGAGGGGGGAAACTATATAGTTATAAATAGAACTTCTAGTCTGGTTGAACCAGTCACTGGTTTCTATCTTAACATCATGGGCAAGTTCATTACTCATATCACAAAGAGACACCATAGACATTCTTCAGGAAGTTTCACTGAATAGATAAATTATCCAAGCATTTTCTTTTCTCTTAATCAACTTCCTGGCTCAGTGGCTCCCTACTACAAAGCAATTGGAACTTGGAAGTACCCATCAGGGCAGGCCATTTCTAATAATTGACCCTTGGCTTTGAGCCCATCTAAAGTCACAACATTTAATTTAATACAGCCTTTTTAGGGTAAATTTAACAACTATATACAGGTAAACCTGCTTTAGTGCCCACCTGTCTACACAGACCACATTTTTTGTTTCCCTTGAAAATGGTTTCTCATTGCAACATGTACTATAAACGGAACCTGTACACAAAGACCACCTGCCTATAAAGACCACTTTTCTTGTCTCCCTTGGGCGGTCTTTATAGACAGGTTTCACTGCATCAAATAACAGTATGATTTTTATGCCTTCTATGAATATGAGAGAAGAATTTTCAATTCAATTCAATTCAATTCTTATTAGTCATCCAAATTCACAAGAATACATGGAAATTTGTTTTGGCCACACATTATAAAAATATGTAAGATATATATGAAAATCTATATTGTTGTGTTTATAATCATAGAAGAACCATCAAAATAAAAGATAGATAACATAGCATATTCTTATATTCTAGTATTACACATTGAAAATGATGAAAAGGATAGAACATCAGTGTGAAGGAAGGGATTAAGCCTTTTGTATCCATGATTATTCCCCTTTATCATCTACCACTTGTGAATAATTTGGTGATGTTTTGTTCTTTTTAATTATCAGATATAATATACCTAAATTGATGTTATCCATGATAATTTTTGATTATTGATATTATGTCGTAATTGCACAAAAATGGTTCTCTCTTTGCCTGACTTTTACTATTTTTATTTCCCATGGAAAATGTTGCAAGTTTTTACAGCAAGTTTTCCATTTATTTATCACACTGATGTATCACTCTCTCTCTCTCTCTTTGATGGACAAAACACTGATTCATCAATTAAACATATGACATTGTATGTAAGACCGATGAAATAAATTATGAAAACATTTCTTATTTACATAATTCAAATTTCAAAATGATATGATAAATAGCTCTCTGATTAACAATGGCAATTATACACAATGACTCAACACGTTCTTGCCCTCTCATATGACATAGCATGGAATCATATGACAGATAATCATCATGATTTGTCATTAAATAATTATACTATTTGTTTGTAAACATACTTGTAAAATGATATGTGAAACTAGTCAACAAGTAAGCTGCCAAATCCAAATCTAATATGTGCATTGTATTTGTAGCAAACATAACCAAATACATGTAGGCCATTGTCGTAATATAATCAAATTTAATGCACAAATCTTTGTTAAGTGCCTATTAAAAATCATTTCATTCATCTGCTATGAATAATTGTATTTCAACGGCAGAATGCATATTGCATACATTAATTGTTGCTAGGTAGGACAAGCGTTATGGCTTTTCCTACTTAAAATGTATATATAACATATATCAATATTTGCTTCATACATTACAATATGAGCCAAGTGTAAAGAAAAGCCAACCCCCTCCCCCCACCCCCCCCCCCCCCACACACACAGCAACACAATGAAATACATTGGACATACATCATGTTTACACACAATCTAAATGGTTAGACTCTGTTAGAAACTTGGCAACTTTGGCCATTATCCTTGAAAGAATGGTAATTTTCTAATTCGGTCAAAATAAACCAAATTAATAAATGAAAATTATTTCATCGCAAAATACCGGTAAATCAATGATTAAATTATTTTGGCAATTCATTTTGATCACAGAATTATAGGAATGAAGAAAATTTTAATTTCATGATGAAATAACAGACGGTTAACTCTATTGACTTCATAATATGTGGAGTACTTGGTCACCTATTTATAAGAAGGCAGACTTGTGACTGATGGAATATTCTAATTGAGGGGATTCTAACATTATCATTCCCAAGACTACCCGTTATAAAGACAGTCTGTAGTCTGTATAAGGGAGAGGGGTAAATGAGGGGGGTAGGGAGGGGGGTGTTGATGAAGGGAAGAGTGTCGTGCTTTTATTATTAGCACTCCTCATTTCATTGGTTTGACACAGCCAGGAAGTACATCATTAAAGGTAGGGGTACATAGGGACTCATGTAGACATCGCACAGTCTTTTCTTGCAGACCTATTTTCTATTCCATCCCAAAAAGTTTGTGTACACTGTATAAACAGTCAAACCTGCTTTAGTGACCAACTGTCTACAAAGACCACATTTTTTAACTCCTATGAAAATTTGTTTCTCATTGAAACATGCACTAAAGAAACCTGTCTACAAAGACCACTATTTGTGTTTCCCTTGGGCGGTCGCTGTAGACAGGTTTGACTGCACAAGAAGAAAAAAAATATTGGTTCTTCTACATCAGGCAACGGTTTCCCAATTTACAACAAATGGTACACTATTAAAATGCGATATCCTCATGAAATAACTGCATCATACTGATTGATGCTCATAGCTAGTTTTCTTTTTTTTTCTTCCCTTTTTCATCAAAAATAACTTTGTCATTTTGGCGCATACATGAGTAAATTAGGGTTATGTGATCGGGTCTGGGAGCAATCTGAAGTGACTCACCAAGACTTTTCTAAAGGTTACTCAGAGTCCAAAAAATTCATGGAGTCGAACATGCTCCGTTCGCCAAAGACCTTTCCTGACAAAGGGTCAGAATTTTTAGACTAATTAGCCAATCAGCTGATGACAAAGGGAAAGAGACCCATGGCTGTTAATTTTTAAAGGGGGCCCCTTCTACAATTAATTCCTGTCTTTGTCTTTATTGAAGACTAAAGGATTTGTCAGGCCTTTCTCCAATCCATGAAATTTAATGAAACCTGGCATCTTACATGAAAAATAGAGGACTGTTTTAAACATGGAAAGAAAGCATACAGAAATGTCAGCTGGGTCTATATTATGTTTTTATATGTCAAACTTGCAAACCATATTATGGTAAAGGTGTGGCAACTCCACATAACCTACTTTTTTCTCTTGAATTGATTTAATTCATTTTTATTTTATTTCATGTTAAAATAAAAATGCTCCTATATGTTTAACTTTAAATCATATCATGATAAAGGTGTTGCAACTGTACATTTAACCTACCGCACTTCATGTCAAAAATGTATTTGAATATATTATAAATTCAATCAATGATCGAGTGAGTGGATGGATAAATGAATACATTAAACAAAGACCTATACTACCAAGATTTTTTTCAAGAGTGAATGATTGAGTGGAAGGACTTTATTCATACAAAAAGTTTGATCGTGATGAAATTGCTTATCATTAGCAACAATAATTAGCCTTTAAAAAGAAGCATTGTTTTGCATTGAACTCTATGCAAACTTTTGGGGGCTCTTTTATGACTTTCAGGGGCTCTTTTGGGCGTTTCAGGGGCTACTTCGCCCCAAGCCCCCATGTATTTTTTTCCCTGCCTCTGTCCCCCATCAACTCCTACCTGTAGTTGGGGGCTTTATTGATAATAGATATGAAATAAATTATGAGACCTCTGGGATGTATTCACTATTTTATAGAAAAAAAGGTACATGTTATTGGAAATGTGCTGAACCAACTTTACAGGTACAATAGCTGTGCACTTTCTTTGAATACAGACAGTGTATAAGTTCCCCTATAGATACCAGGCTAGTCTAAAGAGGGGTTCCTTAAAATGATTTGTAAATACTGTTCACATTGCCAAGACTATACCATTTCATCGACCAAACCTACACTTTGATGGCCTGTGGGTATGGCTCATCTACTTCTGACAACTAACCGGGTTATAACACACCCAAATATATATGGAATAGCAGGCTTGCTTCTAAAGGTTACTGTTTTTGTGCCAAAAAATCGAGTTTCTGAATTTCGTCTGGTAAAACTCGTCACACATTTGACCCACATAATTTTAAGATTTTCTGCACCCCTTCCTGTGATCTGACGATGTTTTAAAATGATTTTTGTCTTCCCCCTCTCTGTCAGCCAGAAGATCTTTTATTTTCTACAAATCTGTCAAAACAGTTGAGAATCAGATGGAAAGAAAAACAAGTTGTGACATCTGTATGTCACAATGCAGCCCGGCTGTGATCCTTCAACACAGTTTTCTTCAAAGGAGAAACGGGTACACCGCAAGAACCTGTTATTTTTGGTCGGCTCGAGCAAGAAAAGAGACTATACAATACTTTATGTGGTATGTAACCAGGAATAACTCCTTTCCAACTATAAAAGACAGTGGTGAGTGCCATAATCATCTTTGACAGTACTTTTGTATACATGTATAACTGACTACATGATTCGTTTTTTTGTAATTTTAACAAATTAATTTGTGTGTTTATGGCTTTCAATACTAATTATCTGAATTGTACAATACACACGGCACTGGTCAAGGTAGAAGATTTGGCGAAAATTTGTTTTTCTTGGTGTATCCAATTTTTCGAAAGACACAGAGAGAGAGAGAGGAGAGGAGAGAGAGAGAAGGGTAAAGCTACGGTCACAAAGGTTCGTACAAACGATAATTTTGTACGAATCTCTGTTTTTCCATTGTCTTCCTGAATTTCCATTGTCTGAAAATTGTTTGTACAGCGTTCATAGCAGTTCGTAATGGCATTTGTGACCGAGGCATAAGAGAGAGAGACACACACACATGCACCCCTGCCTCCCCCCCCCCCCAACACACGCACACAGACTGAGAAAGAGACAGGGCATAAATAAAGAAAAAGAGCGATGGGAAAGATTATAAGTGACAAACTCATACGCCAATTTGACCATGAAAAATACAAATCTGCTTGAAATTCCAAAACCTTTTAGCCATGAACTTAAGAGTGCACTAGTTAAGCTTGGAAAAAACTTGACCAAAATAAGTTCAGGTCTAAAATAAGTCATATGTATCCTTAGAATAATACCTATTTCCTGTATTCACTTTAATATGGTCACGCAGCAACATTGCCAAGTAAACAAGCATGAACGATGGCTTCCTTGGCTTAGTGGCGATTTCAAGAAATGTTTTGCTTCAATAATCATCAAAGTTAATTACTTAATGAGCCCATTTTCAAACATGTTTTTGCTTCCCATTTCTCAGAAATGTTTGTTTATGCAATACATAACATAACAAAACAAAAACACATTTTTGTTTGAATGTACATTCTGATCACAAGCTATCATAGCCATATAGTTTTTTTTTCTTCTTTTGTATTATGTGAAAAGGCAAATGAAGTTGCTCTATTAAACACAAGAGGGGTTCTATACAGTGGCATGGCATGGGTCGAGCCATTGGGGAGGGGGGGGGGGGGAGGGGCATTTGTTTCAAATGGGCTATGGGCACTTGTGGAAGGGGGTGTAATCATCAACCGTTTACATAATAATACTACCGGTACTAATTAATAACGCTTGATACTAATGTTCCTAAGTAATGTACTATCAATAAACCAGCATAATTTCTTCCTACTGGGTACCCATTCACATAATCTGGTGAAATGTGGCAAATGTAGAATATCTTGCCAAACAACATTGATGCCGCGCTGGAACTTGAACCCCCAACTATGTGATCCACAGTCCAGTGCTGTAACCACTAGACCACAACACCTCTACATACATGTATACAAGCCTTCCTCCTCAACTTTTCTTTCCCCCTTTCTCACTATTTGATTGGGGGCATATATGCCCCTGCTCCCCCTTCCCCCTGTAGCTACATTTATGAAACCGGTGTCAGATGTCTGGGGCAAAATGACCAGTGATCATATGAGTGGTCAAGCGATGACCACTGACGTTAAAGCTCTCATTTCCTCTTCTAAATTAAACCAGGTCGACATATTTCCACAGCATGGAAAAGGATGTCAAATAAAGAAATACATGAGCTCACTGCCAAAACAACTAATTGAATTTCGTCTTGGGAAGTATGCAGGATGCAACTTTCTCTAATATTCCTTCCTTTTGTCTTGTTTTCTTGTCGAGCTCCTTGATCTTACGTCATACCAACAACGGGTCAAGGCCTGTACTGTTCATCCAGCTGCGCTTCTGCCGTTTCTGTTCGGAATTTCAGAGCAATTTATCATAACAAAGAGTAACGTAGATTGTAGATTGTGAAGTTTGAATTTGAAACCAGTCCAAGGTACCAAAGTAAAGAAGCGTGTCTCAAAGTAACGGGAGTGTGATTACACACACAGAGTCAAGATCTGCTAGAAATTTTCTATCACGATTAGGAGCTAACAGGAAATTACTGCACTGTCCGAACCTATGAAAATTTCTGGAAGACTCAGAATTCAACAAAACAACAATAAACAACAACAACAGCAATAATAATAATAATTGGAGAAAATAAAAAAACCTAATACTACTACTACTACTACTGCTGCTACATGTACTACTGATAATAATGATATGTCTTGTTTAACCAGGGTAGTCTCATCAGATGCTGTTCTCCCTGAGGGCCCTGCAATCATATTATTACCCCAGATTTAACCGAGCTATGAAAAGGCCCTCAAGCATTCAAAGAATTTTTCCCTACCTGATATACCCATTTTACTACACCTGTGTGGAGAGAGGCAAATGTAGATTAATATCTTGCCACCGGACATTATCCCGTCACAACTAATACAGTGAACAGAGCGAAGGAGTATTGAATGCCCTTGTCCCATTCTGATACCAAGTCCGATTATTCATCTAATTCTGCTGACAATGGGACAGGTTTTTCTTTTCCTTGTTAATTCATCTACTGCTGATTTACTGCTGATTTTATCCTCGAGAGAAAGAAGGGCATACAGTGTTTGTCAAAGTATAGGAGTTAATGACTTTCTAGCTCAAAACGGACGATTTGATAATTTTGATTCTTAATATAAAAAAACCCTGTATCACTGCTTCTGCAGTCGTATCTGTGAAATGGGAATACTCTAATTGGTGTATTCTCATTGATTCTCTGTGTTACGAGCTACAAGTACATGTAACTGCACTATTCAAAGTCATAAATGCATCCGCCAATGGTTGTTGTGTCGTTGAATCACAATCCTAAAGTGCCGAACCCTATCTAATTCTTGCTTCTATGATTATTTTCAATTGAAAATTATGTCCTTGACTGAGATGTTGTCTGATCTCTTATGATTCAATCTTATCTCAAGAGCCGATCGTTGCTCAGTCTGCTGAGAGCCAGAAGGACGTCAGCTCCATGTTGCAGGATATGACCTAACGCCCTTCCAGCTCTCAGCGGACGACTTTTACGATCATCAGCGCCGAGAGAATTCCATCTCCACCTGGCTTGATCCCTTCACGTTTAATCTCACGCCAACAGTAGCGTCTCCGTAGACGTGACGGGATTAGCTGAACAGAGGGAGCTTCGGTGCCGAAGGAACACCGGATCGGGGAGGCTGTGGGGAAATTGGGACCAAGCCTCCCTTCCTTCCCAAGCCGCAGACCTCGGTGTAACAAGTCACGGTGGTGACAGACTTCTTGTGTTCCCCTCGATTCTCTCGCACTCCCTCTGTTTCGGCAGGGATGTTCTCTCCCAGAATGATTCATGTGAATGTGTGATAGACAAGTACCTTGCACTACTTTCATGTTCACTTTGCGAAAACATGGCATGGATAGCAAAAGGGTAATAGACCAGTTTACAACTGTTCCTTTAATATGTCCATTGGTGCCTTAGGTATAACAAGAAACTGCATAATTTACAAGTGTCCACCACTTGTTGCTATGTTTGATAAGCCTTAGGCAAGATTAGGCAAGATGATTCATGTTACCCGAGACAATATTATGAATGCTGTTGGAAGAGTCACTTTGGTGACTGCCTAGATAGAATTCTATATATATATTCCATTTCAACCCAAATCTATACAGAACAAAAACAAAAACCTAAAACTATGGGGAATGCTCAAACAAAGAGAGAGTAAAGAAAATCAGTATAAACAATCTCTTAATACCAGCAATCGACAACAAGTCATTTGATTGTTGTTGTTTTTATGTATGTTTAATAGTTAAATTATATGATCCACCATAATTTATGTTAATACTACGTAATGTTTAATTTGAAATGAAAAGGATCAATAAAAAAGTACCAACAACAACAAAATTAGTACCGGTAATGGCCTTTCCCTCCAGGTGGCCCTAACAAGCAGGTGCATCTTACCTCATACCACAGCCCCATCATGGTATTCCTTTTCTCCTCGCTCCCACAAGTGAGCCATTTTTGAAACAGAGTCTCCAACATCTAGTCCAGGCTTGGTTCAGGTCTAATCCAGGTTAATCCAGGTTTAATCCAGGTTAGTTCAGATCTACTCCAGATCTAGTCTAGATTTAGTCAAGATCTATTCCAGACTTGGTTCAGGTCTAATCCAGGTTTAATCCAGGTTAATAGTTCAGAACTACTCCAGATCTAGTCCAGATCTGGTCCAGGTTTAGTCAAGATCTAGTCCAGATATAGTCCACATTAAGTCCAGGTTCAGATCAGGTTTGATCCTCAGTCTCATGCAGATTTAGTCATTACATGGTCCAACTATCTAGTTCAGATTTAGATCAGATTTGGTCCACATTCATGTAATCCAAATCCTCTAATTTTTGACCTCTCCTGCACACTTAGATGTCAGTGACTGAGTAATGACTTTCAATAAGCTTTGGGAATATCCTTTACCTTCCTATATCCGGAATCCTTGCCTATGTTAACTCCCTTGTGCTTGTAACAAGAAGCAACTTTATATGAACACCAACGTGAAAATACGTAAGTATGCAAATGCACTGTATAAGAAATAACAAGAAACGATCCCTATATATTTGATGATGAAGTGCTAATAACTTGTGGGAGTTTTTCACCACTAGGATTTGAAGAAAAAAAAGTTCTTAAAATCTTAGGAGATAATTCTTGTTTCACAAAATATGCTATGGATGTCTACTAGATGCAAGGTGCTGAAAATAGTAATACATACATGTATGCCTCATCCTAACATGATTTTGAGGGAATGATTTACTGTGCTGGAGAGCTGAATAAAGCTCAAAAAGCCATGTAGGCCAATTTGGACCCTCAGCCAAAATGGAATATCTAAATATAAAAGTCCACTGGTAAGCACCTATGTTTATATTACACCATAATTGGGAATGGTAATGATCCCCAACAGTACAAGCATGAGCAATGCAGCAGACCAGTCATTAAAGAAGTCCGACATTAGTCAATACACCTGTCTCTCGAGTAACATGACGGCACTCCAAAAAAAAGTTTCCAAGCAACATGTGCAGCCTTTCCTGAACAAGTATTGGCAGTAAATGCTATATCCAAGCTGGACAAGTTTGCTAATTATTCCTCACTAAATCCCAGGAAATGGTCATCTAACAGAAGCTACATCAAATGTCCATACAGGTTTAATCCTCATTATTAAAGAATAATTGGTTGCAAAAAAGAGTACAGCAGCCAGGCCAGGAGCGATTCTCCAACACGTGATGCAACTATTCAGTTGGCCGCTCTCCAGGTTTCCATGACAATGGTGCAGTTCGTATGAAAATGAGGTCTTTCAAACAAACACGTGCATCGACCAGAATATACAGTCACAAGCATGTGAAACTGTGGCATATATGACACAGTGCTCTTCCTGTCTGTATATGTTACCGGAACACCATACTATCTGCTTGTATAAGTATCACAAATTGTCCAACTTTATGCAAAACTTCAACAAAAGGTCTTTCTGCTGCATCAGTTTCTTTCCTCGTCCGAAATCAAGAGTACTCTGTGATTCCTCTGTAGTATCGTCATTTAGGACAGAAGCCTAATATGCTATCACACACCCTAACAAAAATACTTTCCAGGATAGCTCTCGGAATCGTTCTAATCAGTCTCGATTTACTGCACATGAATGCCAAACTGATACCTTCCCCTCAATGAATGAACTAATTAGCGAGTGCGGTTGCAGTGTGTCGCCTCCGTAGGAGTCAGGGGAGGGGGGCATTCAAAGTTAGAGATAGAAGAAGATCTGACTGTGAAATGTTTCTCTTTTTTCCCAGAGAAAAGTCAGGTGACTTATTATTGCAGGAGTGATTCACAGGACGCTGAAGGTCTTCTCTATTTTATTCCCTCGTTAAAGTTCCCTTGTATCTTAATTTGGTGTCACAAACCAGGAAACGTAGCTATTAATCGTAGGGGGATCCGGATTAAAGTTCCAAGCTGCGATCCCGCATGGCACACATAGTACATCCTCTCTCTGACAACCGGGGAGGTGTTTATGAGATGTTCCTCACGTATTCGGCAGTAATGGTAGGGGCCATATAAACTGTTTTTGTAATCAAGGTTTCAAGAGGACATAGCAAATAAAAGGGAGGGAATTAGCTGGAATTTGAGTCAGCGAGACTCTGACGTAAAACAAATACAAGCAAATAAGGAAATGGTTAATTTGGGATCGTTAAACAGTCGGATCAACAATCTTTCCTGTGGAATCTTTTGATTATTTTTTCTCTTTTCTATGAAATGTTATCTTCTTCATGCAGAATGGACTTTGAATTACCGGTAGTGCTTGGTAATTTTTGTTCAACCTTGAAATGTTCAATTGTCCTTGAGTGCTAGGCAATGTGTCTAGAAAAATACATGAACTTTGTCTCCACAATAGATAAATAACTGATTAATGATTACGCTGAAATATATATTTAACTGGACTTGATTCATGGATAAAATATTATTTAATACACCACTATCATGGGCCTGTTACTTCTATATGTATTCATTTTTCGGCTGAAACTGATTTGATTTTATACCAAACTGAAATTCATATGGTCAAAGTTTTGACAAGAGATCATACTGCCAAGCTTCCTAGACAAGCCCATTAAATACTGCATACTGTATAGTGCATTCATTAATTAAATGGCACATATACACTGTAGCAAAAGATTCATTATCACATGTATCTCTTTCTCATATAAAACTGGTCATATAATAAATTTTGCATAATGGATGCAGTGCAGTGATATCCTCCTTTTGCATGTCTTCTCAAAACAGAACTCGGCTAAAATCTAAATGCATGATATGAACCAAGATTGGACAGACTATAGTCAATAGAGGGAGGCAGACCACATACTGGATATGTCTGGATCCAGTCCCTGTTTACAACTGTATGCATTTCCTATGTACATGTCGGAATTACATGAACAAAATACATCTACATCTCAAGTAATAGGTCTATGGAATAGGTGTACTTGATATACATGTATGATGCTCTGTCTATTCAAGAAATACATTTTGTTAAATTCAAGAATGTCGGACAGGACCCATCTACCTATTTGTTTTTAAGCTGCAAATCAAGATTCAGGAAATATCCATGAAAATCATCTGGCAAAAGCAAATTGGGGAAGTACAAAATGATAATTCAGTTCAAAAGGTTCAACATACTGGAAGGTCTCACATGTCTATCAAAAGAGAGTATCAACTATCTAGAAATGAAACCAAATTGTTGTACCCACAGTTAAACAACAATGAACCCAATTAATTCCACAATAATACAAAAAAAATGCATGTCAAACGAATGCCATATGTATCTTATTACCTGCAAAAGAATGTGTTTTTTTGGTAAGAAAACTGAAATTACTATAAGCCCTCCGCCCAGTAGAACTACAGTGTAATTGGGATTTTGTAATTGTTCTGTAAAAGAAACACCAAGTATACATTGTAATAATCAACCTTGTAGGCCTATAGATAGATAACAAATTTATTGAAGGAAGAAAATAATATCTAACATTGCAACACTTGGTCATGTACACTGTACTGAACTGTTTTTAAATCCAAACGTTGCTGTTTTGAAAATCAGAGCATCAAGTCGCAAATGTAGCCCTATACATGTAGATAGATAACAAATTTATTGAAGGAAGAAAATAATATCTAACACTGCAACACTTGGTCATGTACACTGTACTCTGTTTTTAAATCCAAACGTTGCTGTTTTGAAAATCAAAGCATCAGGTCGCAAATGGAACTTGATGAAAGCGCAAACAAACCCCTATTAGCACTTAAATTGGACAGTCAGCATACATGTTCATGAATGACTCAGGTCAATTTAGATGTACATGTACGTCTATCGACTCCGCACTCAACAAATATCTTCTTTCGTCGTGAAGTCGACTTGTCTCGAGACAGTGCGGGCAATCTCATCTCGTTTACCGTTGATTGGCTGAGTCAGCAGTTTAAATGTGCATTCAATAGTCATGCCTTATTGGCTTAAATTACGAATGCACCATTTTCCATTTGTACTATGGTTTAAACTTGCATATTTTCTTTATATTTGGAATGATATTATGTCAATTTATATGCAATTTTGTGTTATCTGTTCTGAATTTCCATCCTTTATCTTTGTGTATACTGTCATGATGATGGAAAAATGTTTCAAAACAACAAAGTATACATGTAGGAGAGCACTCATGTAAATGATACGCATGTCTTTTAATACAGAGAATATATAAAGCAGCAACAATGCACATATAGCCTAAACAGTGAAAAGTGTATTGTTATGAAAACAAAAATCATCCATGACCTTATCCTTATCCTAACCGCTTTCGACCCTCATTATAATGGTCGTGACGAGGCGTAAGATATGCTGGTGGTAGAATTTGATACTGGATCTTTCTTCACCCAAACTCGGAAAATATACCTTTCACTATATCTCCCAGACAATCGCTGCATTAGAACCCACATGTGCGTGTTGGTGTCGTGGAGTGGTATATCAAATTACATGAATTGAATTGAATTGAACTTTATTTCATTCATCATAAAAACATCATAACAAACATATAAAATACAAAACATAGCGTACAATTTAAAGAGAAACATTTACAATACAATACAACAACAAAAATATATATGAATGTGGAGACAGCTAGGAAAGCCAAAGGCTTTATTGGTGCTGCCACCAAAACAGTAATAAAGTATAATACAGTATTATATTGTTGTTTGAGAGGGTGATTTAAAAAAAAAAAAAAAAAAAAAAAAAAAGCCTACTAGAGGGGGGGGGGGGGGGGGAACAAAAAACAAACCAAAACCAAAAACCGGACTGTGTACATAATCAATCTTTATTTATTTTGTTGGATTAAAAATGATTTATATCTCCTTTTAAAAACGTTAATTGATGGACTAGATTTTATATCTTGAGGTATATTATTCCACAATTGTGGCCCTTTAAAAAAAATTGATTTCTTAGTTATATTGCTTGCATACTGTCAAACCAGAAACTTGTGTGTACAAGAAACATTTGCCAATTCCACGAGTAGATCAACTCACAAATGTTTCTTGCCCTGGAATATATTGTAATTTATTAATACAGCACTGAAATTTAACAATTTCTTGGTGTGAGAACCCAAAAGGCCAATGTTGACAGCTTGTGTCATTTTGCTTTTTCCCTTCTGAATTTTTACTATTATATTTTAGAGGAGAATTTATGGATTAGGAGGGGGGGGGGGGGGGGGGGGTGAAGAGCTAAAATAATATTTTTGTTCTTGCCTACATCCTGCCCCCATATGTATTTGTTGTAAAATGTTATCTGTTGTGTTTAATTCATCCTAAACAAATCCTTCAGGGTATTTTTGGCATGCAAAACTGTAGCACAGGCAACAAAAAGCCATCGCATCAAACGTGCCAGTATCGACCGAGTAGGCAAAATGCAGCATCACAAATTTTCATATAAAAATAGGTTTTCCATCGTTCCATTTTACTCCTTTTTCACACACTGTAACCCAAGCGGCGCTCATGGCACCACGGGGGATCTGGGAGAGAGCTCCCTATTTGTTTTGACCCACATTTTGTTGCTCTCTGGCTTGTCTTCGGAAAAGAAAGACGATCCCTGGTGAGATAATAGGAAACGAGACCCTGGGGATCAAGGGGAGGTATACACCATAGGCCCATTTACACATCCCAAACTCCATTTTGAAAAATCATTGATTTGGTTATTTTCTACCATTTACATTATTGAAATACCCATAAAAGAAACATGAAAGTTAGCTCATACCGATTTTGGGGTGAGTAGGGCTCATGCAGGACTCGTTGGTGCCCTGCATGCATTAGCACGGAAGTGAAGAGAGACACACATGAGCAAAAACTGGTATCCAATCAAAGTTTGCGTTTACACTGAAAAATTCAGTGAAACTTCGGCAGGCATTTAAAAATAAAACACACTCCAGAGGTTGTTTTATTACGATTTTTTAACCATTTTTCATTGAGATGTGAGAAAAATTGAAGGTTTGTGGTTGCAGTGTAAACGCATTTCATGGCTACTTGACCAATCAAGGGGATCATCATGCTCACATCTCAAAGGGTTACTTTTGCCTACTATCCTTGCCTCCAGACAGAGATATTTTTGACAACAATTTATGTCTATCAAAAGAGAAAGCCGTGGTGGCACTGGTAGTGGCAGAGGGAAGATAATACTGAACTAGAAAATAGATGAGGTGAAAGGGAGGGGAGGGGGGGGGGGGGTGAAGACTTCAAAACAAAGACTTGGTATATATGGACAAATAGTATACCGGTATGCAGAATTTGGATTGAGAATATAGTCTTATATTGAGAGGAAGGAAATTAGGTTCATAAACTGGTGAGTCATGAACCCAATTTTATATTTAGGGTCTCTGTGTATTTTTTTTTAATTTTATTATTTTTTTTTTGGGGGGGGGGGGGGAGGGGAGTAATACATGTAGATGACTCATCAAAGTCATAAACGATAACAATCACAATCTGAATCTGTTTGTAGTTGCACTATATGAGGCAATAGCACTACGCGCTAATAACACCACTTGCTGATAACACCACTCACCGATAGCACCAAGGAGGTATTGGCAGGATTACCCTGTAACTCATCTTGCCCTACAAATTTTAATTTTGAGAAGAGGAAGGGGGGGGGGGCTTCATGATGGATGTATAAAATGTGGTAGAAGGTGGTAGAGTCATAGTAGACAGACCAAGTCCACAGAATGGATGTTATGACATATGGACATCATCAGTTGATCACAAATGTAGATGGAAAGGGAAGGGGTTGTATAACATGGGGAGTTAGGAGTAGAGAAGAGAATAGGCCTAGAAGAGAACATTACAAAAATAAGCACAAAAAGGGGAGGAGGATAGTAAATGATGGAATGAAGGTGGGGGGGGGGGGGCAGAGTGGCTCCTCACAGAAGACCGAGCAAATTCACAGGATGTACTTAATACATCATCACAAGTGGAGATGAGAATGGAAGGGGGTCATATAAATTTAGGAGAAGTAAAGTGAAGAGAACATTACAGAATAAAGCACAACAAAATGAGGGGGGGGGGGGGAGAGGGGGGAGATGGAAGAATGGGGGAGGGGGTAGTAAAGTCATAGCAGGCAGAGCAAATCCACAGGATGTAATCATACATCATCCCACACCTCGCCACCGGTCTCTCTCCAGCTCACATCCAATAAATATTGAACTCCCACAAACCCCCAGATGTAAACTGTGATGGATAGAAGCAATAACTGCCAATGATGCGTACGACCAAGCTCTAATCCTGAGCACACTATCAAACATGTAATAAATCCCTAACGGAGACAATTGCAAAGCCGTCCATCACTTTGTGAGAGAAATGTCTCACCTTCTAAATGCACATTTAGAGCCAAAGGAAAACATCAAGCTGATCTTGAAAAAAAATTCTTAAAATACCAAAGGTCAAATGCAATCACATTGTATAAAGTAGTGTCAAACATTACAATAAAAAGAAAATACTAACAGATAACATGTATGTTTCACATCAAAAACTTATGAAAGGTTACCCGGTACTTTAATGTGTAAAGATTTCACTGGGGTTAAGAAAAGCGTAATCAAAACAAACTGGCATGAACAGCATAGCCAGACGACACCTACATGTACATCAACATTATTTGCCTCCCTTATCTGTTTATTACTTCACGTAAACATCGCAGATTCTAGACTTAAAGAAATGCAAGTATTTTGCTTTATCAACCCCAAATCAAAGTAACTAATCACCAAAAACATGTTTTACTCTTGATGTAAGAGATTCTGTGGGGCTATAATTCAAAATATGAGCTCGAAATATTAGTTCACCAAAGAGATATATTGCAATTTTAGAATATTCTCAGTGAACAGTATTAACAAACAAATCTGATTTTGGAGTATGACCACAAATGTGACTCTATCGGCTTTAGCTGACCAACTTTCAAACTTTAAAAAAAGAAAATGATATCACTTTTTAGATCTGTGACTCAGGAAAGCTTTAGTTTACCACTTACACTAGAACTTGAGCTTGTCCCTGTGAATGTACCGGTATGCGACTCTGAGTGGCTCGACCCTCTCCCTTTGGAGTTTGTGCTGTTGGGGCCACCTGCCTTATCCCTCGGGCCACTGGCCTTGCCGTTGGTGGCCCCATTGTGCAAGTCTTCATTGGACACTGAGAGTTGCCTCAGTGGCTTGTGAGATAAGCTCATTCTGTTAGGGAGACAATGAAAAGACAAAAATATTAATAATGATGATATTCATACTAATTGCATTTATATTTCAAGAACTATTAACAAGCATTAGTCTCACTTCAGTCTTGTGCGAAATGCTAGAATTGTCGTGGTCGAGTAGATATGTCACGGGACTGTGGATCACAAGGTACGCGGTTCAAGTCCCGCCGCGGCAGTAATGACCTTTGGCAAGACATTAATCTACATTTGCCAAACTCGACCCAGGTGAGGTAATGGGTACCTGGTAGGATTGTTCCTTGAAATGCACCGTGCGTTGCCGGAGGTAAAGCTAGGGTAATAATTTCCAAAGCTCTTTGGAAGTGCATAGGGATGTTATATAATGTGATACGTGCTACAGGGTGTATACAAGAACTGAATATTACTATTATTCTGTTAGACATACAGTGAAATGAAGAAAAAGAATTATTTGCTTTATTATTAAGCACTATTCCTAATTCAGTCTTGACTGTTTTTCTTTAAATTTGCGCTACGTGAGACATGATGTTATTATATCAATGATAATAGACACATTTGTATAGTGCTTAATAATAAACTTTGTTGTCCTTCTCTCTCTCTTTCCCCCAACAAATATCTTGATACCACAGTAACTTGTAAACACAGTATACATGATTATCTCATATGTATGCCCCTTTTACAATACCATCATATTTAGGTCCTTCACCGTACAGTGCAAGGTTATTTATACAAGGTCTACTCTTGTGTGAAAAGGGCTATTATTAATGCACAAAGTCTGGAAGGCTATTGGGGATAGTTGCCCTGTAACTGAAACCAATACTATGGGCATGCGAGAAGGGCTGAAAATTAATTATTTCCTGCAATTGATCAGTAAGTGATACTCTATCAAACATTTCCTGTATTGGTAAAGTGATAGCTTCTTATCCCCCAATAATCCCAAAGTCGACTACTTGGAGATTTTTCTGCAAATTAATTACTGATTTATCCCATGAAACCAGGCTAAGGCATTAAAAAAAAAAATCAGCAGTATTTTAATCTAATCTATGATAAATCATAATTAAATGAAATATTTTCAATGTTTTAGAAATAAATGTATAGAATCCTACAGGCAAGTTATACATACATGTACATGTAGGTTGAATCAGATGGTTCATTCACAAATGAATATAGCTAATAAGCATACACATGTATCTTTCCTCTTTATAGGGCAACCTCATATTAAATGAGATTTTAAACTCCTGAAAAAGAAAAGAAAAAGCAGCCCCCATTTTATAGAACTTTAACAAATGACAAGTGACAATACAAGCTACTGAAATTGCCTCCTTTGATTGGCTTTGAGCATATTTGTAACAAAAATGTGATACTTGTAAGTTGTAACAGCTAAAGAGTTTTCATGAAACAGAGCATAGGTTGGCAAAAGTTTATAATATTTGATACATAATGAAAACTCATAGATAAATGTCCATCTCTACAACTAACAAAATCTTTGACAAAATACAACGGAGCAGAGAGAGCCTTACATGTAGCTCTGAAAAAACTCCTTAAAAGCTCTGAAAAATTGAGGGAAAAAAGCTGATTAATAATAAATGACATGAATACATCTGTAAATATCACAGCAAGGGACTATCACTTTCACAATGAGTGTTAATAAAAAAGAAAAGAGCTTTGGAAATGAATTATTTCATACACTGACTACATGGGGAAATATTGTTGATGAGCCTCCCATTTTAGTCCTTGTTTCACATAGTTTTTGTTTTCAATTTTTCATGAAATTTGAAAACGGCAGTGCCCCTGAATACCACTCAATGCACATACATTTTTAATTTTCTAAATTTTCTATTATGAAATACACTTAGCTTGAAGTCACCTGACCAAGAAATATACAATACGCAGTCAGGTAAAGGGAATGACATATATACTAATTCCTTCCAGTACAAATATTTATTTTCTAATTCTTTTACTACTACTACTACCACTACCACTACCACTTCTACTACCACAACCACTTCTACTACCACTTCCACTTCTACCACTACCACATCCACTACCACTTCTACTACCACTACCACATCCACTACCACTACCACTTCTACTACCACTTCCACTACCACTACTACTACCACTACCACTACCACTACCACTACCACTACCACTACTACTACCAATACCACTACCACTATCACTTCCACTACTACTACTACTACTACTACTACTACTACTACTACTACTACTACTACTACTAATTCTACTACTACCACCACCACTACAACTACTCTTAATAATAATAATAATAGTAATGATATGGTCCACAGGCTTCTCCATGACCAAATCCAATTCTGAAAGTAACTGAACCTTTACGAGTTGAACTTGAGCGCAGTCCGCTGGCAAATTGGCATTGACTGCTCAGTCGTTTGAGACATTTTAATTCTTTAAAGGGCAAGTCAGCCAGCTTGGGTAGGTGTGAAACAGTGCAGTTTATTGCACAGGTCAATTTAGCTTTGACTGGGTTAAACAGATGGGCTCTTGGAAAACTCTTTTAAAAATGTATGAGGATCACCTCTAGAAAAACACCCTTTCACTATATACCTAGGATTTTAAAGCAACTCATATGAACAATTTTTGTTTGTTTTAACACATGCAGAAATATAAAAAAGGGGCAAGGTTTTAATGTTTCACAATTAAAACATCCTACCTTTTCTCTCTTATTCTCCCTCTGTCTCTTTCTCTCTTTTCACTACACTTCTTCCCCTCCCCTTTACCTCTATCTCTCTCTTACAGACCCACTTGATTGCAAAATCATCAATTTTTCTGATACTGTTTAACTAAGATTACTGCTAACTACAAATAAAAAGCCGTCCTTGTTATGATATGACAGCTCTTTACGCTTCCTGAAGACTTTGGTTATTTATGCTCCTGCATTAATGTTAAATTTGAAACATGACAACACAGAATTGCCACTTTTTTCATGTAGATGCATGCCATACACTCAATATTTCAAGGCCTGTACTCGGCGTCAAGTTAAAGATAAAGTTGAGTTCTGGTCATGCGATGGCATTAATTGTAAAAAAAACGTTTTGGAATCGATCAGAAAAGGTTGATCATCTAACATATAAGTATTGGTGTGTACTGCAGGGTTCTGGAATCATCAAATGATAAGAAATTTGGCCCAGTCTTGGTGAAGTTACAAGCACTGTACATAGAAAGAAATGTATATGGGACTACTGCAAAAATCGGTCCCGATTTTTTATGATGTTACATGCCATATTTAGAATATGAAGGCATTTGAAGAGCCATGCTTTTCAGGAAACATGTCTTATCTGATGTTCTTCCACACTTACATAATAAGAATGATAACGCTCCCAAATTATTTTTCACCTTTTCCCAGAACTCAACCTTCTCTTTAACTGCCCATGGGCTGAGGAAGACAATTACATATCGATTACGTGCAGTTGCTAAGGTGTCACTAACTTATCTGGGTGAAATAATGGCATTCTCCCACAACTGAAACGGGGAATATACGCTTCTTCGCACTCAAGGTTTTCCTGAGTGGGCGTTTGTCATCGTCCTTTTTAGTAGAATAGGCAACACACTATACAATTACATGCCCCGACACTTGTAGAAATATCAAAAGTTAATATATCGATTTGGTCTGTCTCAGTATAATGTCAATAATGTATCAAAAGAAAACGTAGTATGACAGACTGGCGAGTTTCTAATCACCCTTTCTGATCAGAAATTCTTTGTGTTTGAATTCACCTTGAAATTACTTTTAAAAGCATAAATATAATCAATTGTGATATATTTAAAGTTTCGAGTAAATTATAACTATGTACATGTATGATGATAAAAGAGTATTATGCCTATATAATTTTTTGAATTTTTCAAAATTCATAACTAAAAAAAAAAATAGGGGGTATGTTTTGGTAATTACATGTGTATTTTTGCTTTCCATATCCATGTAGCCCCCCAAATTTACAGAAATATTTTTTTGTTTTAACATTTGAGATTATGATTTTTAGCATTTAAATTGAATAGTTTACAGGCAAATGAAAACAATAAAACATAAAAAGAAAACATACAGTGGCAAATTGCACTTTTTTTTTAAATACAAATTTGATAACTAAAAACAGAAAAAAGAAAATGGTGCATGTATGCTTTAGTTAGGTACTACATGCGTATCTTTGCTTTCCATATCCATGTACCCCCCAGAAGTTTAGAGAATTTTTTTTTTAAAGTTTAATGTTTGAGATAATAATGTTTAGCATTTAAAATGGATGGTTTACAGGCAAATAAAGACAATAAAACATAAAATGAAAACAAACAGTGGCAAATTGCACGAGAAAAGTACTTACGTGGTTCTTGATAGATAAATGGGTCAGCAATAAAAAGAAAATCTGATCAAAGTTCTGATCAAATCCACTCATGTTTCCTGTTTCTAAATGCAATATCACATGACCCGTATCACAAGGAAAAGAAATCTTGTTTCAATTTCACAATCCGTTTAATGGTTTTGAACTACCTGGGTTAAAGCATATATCATAAGATCGTGTGCCTCAAATCAAAACAAAGAGCACAAGTTCCAAACCTTACATGCATTGCATATTTCTTCCACACAAACATCGATAAGGAAGTAAAATTTAATTCTAAGATTGACAAATAAAATCCATTGTTATTTAGCTCAATTCTCACACAAGACGGTGGCCCATGATCCATATTGTATTTTAAGTTGGTACCTGGGCTTAAATGATCTCACGCCCCAATTACCATATTGTAATACACATCATCTGTTTGGAGCCCGAGGGCATTGGCAATATCTTATGTGTAAAATGATATGTGAGTTTATGCAATTCTGGCTCCAAACATACAATATTATGAAACTACATGTGGAATAATACAAGGCTTTTGTACAATAACTCATAACAAACTAAAAGTTATGGCTAATAACAATGGTACTGTCCTTTTCCTATTGCTATTTAATATTACACTTTAGACAGAGCAGTGCCCCTGATGTACTTTTTAAAAGTCAATATAAACTCAAAATATGAGTGAAAGTTATTGTCTTTTAAAGGGATTGGGTATCTTTGTCTCAGATTCTGAAACAAAATCCTGGATTTAGCTCATGCTTCAATGATAATTATAAAACTTTTTTTTAGGGGCTTCAATATTACACCATACCACAGACACTGATAACACGTAGGGCCATGCATCTCAGATTTAACATTGCTAAGCGATGCCTTTAAGCTAAATTGAAAATGGATCCACAATTAGACATACAAGATTTGGATTTCAACACTGTGTGTTGCAGTCGATTTCACATCCAAAACAATCTATTTTGTACTACCGGGTATTAAAGGTATTACAAAGTTTTGGTATGGGGTCATGAATTTGGTTCAAATTAACATATTGGAAGCGTATGCGTTCCTACAATATGCATTGATCGTTGTCGCGGTTGAAATCGAGTCTAAAATTATGAAATTGTAAATAATAAACTTCTTATGTCGTATAGCTCCCTCTCAAGGTCAAGATATTAATTAAGCTATAAAACAATGTTTTTTGATTAAAATCGACCGATTAGCTATTCCCATTTGGAAATTATATATCACAACTACATATTCTGAGATTTTCATTGTCGCAGCTACCATTGTACGGCCATAGGCGCTATTTGAAATTTATCAAAATTTACCGGGAGCACCGGTAAATTTTTATATTCAATTTTTCTCGAAAACAGAAGTGTTTTAGGAGCTAATTTTTTTAGGGCTTATAATACATCTACAGGGGCATCCAAATATATCAAAATTGTAAAGATTCACTATCCACCCAATTTTCAAAATTTCCCAAAACTTTGTATTACCTTTAAGTCTACCTTGAAATTAAAAAAAGCAACAAAATTGTTATATTTCATTTGAATATACAAGGTTAACTCTTTCACAGTATGTTACAATAACACCTACAATATCCACAATGTTATGCTTGCAATGTTTAGATTCATGCCAGGGACACATTATACCCTTCCTGTTCTAATTAACATTCTTGCTATCCGATACCAAGCGTAACCGATACAAGAAACTTGAGGGCTACAATCTTATCGTGAAAGTACAGTGACTTGGCAGCCCAGCACGGCTATATCAGTGTCAACTCTCGTTTATGAAATCACCTCGCACACGACACCGTTGCATATCATATGGGGCAGTAGGAAATTGACTAGCAGCAGGGGAGGGTCGTGTAATTGTTAATATACTGGGAGTTGTAAGCAGGCCTGGCTGCATATAAGCACTGATTGGAATGCTGTACGTGGGGGAGGACCTGGTCTATTAAGGAGGGGGGGGGGGGGGGGGGGGAGGATTTGGAGAAGGTCTGACAATTTGTCAGGGGCAATAAATCATTGAGAAGTCATGGCCACAAAAACACTAATGAGCTTACATGTATGTTGTATTTATGATGTTATAAGCAAACCTACATACCTGTATGTACTGTACATAAACATTGTATTTTTATATATACAGTTAACTCTGTATTTATAAATCAAATCTGTTGGGACTGCCAGTATGGTTCGAATTAGGCAAAATTGGACTTGAGTATTAAATGTAGAATAACAAATGTTTCGCATACAGTAGTTTGGTAAAAACAAAATCGATTCAGTTTAGAGATAAATTGACTTGTGCGATTTTGGCTGATGCACACTTAACTGTATCTCATATTTGTTTGTAATGTGGTATTAAAGGCACACTGTCCTACTTGTAGCTACTTGCTCCCTCTGTATAGAGAACTTCCCCAATCGGTGCCGGTTTGTCCCCCATGATCCTCTTTTTCTTATGTTAAATGAGAGCGGAGTTAATGAGATAGCCACCTGTCACAGTGACCTCGCTGGCTCGCTGGGTGGTCTAATCCCTTCTCGCTGAAGTAGTAACAAAAAAAAATGCAAAAAAAGACCCCCTTTGCTTAAAATCTGACACATCACAGACAGTATTCATACAGGGCTGCATGAATCAATGTTTTCCTTCTTTCTAACTGGCAACATACATTGTGTTTGTACAGTACATCTACATGTAAAATGTGAATTGTAACCATTTTTGACAGTTCCATCTGTGTATAAAATACATATTTTTATATCATGCAGAAAATATAAAACAAGTGATTTTGTAAAGGAATACAACTTGTATTTTGATGACCTGATGGGAAATTTTAGCGATGATGCACAAGATTTTCAGTAGCTTATAACAGTTATCCTAACTTGTTATTGGTAAAAAGTTTTATGAAACAGGGCCTTCGCCATCATTTTTAAAAAAGTGTTAAAAGAAAATCAGCATTTATTCCTAGACTACGTATATGTACATGTATCTCATATTTTGTGTTTCCAAGTGTGATGACGTTACTCTTTGATTAAATCCTGAAAGTGTATAAGCCTTGAGCATTCAATCAAACAGATCTTCACAAGTGTCTTTAGAAAGGAGGAAACAACACGCTTTATAGCATGCCATAACATCTTCCAGCCAGCACGCCAAGTACTGATGTCAACAAAATAAAAATGCTATCATTGGTTGGTGCTCGCGTGTAAGACTAAAAAGGGTGTTATTGAAATGTATCCCTTCTCGCCTCTCTTATTGATTGCGAGTAAATGGAAGTCTCCCTGAAGATGGGGTAGATATCTCCCCTCATTCAGATAACAACCACTCAGTTGATTTCAAGAGGGCTTGAGGGTTTGGAAAAGATGTGAACGGAATAGTAAGGAAGAAAAGAAGAATATCCCAACAATATCAAATAATAATAAAAGTCGTGATTTATATAGCCAATTATATACGAAATACCTTCTCTAAGCGCTTTACAGATATTATTACCCTGGTCATCGGATTCATTCGTGCACAATGTGCACCATCTCCACTCCCTGGGGAGTATTCTTACCATATGGTTACCGTGAGGGCATATGGCAATTACTAACAAAATTGTTTTTGTCATCCTACCAGGTCCCCATTTCACTCTTGGGTATGTAGATTAATGCCTTGTCAAAGGACATTAGTGCTGTGTCAGGGATCAAACCCATAACATTTCCATTTCAAGTCAAGTGCTTATATCACTCGACTACGACACCTCTACATGTATATTTATTAAGATAGATTCTAAAAAAGTTTGTAAAAGCCAAAAATATATATGAATTACATTACTTAATTTATGCCTGAATCTAACAGAAATGACATAGAGTCATATGGTGGGGAACTATGGTGCCTGGTTTATATATTACATACAGTCTGGTGTAAAACCTCCTTTAATAAGCAGCAAAAGAAAAAGAGGAAGAGAAAGAAGAATAGTAATGAAAAAAAAGAGGTACACAAAGAATAGGAAGAGGAAAAGAAACGAAGGGGAATAAAGGACCTTCGCAGCAAGTTAGTATCTTTTATCATCTACACAAAAATTGAACTCTATAAAAAAATCAACAAAATATGACAAACCGACTTCTGAAATCACTGGAACCAATAAATGGCCCTTTAACATGGCTATACAACGAGAAAGGACAGGCAGTGATCATCTTCCATCCTTGTTAAGACTCAAGACGATCAAGATATTTGTTTGTTGACCTGCCACATGTGCCTCTCATCTTCCCAACAATCTCAGATTGAACCATTCCAACCATCTAAAACTCCTGTCACACCAACGAACCCGACACCAGACCGAGCAGACAATTACATTAGCCCCATACGGCCAAGAATCGGTCGGTGCGGAATCGGTTTGTCGGTGTGACCGAGGTATAAGGGGCATCCATGGATAATCCAGACGGCGCACGTCAGCTTCCATTTTCTGGCCCATTTTTCCTCCCACATTCTTCCCCCTGTGCTTCCTCTTCAAGTGGGCTGACTGACAATCTGTTTTTGTTTACAAATATCTCTCTTCTTGTTTTCTCCACCATCCTAAACTTGATAAACAACAACAGGAACTCAATGGTTTCTTCTTGATTCCCTCCTTCATATTTCTATTAATCGTCTGCCTTGAACCAGAAGGGCATTAGCCTGTTATACTTTGAGACAGAATTAATGCCCTTCTGGCACTTAACAGACAAAATGTACTTTTTTTAAAATCAATAATACTTTGTTCTTTCTCCTTCCTGCTTGAAATTCTCAAATGTTAATATCATCTGTTTGGAGCCAGAAGGGACTTAACTCTGTGTATTATCATACACCTATGACACCCTTCTGGCTCTCTACAGGAACATCTGTTTTGGAGCCAGAAGGCTCTCAGTCATATTGTTTCACACAGGGTTAACACCCTTCTGGCCCGAACCAGACAATATAAACTCTTCCTCTCCATAAATATGTACATGTAACTATATTTCTCCCCTTTTCACATCGCTGTATATTTCCTTCTCTCTGCATTCAGATCTAAGGTAGATTTCCGGAGGAGCTATCTGCCCCCCCCCTGATCCTCTTCAATCTCCCCATCTATCTCTCATAATAATAATAATCAAACTACTACTTAAGAATAATAATTCCTTTATAAAGCAGCCTTTCATAAGATACAAAGTACATTGCATGTCCATATATTCACATCTTGAGTAGATTTCTACCAAATCTATTGACATCCCTCTCTTTTTCCCTCCCTTATCTCTCTTCCCTCTGCCCCCTCTCACTCTTCCCCTCATCTCTCTCTCCCTCTCTCTCTCTCAACCCCTTCTCTATCTCTCTCTCCCCTCACTCTCTCCCTCTTCCCCATTTAACTACTTACCATCTCCTATGTTCATATCTTCAGTAGATAAACTGTAAAGCTTTTCTCCACCCTCCCACTCTCTACATCTCTCTCATTCATCTCTATATTTCTCTCCACTCATTATATTCCTCTCTCCCTCTCATTCTCTCCATTTCCCTATACCACGATGTGTTACCTACATGTATGTTCAGATCTACAGTAGATCACTGCATAAACTGTTTACCAATAAACTGTTTACCAAAAATGTAGCTGTTTTTCCTCGTCTCAATTTCTTTCTCTCTCTCTCCCTCTCCATATAACTAAGATTTGTTACCCATGTTCAGATCTCCAGAAGATCACTGATTAAGCTGTATACCAAATCTTTAGCCATTTTCTTCTTCGTCTTGCTTTCTTTCTCTCTCTCTCTCTCATCATCTCCATATCCCAATAACTAAGATTCGTTACCTATATTCAGATCTTCAGTAGATCACTGCTTAAGCTATTTACCAAATATCTCTCTGTTTTCCTCTCCGTTTTTCCCGTCTCTCTCCATCTCATTCTCTTCCTATCCCTATGACTAAGATTTACCTACATGTTTGTTCAGATCTTCAGTAGATCAGTTTAAAGCTATTTACCAAATCTGTTTTTTCCTCTCTCTCTCTCTCTCTCTCTCTCCTTCTACCTCTTCTTATCCCCTCTCTCACTCTCTTTCTTGTAAACACTTTGTCTAACCTATATCTAGATTTACAACAGATTACTGCTTACGCTATTGACCTCTTTGCTCCCACTTCACCTAAATTTTCTCTTTTCAATGCATTTCTAGAATTTCTATGATCCCATTTTGATACCTCCCTTTATCAAAAGCTGGTGATGCACAGGGAAAATCAGATTTTTTTGGGGGGGAAATCCATTCAATTATCAAGGCAGCTGCACAAATCTACTTTTTCTCTACATGCCATTCCCAAGTCAATCAGAATAACTGTCTTTGATGCTTTCACTGTATTCATATAGAGAATAATGGCATCCACTTTTATTTTCTTTAAATTAATCCTTCTTTATTCAGTTCAGTATACCCATTGTGTTTCCTGGCTCAAAATATTTCTTGTTTGCTTGATGTCTCTACATCTTCTTTAGATATGAACTATTGCAAGCCAAAAGGCATTAAAGCTAATCTTGAGCTCTGGTATGAGAATCGTATGTCAAGAGAACATGGCTATAATTCATTCTGGATTGTTTATCCTGCAGTAGATTGATTGTTTGAACCAGTGAAATAAAAAACAAACTCACAAAAACTTGCTGGAAATCAAACTCAATAAAAACCACTACCGGTACTCTTATTTGCACATAGTGAGTTAGTGACCTGTGTTAAGCACACAGTGTTGGGCCTATCTTTCTATGCTCATTACTCAGCCCCTATACATTTTCTACCAAAATCATTTGGCACATGTCATTCATTTGTAATCTTGAACATTCAGTGTAAGTTTTGTTGGATTCCGTGAGAATTAATTTTCCATCATTTCCAGAACTCAAGCTTATCTTTAACTCTAAATTCTCTGTTACAGAGTCAATTCCTTTATGACTTTTTGCAGGCACTATTTGATACTACTTTACATGCCACATGAAAATATTATCTTTCCAACATGGCTGGCAGCACCATGGGAAAGGAACCCCTGTAAATGATTTTTAAAAACATGTAAATTTTAGCTGTGTTTTCAATCTTCATTATCTGTGCATCTATGGCTCATGGCTATCTTTCTGCCTTCAGCCGCTTCTGATCGAAAACAAGCCACGTTTGATAGCAACAGTATCGGATTACTGCTTAGCATGTGTGGTGTAGGGCCAATCAAAAAAACATAGAACCCTGTTCATACTCGATGCAGTAAGCCGGGTCAAAACAACCGCCACAGCAAAAATAAAAGCATTTTCAAACGCAAATTAAAGAAAAAGAAGGTTAAAAACCTTGCTGTGCACAACAAGGGCACATCAGCGTCCTTACTCAACCATGTATTATGCTTTGTTTACGTCATTTAATTTTGATGCATCATATTCCCAGGTTTATTTTTTAGAGGCATTTCTTAACGTGATGTGAGAACAAGGCTTTAAGATGCACAAATCTTTCAGAATCTGTTTTCTAGGCAGTAGCTGTAATCTGTAGCTGGATAACTTTGAAATTAAGAATGTGGGTGCGCATTTTCAATGTTTTTTTCCCCGGTGGCAAGATTGGGAAACAAAGTCGCAGGCTTTCTTAGTATGCTGTAGATGGTGGGTGGGTTTATTTTATGGAACAGTGAAATCTCTGAATATGAGCGTGTTTAACCATTGCTGATATGGCTCATTAGGATATTTTGTCAAATTATTCAAATAACATTATAAACCGTGTTTCAACAAGGGGACAAAGATTTAGCTACTTATATAAGAAAGCTTAAAAAGAAGCCCTAGAAAATGCAGAAAATACTCTACTATAAATATCAGACATATTATGAAAATTACCAGGAAGGAAACCTCATTTTTCTTAAATATCCAATAGAGCTAAGAACCTCTCTAAAATAGAACAACCATTCTCACAAACGTACTATGGTAATAAATGTGAAACCATACAACTTTAATTTTGACATTATTTTTCCTTTTTAAACCGGTTCAAATTTAGACTAGGGTACCAGTATAAACCATACAATACCTATGTGAAATTCAAGGGCGTTGGTTTATGATTTTGTTAGTTTGAAAATGCTCTTTGTTACTATACAAATCTTTGAGGTCATATAACAGTAATGCTGTACAAAACTTGTTAAGTTTTTTTTACTTTTTTAGTGTTTTTTACCATTAATGTAACTGTCTACGATTCATTCCTTTTGTAAACTGATCTGTAAATTTTTCCAGTAAAAATACAATTTCCCGAAAGGATAATAAAAGCTTTTTTCAATATCATTTTAAGTACTATTCCTTGGACATGTGGAAGTTTTAACCAAACATGAACAGCCCTCCTCAAGATTGACAATACCTGCACTTGAATGTTTGAGCTACAGATTAAACTTGGATTAGGAGTTCTGAGGACTCTACGCAGATGCGAGCGATAGGACGAGGTAAATGTACACTGCGTATTAGTGCCACTCAGAAAATTGAAGACGGGATAAAAGTACTGTTTGGCTTACACTTCTTCCCTGTGGATGACACTTGGCAATAGTCTACAGTTTTAGACTCTATCAGCAAAGTTTTCAGTCAAGCAGAAACATAAGAAGATCAGATTTACTTGAACACTGTATATAAAGGATACAAGAACATAGGCCAGTTTGCTCTAAAAACAGGTCTAGGAGACATAACAAAATATAATATAAAACCCAAAAAACTTCTAAAGAAAAGTATACAACAAGTAACTCGGTGAGAAGAAGTTTCATCTTTACAAGATGTGGCAATTATTCAATGGTCTCCCATAAAATGTATACAAGGGAAACGCTCTCGGCGGTCTCGCCTGCATAACGCAATTCAATATGATAAACCAGAACGTCAATGACATAGCGCTCATCCGCATCTTGCAACAACAAATATAGTAAATTTTATGTGGTACACTTTTGAACTGGTCAAAAAATAAAAATTTGATGCCCTGGAAGGGACATAATTTCATTTCATTTGCATAAAGTACCATAAATAATCAATGGAGCAAAATTTTAAAATTCTGTGTAAAAGTTTAGTGTTCCAAATTTAGCTCTACCAGATAAGGCAAACCAAATCAAAATCGGTCAAGAAATGAGGGAAAAGAAGCAATTTTTGTTATTTTTGGAATAAATTTGCATAAATTACCATAATTAATTAATGGAGAACAATTTCAAAATTCTGTGTAGAAGTTAACTGTACCAAAGTTAGCTCTACGATATAAAGCAAACCAAATCAAAATCGGTCGAGAAATGAAGGAGAAGAAGCCTTTTTTGTGATTTCGAATAAATTTGCATAAATTAGCATAGATAATGAATTTCACGATTCTGTGTAGAAATTTTAAATCCCCCTCCTAGCCCTATCATATGAAACAATCAGAATCAAAATCGGTTGAAAAATAACGAAGAAGTATTTTGAAAATCTTGATGTTGATGCCACAACAAAGTCTAAGTTTGTTGACCTTAAATGACCTTTGACCTTAACTTAGTGACCTGAAATTCTACTCACATGATTGGGGATACTTGATAACCCTATAGTCCAAGTTTCATTGACTAAGAACTTATACTTTCAAAATTATATCAAAAATTCAAAAACTTAACCTTAGGTTAAGTTTTCTATGATGATGCTACAACATAGTCCAAGTCTGTTGACCTGAAATGACCTTTGACCTTGACTTTGTGATCTGAAATTCTACTCACATGATTGGGGATACTTGATTACCCTATAGTCAAAGTTTCATTGACTAAGAACTTATACTTTAAAAATTATATCAAAAATTCAAAAACTTAACCTTAGGTTAAGTTTTTGATGTTGACGCCGTCGCCGTCGCCGCCGCCGCCGTCGCCGCAGCTGCCGTCACCAGAAAAGCGGCGCCTATGTCTCGCTTTTTGCTACGCAGGCGAGACAAAAACTGAATGAACAAGAAAAAATGAGCTTTACATGTAATGGTTGCCAATTTTAAAGGGGAAAACCCAGTCTACTCAACAATGCAGATCATTTTCCCCATGAGGTAGCCTGGATAAAAATGCTATTTAATCCTTGCATCCAGGAAAATTGGAAAAAGTCCCAATGTTTGCAAATTTCAGAGAAACTGACACTCCTCCAAGAAGTCAGAGTAGAACATCCCTTCTCTTCAACACCATTTCATTACCAGTTGAGAGCATGAAAGGTGTTAACCCTGTGTTAAAGACACATAGAAGTAGGCTCTCATGGGTATATGACACCATTCAGGTGTTTATATGACAGACAGGCCTTATGTAATGCTCTGCCTTTCCCCATATGGTATATTCATTATCTGACATTTTCATCTCCCGAAGACTCTCCGAGAGACAAGGGGGTATCTCTTGATTTGCCTACAGGTTTGCTGTGTGCAGACTTGTACCAGACTTGTACAACTATTAATGGTAATTCCACCAAGTCTGGTGTCAGCGACTTCTGGCCTTCTACACATGGATACTGACGACCCACTCCCTTTAAATCATATGAACTAACACCCTTCTGGCGTTAAGCAGAAGATACAGCGTTAAGCAGAAGATGCCTTCTGGTGTATATCCACACTCCCTATCCAAACGTAAGTAGTCGAGTGTTACTATCTTAACCTTTGCAACAAGACTGAGTTGCAAAACCTTGTTTAGATTGAAACACCAAACCCGGGATAAATCTAATTTCATCTGTCACACCGTCTGCGCTAGCTATTAGCTACTGTTTTAGAGCAGTGAGATTCACAATACGCTTTCGTCTATGAGAGCAATGACCTGGGACCTGTTTCACAAAGCCTGTTTTCAATGACAAATGACAAAAATCAGTGACAAATCTGTTGATAACCAATCTAAAGCAAGGATTTCAGTAGCTTATAACAAAAACTGTCATTTGTCTCTGATGACAAGTTTTGTGAAACGCCCCCTGGTCATTTCAAATTTGAATGAAAGTTAAAGGTATCTCATTAGTTGGATTAATTGTAATCTCAGATTGATACAAAAACTGCAAAGGAAAGATAATAGGAAAAATAAGGAGAGTTTGACAAAATGTTGTGAGAACGAGGCAGAGAGAGAGAGAGAGAGAGAGAAAGAGAAGAGGAAGAGAGAAAGAGAAGAGGAAGAGAGAAAGAGAAGAGGAAGAGAGAGTAGAGTAAAATGTGTGAGAGGGAAAGGGAAACTGGATTCATGCTCTCAAATCTGTACTGAATTTTTAAAATAATGTCTTCTTCACAAACCTTAATACGGCATTGCTCACAAGAATAAAAGGCCAACAACCATGTAACACTCCAAAAATAGTAAAAAAGAAAGACAAAAATCATAACGGTGTTTTCACTTTAAACTTTAGGAGAGAAGGACGACTTCCTTAATAAAACAACAATGCAAAGGAGCACTACAAATTTAGAGTCAATAATTAACCGACATTAAAAACATTTACGCTTGTCAGTATGTTGCAAAAGCAAACAGTAATCAAATCATGCATTTAATGAGTAACGAGTCATGAAAAGGCTCATCAATAAATGTACTTCCTCCTATTACAAATTAAAAGCAAACTAATTCTCGCTACCCCAAATAGCGATTCTGCCGAGATCCGGGGAAAATCCTGAAAACGCGCATTGCATTATGGGATAGCTTTTCGACATTACAGCTTCCTGTGCAGGCGCTATATTACTAGGCGCGATAGCGCAAACGTAAAACGCCGTCGCCACACAACGTGTATGCACCGAATATGTCGTCTGCTCGGTCTTGTTTTTTTTTCGCAAATATTTCAACGTTTATTTGAACATTTCATTCGTTGTTTTTTGCGTCTTTTGACATCAGTGACTATGGTTTTCTTTTGTGAGGCTGCACAGTGCTGGGCTCATGATTCCAAGCGTAAGAACCCTGAAAAATGGGGGTGGATGAAGGCCGTGACTTGGGATGGGACTCTATACCGGAAGTTGTAGTGACGACCCGAGAGAGTGAAAATTACCTCGTCTCACGAATTTCAAGATTTTCGTACCTATTTAGGGTAGCGAGAATTACAACAGACACTATAAAATGGCTGCTGAGACTTGAGCCATGCATTTTAAAAAGCGTTGAGGACAGGATTGATTTTCAGGGTTAAATTGATCACATATTTTTCTTCAAATAGGCAACAATAATATTTGCATTTTATTGCTAAACTGTTAAAATAAAATGTATTATGTCTTGGAAAACAAGATACATGGGTGAGGATGATGTCAAAAAGTCGATAAAAATTTACAATTTTGATTGAAAACAAGGGAAACGCTCTCGGCGGTCTCGCCTGCATAACGCAATTCAATATGATAAACCAGAACGTCAATGACGTAGCGCTCATCCGCATCTCGCAACAATTTTATGTGGTACACTTTTGAACTGGTCAAAAAATAAAAATTTGATGCCATGGAAGGGACATAATTTCATTTCATTTGCATAAAGTACCATAAATAATCAATGGAGCAATATCTCACAATTCTGTGTAGAAGTTTAGTGTTCCAAATTTAGCTCTACCAGATAAGGCAAACCAAATCAAAATCAGTCAAAAAATGAGGGAAAAGAAGCAATTTTTGTTATTTTTTGAATAAATTTGCATAAATTACCATAATTAATAATGGAGAACAATTTTAAAATTATGTGTAGAAGTTTAGTGTACCAAAGTTAGCTCTACGATATGAAACAATCAGAATCAAAATCGGTTGAAAAATAACGAAGAACAAGCATTTTGAAAATCTTGATGTTGATGCCACAACAAAGTCTAAGTTTGTTGACCTTAAATGACCTTTGACCTTAACTTAGTGACGTGAAATTCTACTCACATGATTGGGGAGACTTGATAACCCTATATTCCAAGTTTCATTGACTAAGAACTTATACTTTCAAAATGATATCAAAAATTCAAAAACTTAGCCTTAGGTTAAGTTTTTGATGTTGACGCTGCCGCCGTCGCCGTCACCGGAAAAGCGGCGCCTATGTCTCGCTTTTTGCTACGCAGGCGAGACAAAAAATGATTTTGAATTTTTGAATTTTCCCTTTATTTAGTTCCTATCATCAAACGCAATATATTCATGAAACAAAAGTAGATGCAGTGTGTGCAAAAATGTTTGCCCTTTCTTCTCATGCATCTGGCAAATTTTTTAAGGGCTTTGAATCAATATTTATTGAGCCAAACTACAAAATGTAGAATCATGATCGCAAAGGGTTAACCCTAACTCTACTTGAGCAGAGACTTGCTCTTCTGGCTCCCAACAGATGGTAATCTACAACAAAAAAATGTCCATGTACAACTACAGTATGTAATGTACATGTACATGTATGTAATAAGTCGTACATGTACATGAACTGTTGTTTCATGTATGATCCATTATCATTGGATTTCCAGGAATTCCACATCATTCCTCCGCCCTCACGACCCATTCATGCACATCGGCTCTGCCCATCATACCTTGCGTGACAGAGACATGATCTAACCTGCATCCACGGAAGGGATTAACAGATTCGGGCAGGCATCTAGGAAGGCATCTTGTATAGAGGAGGCTATGGGAAGGGGGAGGGGGTGCACATAAAATGGGCACTCTGGTAGTCAACATATCATCTATTTGGCGACAGAAGGACCTTAATTCTGAGTTTACAAGTTAAAAACCTTCTGGATTTGAATAATCAATATTATTTCAGGAAGAGAGAGTGGTTTTTATAGTAAGACCCTAAAGGGCAGTAACTCTGTGTCAAATTATACAAGTTAAAACACCCTTCTGGCTCCAAACAGATACATTACTATATGATGCTAGACAAAACCTACATTTGAGATGTGGTAAAAAAAGGAAGATTTATCCCGATTAAAGAGTTTTAGACAGCAATATTTTCCTCTCAATACTCATCCCCATATCTATTGTCTCCCATTCTTGCTGTATCTATGGGGGTATGTCTCCCTCATCCTGGGTCTCTCTGTATTCCACTCTGTCCTCATTCCGACACCCTCCCCTCCCCCATCTACCCCAATCCACAAACCTTGATCCCTCTTGATCCCTCTTTCTCAATGCATGCTCTTATCTAGACCAGAAACTGATCTCATTTCGGCGGGAACCTTCAACCTGTGATTCACATACTGAAACATCCCAAGAATGGGCCGAAGTAAGCAGCACGTTTCTGCCGAGAGCTAACACAGACAAGCGACTCTATCATTCAACATGTCATTGTCTCCCATTCTTGCTGTATTTATTGGGGCATCTCTCCCTCCTCCTGTGTCTCTCTGTATACCACTCTGTTCTCACGTCAACCCCCCCCCCCCCCCCCCCATCCACCCACCCCAATCCACAAACCTTCTCTCTTCATCCCTCTTTCAGAATGCTAGCTCTTATCTAGACCAGAAACTAATCTCACTTCGGCGGGAACCTTCAACCTGTGATTCACATGCTGAAACATCCCAAGAATGGGCCGAAGTACATGTAAGCAGCACGTTTCTGCTGAGAGCTCACACAGACAAGCGACTCTATCAAGATGACTGTGCAGTCAAATATGCATGTAGGAGACATTCTGGGGAAGGGCTGATGTAAAATACAAAGTCCTTTCCCTGTCTGATGTGAGATATTACATGTAAAGGGATAATAAAGTCTGGAAGGGATAGTAAAGTCTGGGAAGGAGTGGAAGTATTATTGACATTATGCCTAAAATTAAGCAAATTTACTTCTATTTCACTGTACTTGAAGAATGTAGACGCATCTTGTCTGCTCAGAGTCAGAAGGGCATTGACCCCTATCCTTGCAACCACTTTCTGATAGACCTCTTAACCCTTTCTAGACAGGATTTATTTTTAGGGCTGAATTGACGACATATTGTCCTTCAAATTGGCAGAATTATTATTTTTCTTTTATTGCTTCATTGTTCAAATGAAATGCCATGTCTCTGAAAACAGTATACATGGGTGGGAGGGAATGTTGTCAAAAAGTTGAAATATAGCCATTTTGGTTGAAAAATAATGATTATAAATTTCTCAATGTGTTGCCAATTCAAGGATTTAAGGCTTATTTTCTTTTTCAAAATTCCTGGCATCAAACACAAGATTGTCATGAAACAAAAATGGATGCAGTTAACGCAGAAAGTTTTGCCCTTTCCAACTCGTGCATCTGGCATATTTTTTTAAGGCTCTGAATCAAAAAGTTATTTAGCCAAACCAAAACCAAAATGTGGAATGATTGTCGCAAAAAGGGCAAATGATTTGATAATAAAGGATGTGATCTGTATATAATACAATCTGAATTTCTTATGATATTACATAACGAAGTCACTCCTATAGATATCCTGCTCTCTGAAATGTACTTCATATTACCTAGGTGTTTTTTTTAAAGCAAATTAAACGAACAGTGCTTTGATAACGACTACTGGTATTTATTTGGCCAAAAGCTAAAAAAGCAACAACATGCTTGTACATATAATCCCCATCTTGACAAGATTTATTTGAAGACTTCAAAAAAATACACAGACAAGGTCAAATATAGGCTACATATGTTTCTATTTCCATCTCAGGCAGAAATAAATGAGGAGAAATGAAAGTGGCGTCGGGGCCTATCAAATGAGAATTACACTCAAATATGATTGATTGATTGAGAGAAGTACTAAAATTGATTCAATATCACAACAAAATAAAAGTATGATACGCATTCCTATATTTTATTTGTATCGATAAAAAAAAAAATAATAATAATAATTTAAGGTATTGAAGTATCAAAATTGATTCAATATCACAAGCAAAATAAAAAGTGAGATACAATATGCATCCCTACTTTTTTTGTATCCATATAGAAGAAACAATTTAAGGTATTTTTTGACAAATTCTGCTTCAAATGGACTAAATTCTCAAAATGTATCAGAGGTAAAATATAGAATGCAATTTTGAAAATTGAAGATTTTTTTGGTTGACCTTCCACTAAATACATCTGCATGTACTTTCAACTACATCTATTGTTTTAAAATTCATACAAAGGGTGACAAAGCACTGTATTTCCAAACATTTTTATCATGTGTGTTCATTGTTGTTGTTTGTCGTTGTTTCTTTTAAGGGAATTTGAGGAATATTTAAGTAAACCAGAAAGTATTAATTTTTGGCCCTGTCAAAAATTGTGACATTTTTTAACCTGACCTCCTACAGAGGATAAAAAGGTGTACAAGAGCAAAAAGAGTGTAATATGTACATGTATATTCATCAACTTTGTGGACACCTCAGGAGCCGGGTGGAAGATCAAATAACTCAACTTTTTGGATGGGGGCATTCACACTGAAAGCTAAAACTCTGGGTTTTTCTCAAATTTCAGAGTTTCACTAGGAATCACTAGGAATCGCTAGGCAACCACCCATAAACACACACAAAAAACCTGAATGGAAAAATACATCTCTGGAGTGAAGGTTTTTTCTATAATTCTGCCGGTTTTTACAGCTTAAATGTAAATTGCTTCGTTCTCTCTTATTTTGTTTTTTGCTTAGGTGACTCTCCTCACTTCTGCACTATTGCATGCAGCGCAGGGACCAACTGTGCATAGAAAGTACAAGCACACGCACACACAAAATAAAAACAGAAATCACAGGCTATTCTAGAAGTGTAAATGTAGTTCAAAAGAACAGATAGTTTTTCAACAACAAAAAATGGTAGTGTAAATGGGGCCGATATTGTACTTTGATATCTCACAATGCATGAGTCCTCAAAATACTCTTTAAATTTGACCTTGATTGTCAAGATTGCGTGCCCTCAGTGACTTGAAAGTTACTTGTACTTCTATGAATATCAACAAAGAGAAGTGGGCTTGATAGTTGGAAGTTCACTTGGTAGTTGGATTGAAATTCATATCAAGTATTTGATTCTGGGGGGGGGGGGGGGGTGGTACTGTAATAAGTTAAGGGATTTAAGGATGATCCTCAGTAAATCTCATACAAAAAGAGCCTACAAATTTCAATCTTGACCCACAAGTTACAAAATAACAGGCTGTGTATTGCCCTGCCTTTCTTGTGCATAATGTATAGAATGTATCTGGCAAAATATAAGCACTTGGTTACAAAAGTTACATCATCTCATGAGGGCCCTAGTACCAAATATTTTGCTACATTCACTATGAATATGACAGACAAAGAAAGCGGACAAAATATACAGTTCCTCAGGTAGACAAAGGAACATCCCTTCACTGCTATTATGTAAAAAGGTAAATATGCATGTGACACCTGTTCTACATATTTTTACATAATAGCAGTGAAGTGATGTTCCTTTGTCTACCTGAGGAACTGTATATTTTGTCCGCTTTCTTTGTCAGTCATGTTCACAGTGATTGTTCAAGAGCTGTAGTTCTATTCGGGTTTGAACCAAGTGAATACCAACCTTACGTAAAGCAGAAGGATAGATAGCGATGGCTGAGCTAGATTAATTTGCCTTAAAAACTCTGAAAAGAGCCCCACAAAAGGAATAAACACATTTCTGTCAAAGCGCAATGCACAAAGTCACCACACAGTGAACACAATACTCAAAGCCAAAGCAGTGGTTGGCTGCATTAAGGAGCCCGCACAACAAATTTCCATTTTTGTTTATACTGCATAAAAACACCAAAGCATGAAGCAGTCACTTGCTTGTAGCTCGTAAATATCATGTTTTAAAAATCCTCTATACCTTTCAAGTAGGCCAAGATTAGTACTGAGACATATAATGCACACAATTTCAACAAATACATGTTTATCCTCTTTTGATAGATGACAATCAATTACATGTGGGCCATATATTTCCTCCAGGAAATTATTCCGACATTGTTTTTCAAAACAAAATCCTGCTAAATTGTAATATCTGTATATATCTGTATAAAACAGAGAAAATGAAAGATTAAATGGTTTCACAGGAGGAAGTTTTATTTCAAAAATGATGGGGAATATATGAAAAATAGACTGCTTCATGTAAATGCTATTTACTATGAAGATCATATATCGTTTTGTGACATCTACCCTGTTCTGGTGTCCCCTTTTACTGGGCTACTTCTAGAAAAAGAGAGATAATGAGTGTGTGAGAGAGATAGAGAAAGAGAAAGGGAGGGAGAGAGAGGGGGGGGGAGAGAGAGAGGGGGGGGGGGGAGAGAGACAGAGAGAGAGAGAGAGAGAGAGAGTGAGAGAGAGAGAGAGACAGAGAGAGACAGACAGACAGATAGAGAGATACAGAGAGAGAGACACAGAGACAGATATGGAGAAAGAGAGAGAGAGAGAGAGATACAGAGATAGAGAAAAAAGTTACAAAGAGAGAGATAGAGAGACAGATCGAGTAACAGAGAGGCAGAGAGAGAGAAACACAGACAGACCGAGATAAAGAGATACAGAGAGAGAGATACAGAGAAAGAGAGAGAGACAAAGAGATACAGAGAGATAGAGAAATATACATTGTACATGTATATATACAGAGAAATACTGTACACTGATAAAGAAAGAAATGGAGAGATAGAGGATGCATGGACAAGCGAGAAAGAGATAGAGGCAGATAGACATAACACTTATCTCTCCCTTTTGGGCTTTTTACTTTTGAATACCACAAAACTACAAAAGCCTGACCAATGCACTTTTCCCCCATGCTTCTTATCGATGCAAGAGCATGCCGCCGACCTAAGACCTACTTCAGGGCTCTGGGTTTTTTATATTCACCAAGGGATGTACCTGATTCACCAATCAACTCCTTCTATCTCTTCTTCTTGTCAAATAAAACTGCCTATGGTCGCGCATTGTATCACCTCCGTATTGCACAAGTACATTTACAGTCCTGCATCTATTCAAATGGATTGGTTGAAAAGCTGAAAGACATTGTACAGTGTACATTGTGCCTGTATCTGTAGAGAGTGTTAGAGACCAAGTACACAAAACAACTCCACTATATGATGAGATTTTGGGAAAAGAAATTGCTATGGGATTAGATATGACATTTCAATAATTCTAATTTCTTTTTGAGGTTTCAGGCAGTCATAAGCATTATAAATACATGTACCGGTACATAAAATAAAAAATTACTAACCTAAATCACTTTGTTCTCTGTTATGTACATGTACAATGGATTGGGTACATTTCAGGGAATTAACCTACACTCAACAACATATACTGTACCTGTCTAAGGTGTCATTCATGTAATTATTGAGATCAAACTTGATTAAATTTAATAGTAATTGCACCCTTCTTTGTAATCAAGAATTCTGTTCAAGTGTTCCATCAATTACACCCTAAATCTCTTTCATTAAAACGAGCAAATAGTCTTCATTCAACCCTGATCATCCATTCTTCAATGTCAGATTGACAGACAATAGCCTTCTTCAGAATGTCAATAGAAAAAATTGAAGCAAACTTATTACCACTGACATTTATACCTCCCATTATGGACACACTGCAAATATTGATATTGCCATATCTCTTTCCATCCCTTGCTGCTGACGACCGACACATAAACAACACTGACAGGTAGTTCAAAGGGCGGGCGCTAATCCGATAAAGCTCGTTCGAGAGTTCATGAAACGTAGACAGGTTCGCATGAGAGTCTGTAAAATTAAAGTTGAGTTTGTGGTTTTATTAAAACTTGAAGGTTTTCTTGAAGTAAAAGACAGTGCTGCGGTACATGTTTTTTAAACTTCAGGAATAAGTCAATGTTTTAAGCCATATAAGTATGGTTATTACACAGCTGTACATGTACATGTGTTAACTTTTAGAATAGTTGTGTTTAGTTTTTGTTATAATATCATTGTGTGTTGTTTAAGGCTTCGAGGTTGGGCAAACTTAAAGTTTAAAATTACACCGTCCCGTGGAAACACAGCTTCTATAAATCTATCTTTGAATGTATTCTCGTAAGTTTTATGTAATTTTTTTAAAACATTGCTATGTATTTCATGTGCTTTTATTGTAAACCGAATGTAATTCAGATCTAGGGGATGCTATTTTCAGTATTTCTAACAAACCATTCAATTCAAAAATAAAAACTACAATCCATGGAGAGGTCCTCACTCAAAAGTAAAAACTACATGTTCATGTAATATTTGCCTTGCAGATGCAATCAACTTAAAAGTTTCATGAGCCTTTTCCGCGGCTTGTATGTGTGTACAGTAGTTTAAAACTTAGTACCCTTGTACTTTCGGTTCCCATGTGAACCTGCATTATTGCTTGTGTTGTTGTTTAAGGCTTCGAGGTTGGGCTAACTTCAAGTTTAAAATTGCCTCAGTCCCGTGCAAACACAGCTCCTATAAATATCTGTTTGTAATGTATGAGGAAGCAGATATCATAAAAATAGAATAATGTCTCGGTTTCAATATTGATTAATACCAAGACTTGAAGACCTAGGTACTTTGGTATTTCTTGTTAGGATTCTCACAAGAACCATGTTCACTCATCTAGGTTTCATAACACATCATGTCATATTTATGGTCCTTGTCACACATTAAAACAAGTCAATACGGTACAAATGTACATGTACATGCTACATGTACATGATGATTTACTGGTAGTGGAATTAAATCTCTCCTTTAAGACTGGGGAAATATCTTCCAGCTTATGAAAATAAGTTTTAAATAGAGAAGTAATGTTTTGGTCCAACATATATGTACATGTACATGTATGTGCCTGTTGTGAAGAATGATATATTGTACAGAAATGATTGATAAACTAGCCAAATCAACAACATAAATTTTGATATTCTGTTTCCGCCTCGTCGCGTGCCTAATCAGCTGAGAAAACAACACAGCCTCAAAGCTGCAACCGAGACGGTCCTTTCATTCTTTTACAACTGGTGTATATTTTCAGAAATCGTACGATCATTGGAGGCACCCCGCTGTGTGAGATGCATGTAAATGGGGCCCAGGACTTAATATTGCAAAGACATTTATTGAGACCAAAGGGAGAGGAAAAAGATGACTGAAGAAGAAAAAATGAACAAAAACAAACTGAGTCTAGACTAAAATTTTGACTACACAGCACCAATAATATTTCTAGGCTGAGTTCCAGGCAGAGTGGGTGTTCGCTGCTCCAATTTATAAATGAAACTGTTGTGTGCAAGGTCTGGCGTGCATGTAAAAGACCAATCTCCCCCTGACATCTCGCAGTACATGGTGATCAGAAGCGGAACAAAAAGATATATTTAGTCTACCTACTTCAGACTTACAGTAGTAAAACAATACAGTTTTACATTACTACTCAGTAGTCTGACTAGTCTAGCATTGCAGACACAGCGAGTGCCTGCAAAATCCTCCATATGAAGAGGCTTTGCACATTATTGGTTAATGAATATACACTGTAATAATAACAATAATAATAATAGTAATAAAAACAATAACAATAATAATGATACTGATAATGATAACTAACAATAATAATCAATAACAACAACAACAATAATAATAGTACTACAGTGCTTTTAAATAGCGCATACCATTGCCGTAGCGCCTCTATTATCAATTATTGGGGTCATAAACTTTTGCAAGGAGAAAAATATGATCATGCATTTCTTTATTTTTCAGAAATGTACAGTAAATAACACATTTACATGTCGATAGACTTTACATACTGCAGGCAATATGCATCCCACCAATAAAATAGTCCTCATACAAATGCAAATTATCCGTTTAAAGTGGCCACCACGGACATACCGGTACATGTACACGCACAGCTGTTTATGGCGGACAACAGATTTTCATTAGTTAGGCAGCCACTTCAGGAGAGCGTCCATATGAGAAAGCCATCACCGCCTGAGGAGAGATTCATCACGCCAATCAATCAGTCACGCCGATCACATGACCACGACGCCTGCCATGCCGATATGAAGCGATACATAAGATCAATGGACGTGATTGAGATACTGTACAATGTACATGTAAACAAAGGTTCATCTATTGAGCTACAATAGATGAACATAGATCAGACACCAATTTTCTTCACAATATGGCTCTCAATATTTATGACCCTCTATAACATAAAGGTTAATAACATTTCTTCCTGATTTCAGACTCAACATGTACAAAATGCTCCCATTGACAGAATGTGTACATGTACACTGAACATGTGCAGGTTCATGTACATGTAGGTATAGTACACAACTTTTCTTTACCAAAATACATGCAAACATTGAATATATTTCTTACTTTCAAACGATTTCTGATCTCAATGTACTGATCAAAATTTCCTCTTGATTTCAGACTCAACTGTCGACAAAGGCCTACATGTACAAACAAAATATCTGCATGTACATGTATGTACCATAAATAATCACAAAGCGCTATAATTATAATCCACTAACGATGCGAAGCCTTACAATAAAGGGGTCTTCTTTAGAATTCAGTCTAATGATTCTAATCCATGAATACCATCACAGTTACTTGTACTTCCCATTTGAAACTGAAGCAGTAGAAAAGCATTACAGCTGTGATACAAATGCCATTGAATATTAAGCTTCACAGTTTAATAATAGATCTTGGCTAGTTGTACCGGTATTTGTTTTTTTAATGGCAAATGGGGCAAAAATATATTTTCAACATCTGATCATTTTGTCTTCATATCAATTGGAAAATAATTGATTTACTGTATGAATGTAGGGCTGTAGGCCTATATTGTATACATGTACATGTAGGCTACATTATACCTGTACATTCTGAGATCTTACATGTACATGTACATGTAACTAAACACAGTAAACCAAAGCATGGAAGCACCAACATTTTGTGCCCAATTTGCTGCAAACCAATTTTATATGTTTGCACACGTTATTTTTTTTGTTTATTCTCTTTATATGTATTTTCGCAAGTTCCTTCAAATTTCACCCGTCACTACAAAATATGATTCTCCTTTTCTCTAAAGTGCTACATTTATTTAGCTTTCCACCCACCGCATCAATAAAGGCTACAATATACATGTATGTCGAACGAGGCTAGTTTATCCTTGACTTCTACTCGGAGGGTACAATACGTCACTGAGGAGTAGGCTACCACACATACATGTACATGTACATACACCGTGCAGTACATGCATTCTCAATGATGCATGTACGGTAATATCGATCGATCCTGTATGCTAAATAGAACAATTTCTTGGGTTTGAAATACTCACAGATAGAAATGAATATTTTATGTATCATTATTGACAGCTAGAAGGGCGTTCACTTTAATATACAGTGCGTCCCATAAAAAAACGAAACCGAGAATCATCGATGTTTTGTCATAACTTAATCACGATTATAATTAATAACTGACACATTCTTGTAAAGCTTAGATCCTCCTCTTTCATTTGATGCAACTCATATGATGTATATTTCCCGCGTAAGTGATTAAAATCAATTTGAAGACAGGGTTCCAAAAAATCTGTTTTTTTTTTCTCTTCGAAATTCATATACCACCCGCCAAATGCCTTTCTGGTACCCTCTCTTCAAGTTGTTTTTAATCACTCATGCGTGAAATATGCATCATATGAGTTGCATCAATCGAAAGAGGAGGATCTAAGCTTTACTAATATGTGTCATTTATTAATTATAATTGTGATTCAGTTATGATAAAACATATAATTTGCGATTTCATTTTTTCTGGGACGCACTGTATGTAAGCCAACATTCTTCTGGCTCTCACTCTCAGCAGGCCATATTAGAAAAAAAAGGATAATAATAATAATAAATAATAAATTTAATTTATATAGCGCTTAATACAAATGTCTCTAAGCGCTTACTGTATGAGATTTGCATAGAATTTGTAAAAGGAAGTACGAGTCGTGAGAGCATTTGAACCCAATAAAAGCCTATTGTTCTATTTGTCATACACGATCAATCAATATTACATGTATCGTCTATTGACAACCAGAAGGGCGTTCACTCTTTATTAAAAGCTAATTCCCTTCTGAATCTCAGCAGGACATATCTCAAAAAGGATCAGGCCCACTGTTAAAGATTTGCATACATGGAGATTTGCAAAAGGGACTGTGTTATTCAGGTACCGTATTTGAACCCCGGACAAGGCATTGTTCCGTTTGTCGCGCAGGGTCGATCAATAGTATTTACAAATCTTTCTATTGAACCAGACAACAATACCCATGCTGACTAAGTATTGGGGAATGCGCAGAGAATTCCCACACACAGTCAGTTTGTGTCTACATGCTCAGGGAACATGAATGGTAAAGAAAACATCAAAGTTCAGCTTGTAATCAATGCCGGTTCAGATGTTCAGATTCCATGGTGCATATTTCAAAGGGACTTAGGATTTTAGCTTAGATTTGGAAAGTAGTCTTGCTTTCTCTCTCTTCCTGCAGCCCCACAATTCATTGTGTACTTTCTGCACAAGGAAAAAAGCAAAATATAGAGTTTTCAATAGGTCGCATAAAAGCATTGGACTACAGAATAGGCTTGCATGTGCAATGCATGTACATTGTAAGAATTATGTTCATGTACAGTATGTATCTTTTATACTTTCAACTCCCTGTTTAGTAAATCTTCATGTACATGTATTACACTTGATTTTACCAAGCATGATTCTATATACATGTACATGTATTAGACTCATGAAAATGTCAATTTTTAGGAATAGCATAAACAGATGCTGTCTTCAATTTGAGAAAAAAGTGCTCATTTTAGATTTTGGGATAATGATAAACTGCACATGCAGGCAACCTAAAAAATACTGTAGTTCTCTTTCACCCCCCCCCCCCCTCTCTCTCTCTCTTTTTCTCTCTCTCTCCAGTTGGGTGACCACTGACACCTAAATGTACACAGTAACTATGTACATACTACAGTGTACAGTGTATAGTGGTATTTCATTTTCACTCTTCAATCAGAGTAAAAAAAGGTTTCCTCTGCAAACAATTAACCATTATTTTGACTAAACATCCAATTTGTATAATTAACCCAGGAGCTTTTGTGGCAACCTATTGGTAAACAGATCTTCTAGTCGTGACCCCTTTGACAGCAAATTTTTTTTTTGCCCTCCTTTCTAGAATGAATATTGACTCTGCAAACTTATATCAGACCCAATCTATTTACATTGACGAGGTGTGGTAAATTTTACTTTTGTTGAACCCGTAAAAATATCCTCTTTTTGAAGTGCTTCTATTAAAATTACTGCTTTGTTGACATTTGCAGGAATCACTGATGCATTATTACAATTGTCCGCGAGGGTATGTCTTCCTTAAGAACTTTCGGACCTCATCAACAATTATCTAATTAAAACCAGTCAAACCCTTACATACATGTACATGTACTGGTAGGCCTACTGTACATATGTACACTGTACATGTACATGTATTTCTCTAACTATAACAGATAGAGTGCATTTCTCAAGTTGACTGTACTACAGCCTACAAACTATGAACTGTCAAGTATTCAGCGTTAGAGCGTATTCTAGCTAGAACACACGACCGGTGTGTTGGCTCAGTCAGTAGAGTGTCCGCCTCAAAACCGGGAGGTCGTGGGTTCGAACCCCGGCCGCATCATACCAAAAGAAGTTAAAAGACGGGAGTTGCTGCTACCTTGTTTGGCGTTCAACAATAAGGGGATAGAACAACATAGATTTGGCACTGCTCAGTGGCTGCCGGGCTCATGATCAATTGGGCAAAAAGAATTTCCATTTTCGGTTTAACAAAATTTAGAGTGGACTAAAAGATTATTATTATTATTAGATTAGAGCCTAAAATGAGGTCATTGACTGAAGCACAGGCATTACAAAGTCTAAACACAGTCTTGCTGGTACATGTACAGTGTATGATGGCCAGGCCTACAGTACATGTCCATTTAAATACAGATTGTGTATTATTAATACTAGTACAGGTACGTAATGACGCCAGCATCATGAGCATCTATTAAACCAGGATAACCAGAAAATACAATAACAAGAAAAACATGGTTGACAGATTGTCATGAGCATAATGTCATGAGTATGAGGCCCTAAATATCACGAAGAAAAAAAACATATTGAAGTGAAATTATATTTCACATACAAACATGTATGAAATTAAAATCTTTTAGGTTTTAAACTGAACATAAATTTCTTATTTTGTCCAAAAGAAAATCATACCTGAAAGATGTATGAGTAGTTAGAACCAAGCCAAGATTAAGAACGACAAATGAATGTAGGCTGAATTATGTAACTGGGTTTTTTTACAAATCAAGCTTCTCCCTTGGGGCACTACCCAAAATATATTACCGGTATGGAAATTTTAGACATTTTGTGGGTTGGATCAAATGGGAAAGTTGTCCCCAAGAGAAATTACTGATTCAGCCCATTTGAAGAGCCCATACCTACTTCTCTGATTTTCTGCTTTCCTGTAGAGTATTTTGCTATCAAGGTTGGATTTCCATTTACCGTAATATTAGACCAATTAAGAAATGTCCTGGTACAGCATGAATTTGTCATAAAAGTACAGTATGTATTTCTACAGCACATTATGACAATGAGGACATGTAGGGCCTACAGTGTCCGGTATGTATATTATGTACAGAGTATTGTACACATTAGGCTTGTGCATGTATCTGTACAGTGTGTGGGTAAAGATTTATTCTTTTACAATATGTGTTTGTATTTATTACTTTTAATCATTACACGTTTCAATTATAACATCACAACTACATGTATTGTCCATGCATGCTACAGTAGTACGATTTGCAAATGAAGATTAACTTCATCCACTTTTATTTTTGTTATAACTTATTACTAATAAATAATGTAAACTATGTGTTGAAAATATGTATCCAAACAATCCATTAAAGTCAGAAAAATCAAATAATAATTCAACTACTTCCCTCAGTACCTGTATTAAGAATGATTCGCAAGTCGCAACAGTGCTTTTAAAAAAAATACTAATTCCCAACATCCCTTTCTCCAGCCTGAGCGTTTTTTCAGTTTTTTCCTCATCCATGGACACTTCAAAGGAATAAAGACAATGTACTGTGTACAATGTACATGTAGGTCTAAATAATATTGTAAGCCTTTATAAAGTAAATAAACACATGTGTGTACAGGTACCTGAACATGTACAAGTACAGGTGTACATGTAGGTGTAAAATACCTGAACATGTACGTGCAAATTATACATGTACATGTAGGCCTTCTGGAATAAACAAAAACTTAAATCATGTACATGTAAATGTAGCAATAAGTGGGGGGAATCCCCTGATGAGCATGTACCGGTATACAATACATGTACATTCAACTCTCATATTAGGGACTCTCTTTTCTATGAATCATAAGGGGTGTTTATATTGGACTTCCCAAGGTTTACCAGGGTCGTGAAATGACAGTTCAAATAAATAAATTGGCCTAAATCATAAACTCATAGTTCAATCTAATGTATTGTAACTGCAAGTACCGGTAGCTTTTACACAGGCAGCAAGTTGAAAGCTTGCCACAGCAATGGGGAAAATCCCCTGATCAGTATGATGCTTGCATTGGGGAATCCCCTCTCCCATCCTGCATGAATCAGATCATCTGATTTCCTCTTTGCCTCAGCTGTTGATCTTTGACTGATATTCATCAAAAGCACACGGTCACACAGCTACTGACTACTGTGTGCATTTAGAACAGTAAGAAGTAGTGTGCAAGTTCAGTTACGGCCATAACATGAGGATTTTTTTCACAAATGTATGCAAGGTGTGTTTCACAGTTCACAAGTCTATACACTGTCATCACATTTATATTTCGAAAAGTTTCTCGGTTATCTAACCCCCCCCCCCCCCCCCACAAAAAAATAATTAAAATACTGTGGTAAAAAAATATGCTGCAGGTAGAAGGGAAAAAAATGTTTACCAATCTTGCAATTTATGCAGGCTTTCATGTACATTCCAGGTATTTACAGTATAACCTCAATAATGATTTTTTTTTTTTTTAAATATTTTTTTAAAATATTTTGTTTAACAACTTTTCTTTAAAAACATTTTCTTTGTTTCATTAACATGTACATGTACCCCCCCTTGTTATGCATTAAAATAATGTACAATAGTGGTTGATGTAAACAGATAGGTTTGTGAAACAAAGGTAATAGAGTACAGTACACATCATGATTCATAGATGTATGCATGTACATGTAGTTGGTCTACAACAAAGTAAACAAAGTAAGTCAATTTCTTTATTAATAGTTGGAGAAAAAAACAGTAGGTCTGGGGGTTTTGTGCTGGAAGATACATGATGTAGACTATATGAATGTATGTTTTCTTTATGAATATGACCAACTACTGACAAATTTTAAAGAGAATGAAAGACTTAAAGATTACATCATAAACACACAACAGCCCAAATCAGTAATTAGCATAAACAGACATTCTCACTTTACAGGGTGTACCTGGATTTTAATGTCACAAAGTTCTGCTTAATTAAATCAATATGGCAATAAGTGTAAAATCCACAAAAAAAGAAGAAAAAGTTAAACAAATTATTTAACAAAACGAGTGTCTCAGGGAACAGACTTGAAGATGAACGAGACAGAGATCTGCGAGATAAGCAAATAAAAATGTAGAGTCCAGACTCCAGACCTCTAAAGAAAAGCAATAATGACAAAAACACCAAAACCACCAGGCACCACAACAAATGCAAACTAAAACTCAGTCAAAGACAAAAAAAGTCAAGGAAAAGACTGACCTTTGGGACGTTAATACTCGAAACTTGAAAGTCTAACTTCTTGGACATCCCATTGAATGTTTAGAATTAACACACGTTTCTATGGGAAGTCCGCGTAATAAGACAACCTCAATTCACTAGCTACTTTTATGGGTTGTCTTCGTGAAACTGAAAGTCAAATAACGTGAAAGTCAATGTAAAATACATGAAGAAAATCATTGTGGAATCTGTTTTTTCGCATCGCCAACGCGCGGATCCAAAATCAGAATCGTTAGCAAAAATGCAGACGATCCTTATCTTCACAGACGAGAAGACTATCCTCGTTTGTGCGATTGATCCTTATTCTCGGACCAGCGCCCCCTACTGATGATGTCATGATGACACAGGTTTCAAAAAACAAAAACAAAAAAGAAATACATTTTTACTTCTTAAGTTTTTGTTACTAAATTTAAATACGGTACTAACTTAGATCTAGATTTTCTTCTAGTCATGTTCTTAATCTTATCATAGATCTAGGTACATAGTAAAAGCAAATTTGAAATGAAATGATGGTTGGTATTTACACAAAGTCTGAAGTGAAATAGACATTGCGTTTCAACAAGCCTTCGGACTGAGCGCGAGCGCTCAGCTCCTTGGAGCTGCGCCGACCGCGACCGGTTAGCGTTGTATTTAGTTAGATTACGTACGGTACACACCTTTACAATGGTATTCCGCTGCCACCGATGGAGCGGTTCCCAAGTAGAAATAATTCCTCCAACAAAACGGTGATAGGCGGTATATAAAAGCAGGTTTAATCGCCGATGAAAACGTATGCATTAGATATCATCCATCCAATTCTACTTCTGTCAAAATAAAACCACGAAACTTGTCCATTTAGAATTGCTACTTGTGATTCCGTTTGCAACGTACAAAAAATACATAACATTAGCAGAAATATGGCCGGCTGAAGTGAGCAACCGATGTAGTGGTGCTCAGATTGCATTTCGATATGGTGGTGCAGAAAGAACCCATGCAAATTTGCTACGGTATTTTTTTTTTCCTCCGTTCGGAATGGGATCATTAGAGAAACACAAACACAATAGTTGGTGAGTTAAAGCCCTGATTGGATCAATCAATCAGTATCGATAAATAATGATTATTTTCATTTTTTAAATTTCAATTAATTGTCAAACACAATGTTGAAAATAATAATATCGGATTCAGGTTTGCCCGGAAACGATTTATGCACCCTTGGGAGCTTTTCAGTCAGGTACCATTTTTCAAACGCTCAAAATGTTGAGCAAACTGAAGTATAATGAATTTACATCATACCGGGAACCCATTTATCACCTTAGTAGAGAGAAGCCATGCAGAAAAAAATGTTTTGCTTAAAGACATAAAAGATCAAAATTTGAACATGTTGCAGGTCTTCATATAATTAGAGCCATTTTGAACTGAAAGAAGATTCATAATGTGATTCTTTTATTTATGCAGATTGGTCATTCATTGACAAATCAATCTTGTATTATATACGCTATGATTTTCCATTCTGAATTTCTGTTCATAAGGACATATCCCTCGTTTACTTTATTTCATTTTTTTAACCACTATCTCGAAGATCTTGATTCACTCACAATAACAGAAATATAGGCCTATACTTTGGTATTACTAAAAGAATTGTAATGAGTACAAAATAAGTTTGGGAAAATAGTACTTTGCCTCCGACATGCATATCACTTTTAGGAAATCACTTTTATATATTTCAATATAAGGGTAAGTTACAGAATTAAGTTTCATGTTATATATCGATTTTGTAATGTTTTTCATTTTCATGTATCCGATTATTTTTTGGGAGAGAGAGTACAAGAATAAAAGACTTAATAACCAAAACAAGAAATAATTCCTCTCATAAAAGATCCTTTATATTAGCTAGGAATCGCAATGTTTTAAAAACAAAATATGTACAACTTTGGGACAAATGGATTGTGTGACATCGGTATCATAGTGACATTTCAAATTAATCAATCTGAGACAAAATACAGAAAGGCAGAATATACGGAGGCAATCGTTTGTGGGAGGGGTTATCAATATCAGTATCAGTTTCTGTCAGCGTTGCATACCCCTCAGTATTCTCTCTCTCACTCTCCGCCTCTCTCTCTCTCTCTCTCTCTCTCTACCTCTCTCTCTCTCTCTCTCTACCTCTCTCTCTCTCTCTCTCTCTCTCTCTACCTCTCTCTCTCTCTACCTCCCTCTCTCTCTTAAGTTCATTCTTTCCCTTATCCCTCAGGGCACTTTCACTTATATGGGAGGGGCCATGCAGCCTGCCCCCTTTGAAACCGAAGTACATGGTTCGCCTTTAGTACACAGGAAAAACAATGTGGCCCTCATTAAATTTGGTATTAAAAATAATAATCAAATCAATTTAAGTAGCACAGCTATTATAAAAATACTCTACTGCGCTGTGATTTAAAAAAAACTTTAACAGCGCTACTTTACGGACACACAATCATGACTATTCAAAAGCTTCTGAAAACAAGTGCATCTTCAAAACTAAAGTATTGTATTCTTTTCATTTTATTGTATGAGATCCAGTGGCGTACGCAGGATTTTTTTAAGGAGGGTGTTTAAAAATGTGAAAATCGCGCCGACCGATATTTCTAGCAATACATTTTTACGATATTTCTAGCAATACATTTTTTTTTATTTTTTGCCCCCCGAAATGTGAAAATCGCGCCGACCGATATTTCGATAAGTGGGGGGGGGGGGGGGGGGGGGGGGGTGTATATAAGGAGCCTGGAACAAAACATATTGAAACAACAGGGTTAACCCTAAAATTTAAAAAAAACCTGCGTACGCGCCTGGTGAGATCTATTCATAAAAGTGTGATAATATTTATGTGAAATAGAAGAAGAAAACAAGTTGCTTTTCCAAATCAACATGATTATTTTTAGTGTGATCAACTATAATTATAAAATTTTGAACGTCATGTATTTTCTTTTATTCCGACCTTTCAAAGACCCCATGAAGCGAAAATTTCGCAACTCAAATTCCACTTCCACGTCAAAATGGACAGAGCTTCAAAGGTAATAAAGGTACACTTTAGTATTGTATGTGTAGATTTGGACTATTTAGCTCGTTCCTATCGATATTCAGTGACTAATGTTCTACAAAATGGCATTTAGATTGGTTAAACATAAGCCAATAACCAAAATATCTGAATCAGGTATTAATTATAGCAGTCCCATTAGTTAACATTCATGTCATGTATTTACATTAGAAATGGGGAAGGGGGAAGAAGGTGGGGGGGGGGGGGGGGCGTCGGTCTCAAAAAGGAGGGGGACTTGTTAGGATTATGTAATCCCTTGAATATCCAGATTAATTTACAATTGTTTTGTATATAACCATAAACAATGAATAATTCTAACTGAGATTATTATAAATTCATTTCACAATTCACAAGTCAAGACAATTAGATCTATCATCTAGTGACGATATTTTCATCAAATGTGTCAATCAATCGATTATAATTGGAATAATCTTTGCCAATTATTGGCATGTAAACACAAATACTAACTAGATCTTCATGAATAAACTTATAATTCATTTCTATCTAGATCTGTTTCTATTTCAAATACAATTTCTTTTTTGTGTGTGTGTGCATTGTGTTGATTTTTTGCTTCTTTTTTTCTTCCTCAAAATACAGACATGTGAACAATACTAAATTGGAATAGAAGACAGCATCATGGCTGTTCGTCGTGACAAACACAAGACGCCTGTTTTCTTAGAGAAAGCAAATAAAGAACAGACTAGGATCCAGGAGAAACTGCACATAAAACTTAAAGCTGATATTTACAGGTACAGATGATCATGCATGAACATAGACCGAATTTTCCGTCTCTTTCGTTCGTTAGCCTCTTATTGGGGTAGGGTCGGCGGCTCTCTCTTTAGAGACGGAAACCGTCTAATCACATGTCCTTGATAACGCCACGACCAGGTCTGGTCGTAGCGTTTTGCCCCCAAAATCCCCCAAAATGTCATTTTACCTCATGCATTGATTATTTAAAATTAGGAGAAGGTTTTACTACCTCGGTTCCACTTACCAAATTTGACTGTATAATGCGTTTAATGGTCCCTTTTCAGGAAATTACGGGTCTAAATTGACAGCCGTGTTGAAAGTCATGCAGTGGTGTTCCGTAGTCTTCCTGCGTATGTTGTTATTTTTTATTTATCTAAATCTCATCCCTTCTAGTCTGTGCGCAAGGCAAAAATGATTATGAAGGAGATGCTGTGAAATCAATGTGCACGAGCTACGAGTTCGTAATGACGTTATCACAGCATCTCCTTCATAATCATTTTTGCCTTGCGCACAGACTAGAAGGGATGAGATTTAGATAAATAAAAAATAACAACATACGCAGGAAGACTACGGAACACCACTGCATGACTTTCAACACGGCTGTCAATTTAGACCCGTAATTTCCTGAAAAGGGACCATTAAACGCATTATACAGTCAAATTTGGTAAGTGGAACCGAGGTAGTAAAACCTTCTCCTAATTTTAAATAATCAATGCATGAGGTAAAATGACATTTTGGGGGATTTTGGGGGCAAAACGCTACGACCAGACCTGGTCGTGGCGTTATCAAGGACATGTGATTAGACGGTTTCCGTCTCTAAAGAGAGAGCCGCCGACCCTACCCCAATAAGAGGCTAACGAACGAAAGAGACGGAAAATTCGGTCTAGCATGAACAATGATACACAAGACATCAATTGAAAGAATAATATAACGATTGTAGGCTTGTACTCTTTGAATTACTTCTACCACTCATTTGCCTCAGTGATGCTGTATCTAATTTAATTATTCTCTTTATATGGTGATTTTTACTTTATTGATATTTTGAATAAGTTAACCATATATTTAGCTATTAATTATATAAAAAAGAAGAAAGAGAAGAAAAAAGAAGTAGAAAGAAGAAGAAGGATAGAGAGAATAACAAGATTAGAAGAAAAAGAAAGTGAAGAAGAGAAAGGAGAATAAATGAAGAAGAATAATTAAAAAAATAAAAAAATATAAGAAATACTTGCCCTTTGTAACTACATTCTGAATCCCTGAGCCATGTCTAAAATATTCCCTGTTTATGTCCCATTCGTATCCATATCAATGCAGGTTATTTCAAGATGGGACCTATTCAGACACCACCCTCCCATGTGGACCAACACCCATGCTCATCCATAGGGCCATCTTCGAATCGAGAGTTCCTGGTCTTCTGGATATCCTCTGTCCGGATGGAGTACCAAACAAGATGGTCCTGGACCTCATAGCGGCTGAAGACCTGACACAGTTTGTCAAGTACGAAGTTTGACAGTTTTGTTCTGAAAACACATTAGAGCTTTACGTTGTAATGGACAGAGGACTTCTTTCCATCTCCATATCATCTTTTGAGAGCGAGAAGGGCGTAAAACTCTGAGTTAATGTATATGAGTTAACGCCCTTTCCCCTCCAAACAGATGATATGTATATAAAAAGCCCTAAAAATAGCCCTGAGTTAGTTGGATGAAGAACACAGTCATGCTCCCTTGTGTATTTTTGAGAAAACAAAAACTGTCATAAAGTATTTCTAGTGTGTGCAACTGTCAAAAAACACGTTTTACTCTTTATTTCAACTTTTCAAGGGAAACGTAGACTGTAGTTTAGTCAAACTTTCTTCAGAGACTAGCTGTTTGGAATGATACATGTATTCCTATACCATCTTCATTTCTATTTCTAGGTGTGTATACCAGGAGGATGATCTGGCGAAGGCATGGGAAATGTTTCTCTCTCACATTGCCATTCCTGACGAGCAAGGAGAAAGTGGAGAATCAGTGGAGACTTCATCTGCAGGGGATGCAGAGCTACATCCTGGAGGGGCCAAGGAGCTGGAAGATGTGTTGCTGGGTGCACAAGGTGGAGCTGCTGCCTCGGATGAACCCATACCAAAGGAATCCTCAGAGGTCGAGGAACCCTGCCAAAGACACAATGCTGTAGAGAGTGTAGATCCTGCATGCCAGGATCAAGAAGACGGGCCAGGAAATGATGGTCGGACATCAAATTCACTGCCACATGCCGAAGAGACTAATTCCTCCAACATCCCCCTTACAAATGGGACTGAACAAGCAGAATTGCCTGTGGCTGATCATCAAGGAACTGGAACTGCTTCGGCAGTCCCACCAGGATCTCAGATGGACAGTGTTCAACAGCTAGACGGTCGGACTTCAAATTCACTGCCACTTAGCGAAAAGACTGATCTTGCCAACATTCCCCTTACAAATGGGACTGAACAAGCAGAATTGCCTGTGGCTGATCATCAAGGAACAGAACCTGCTTCGGCAGCCACACCAGGATCTCAGATGGACAGTGTTCAACAGCTAGATGTTTGTCAGTACATAACGATGGACTCACCAATGGGCCTGGTTCCGATGCGATCGCAGGAAAAGGAGGAATCTGCTGCTGTCACATTCTGGGATGAAGCTTCAAGCCTTGGACCGATCACCGATAGAAGCACTCCAAGAGTGAACTCTGAGCAGGAAAGTGGATTGGATAAATGCGATGAAGCTGATGCAGCAGTTGTTAATGGTATGGCTGCTTTCGTTCTTAATGGGCCCACGGTGCAAGAGACCCAAGGCAATGAGCATAAACAGATAACGAAGGAATCTCTCCTAAATGGCGATCCCACATCAAGTAGTCAACAGGAACACTCTGACCAACAAGTAGATTCACTAAAGAAGCCAGAGAGTCCTGTAGAAAATCTCAATGCCAGTAACACAAACGGTGATGAATTGCACCAGTTTGTTGCAAGAGTTCATAAATTGCCAGTGCCCTCCGGAACCCTGTCGGAAAACCTGATGCGTCTTCTGGACACTGATTCTTCCACCTTCAGTGATGTTGCTTTGGTACCTGCTAATGATACCAGGATTCCTGCGCATAGGTATGGATACACTACGGTTCGATTAAACTTGTGCATGACAGGATGTTGTTGTTGCTGTTTTTTGTTGTTGTAATGGCAATCAGTCAAGAACTGACTATAGTCACCAACTCCTTTTTTTTAATTAAAACAAAAATAAATACCTAATGTGGATTACAGTATACAAATTATAGGCTTCTCTCTCTTTTTTCTTCTCTTTCCAATTCTATTTTAATTCTAATAACCCAAAAAAGGAACTAAAATGAAAAGAAAAAAAAAGAAAAAATGCGAACATAATGTCAATCTAGGCCCCATCTTATAAAGAGTTGTGATTGATCCAAATCAATCGCAAGTCCTCTAATCGATTGCAAGTTTGCAGTCTCCTATCTCTTGTGTACATAGTTGCGAGTGATAACAATCAAATAAGTTGTGATATTGAACTGTTTATAAGACGAGGCCCTGGGTTTACGCCGCTCCTTGTCTGAACTGAAAGCCAGTCACATTGATATTATTGTGGTCAGGGTTTGTGGCAAAATTGGTTATCTTTGCTAAATATATTACTCATTGCGGATGTAGTATCGAAAATAATATCGCTAGTGATATTCGTTTGTCTCGCAATGTGGTCAATAAGGAATCTAAAAGTTCACGACGTTTCGTGCGCTATCTGCAACACTTCGTCAGGTGAAAATCTGAAAGCCAGCGGCCCGTTGATTGGTTGAGTACCGTATGCGTCGGCCAATAGGCCTGGTGCATTAGCCGAACCAGCGGCCGAACCAGCAGCCTTGGTGATTGGTTGATCACCGTGTGCGCCGACCAATAGGCATTGTGCGTTATTGTTCCAATTATCGATCGAGTTATAGACCGCTCCGCCGGTCCTCCCGTAAAGTATAAAAGACCCTTGCTTACAGTAGTTTTTATCACCTGACGAAGTGTTGCAGATAGTGCACGAAACATCGTGAAGTTTTAGATTCCTTATTGACCACATTGGTTATCTTTGTTTCAAATTGCATGAACTTGTCCAGTTTGCCCCTGTGACACTTCTCTGTGGTTCTATTTTGTAAAAAAACAAAAACAACAGGGTTTAGGCTGAAGTTACAATTATAATTGATGTTAGGTGTAGGGTTACCAGTAGAAGCAGTAATGGAGCAAGGATTAAAGTTCGGAATTCAAATAATATTGTCAAGAAGTACTTTCGGATTAGAAGACATCATTTCTGTAGAGAATATCTTGCTGGTTCATGGATAAAGAAAAGGGCAGAGAATGATTTTTATGCCAAAGAAAAGGTACTTTCATTTCTGTGCATAACCATTAAAGATAAAGACCAGTTATGGTCATGCGATTGCATTGTGAAAGAAACATTGTGGAATCGATAAAAAAAAGTTTGATCACAAATAGCATATAAGTATTGGTGTGTACTGCAAGGTTCTGGAATCATCAAAATGATAAGAAATTTGGCCCAGTCTTGGTAAAGTTACAAGCACTGTACACAGTAGGATGTATGGGACTACGCTATCCGGTCCAAATAGATATAATAATTTACCAAATATATCAATTAGTAGGCGGTTTCTCAGCAAAATTTGTATCATCACATAATAGTCAAAACATATTCTTTCACATGATTGGTAATAAGAGCTTCCATTTCATTTTTTGAGAGGGGGGGGGGGGGCATTTCCCAAACTGATCTTTACCTTTAAACTTGAATATATTTGAATGTATAAACAGAGAAGAGCTTATTCACTTTCTAAGGTTGTGGAATAGAATCCGCTTATTTCTTATTACTGCATACAATGACTAGTCTGACCTTGCTACTTTCACAGATGTCTTCTTCACTGCCGCTGTGAGATCTTTGCTGCTATGTTAGGAGGTGGGTGGATAGAGAGTGAGACGCAAGAGATACAAATGAAAGGGTGAGTTGGCTATCATAAAAAAAGGAAAAAATTTCCAGCAAAATAATTTTGTTTTTGTTTTTTTGGGACACACTGTAGCTCAGGATTACTTTGATTAAAGCCTATCTGCATTAGTTTGGCCAGGAGGGAATATACCTCCCTTTATGGTCACTGACAGGTGGTTATCTCATCAAATAAGCTCTCACTTAACAAAAGAAAAAGGGGATCATGGGGGACCAACAGGCACCGATTAGGCAGTCTTTACTATATAGAGGGTGCAAGTAGCTATAAGTAGTGCAGTGGGGTTTTAAGCAATGCTAAGTACAAGCAAGAAGCAATATTTTTTCTTGAGCACAGAATGTGATTTGCAGAAGTTTTGTTAGGGGGAAAAAAGCATGAAGATTTCCAGTGGGTCGATAACTACACAACACATCAATGTTGCCAATTTGAGGATAAAAAGCTGATTTACTCTGCTCTTTTGAATAGCCTTTTCTTCCATTAAAGCCACACTGTCCTACTTGTAGCTACTTGCTCCCTCTATATAGAAAACTTCCCCAATCAATGCCTGTTGGTCCCCCATGATCCTCTTTTTCTTATGTTAGTTGAGAGCTGAGTTAATGAGATAGCCACCTGTCAGTGACCTCGCTGTGTGGTCTAATCCCTTCTGGCCCAGTAGTGTTGACGGTCTTTAATTAAAACATGTAACGCCTGGCTGGAATGCTCCCCAGGGAATGGAGATTGTGCACACGTTGTGTGCGGGCAAGCACTGAATCCAATGACCGGGTAATAGTATATTTGTAAAGCACTTAGAGACATTTGTATAAGTGCTATATACAAATTAATATTGTTATTATTATTAAACACATTAAGACATTCTATAAAATTGGTAAAAGTCATGAATATTGAGAGCTTACTCTTTATATTCATGCACAAACCAGAGTAAATTTACTTCATACAAATCCTTTCTTCAGCTTGCAATTACACTAAAGCTAACCTGAATTGATCACTGTATATACTGGTAATTGTAAAACATTTTTGGCTGTTATACCACCTTCATTTCTTTTCTAGTCTTGATTTCACCATGAGTCGTCTGGTTGTGGAAACTATAATGCAGTTCCTGTATGGAGCGGCTGCCAGTCTTTCAGATGATGTCAATCTCAGGTAAGCTGGGGAAAAAAGTATTTGAAGTTTGAGGACCAATTTATAATGAACGCAATCTTGAATATTGATTTATTCATTTTTATTACTTTTACCAAGTAGTATAAGTTGTCAGTATTTACTAGAATTCTGTTTAATTTATTGTTAATATCATGATTTTCTGTTAAGTACTTCAATTTTCCAGTGAAAGTTGGAAGCTATGATTTTTTCATTAGAAAATAACTTTGAGTTTAATACATAGTCTTACATTTAAAAAATTATATTTACTAAAAGGTAAAGACCGGTTGTGGTAAAATTGCTGTTCAAGGGTTTTAGGTGCAAAATATCCATTCAATATTGTTTAAATATTGCCTTCAGAGGTATAGATGGCAATACTTCAACCTAAATTCGCAAAAAACAACAGAAATACATGGCCAAATGTTGAAGTGCACTCGCGATATCTATCCAGTCTGGATCGATTTGATTATTTACTAAATATATCAATTCGTAAGTGGTTTCCCGGGCAAAATTTGTATCATCACATATTAGTCAAAACATATTCTTTCATATGATTAGTAATAAGAGCTTCCATTTCATTTTTTGAGAGGGGGGCGTTTCCAAAACTGGTTTATACCTTTAAAAATATGCAATTTGTTATTATCTTTTACAGAGATCTCCTTGGTGCAGCTGATATGTATGGATTAGAGGGATTGAAGGAAGTCACTGCCTTTCATCTTAAGAGAGACTGGTGTCATCTCTTTCACAAGGTGAGCATTGTCATCTTCATGTCAGGCATAGAAAGAAATTAGATCAATCTACTGTTTGGTCTGGTATTTAGTACTTTTTCATAATAGATCAAGTAGCAAGAGGGAGATCATATGCTAATAATAATAATCATTATCATTATTTGGTATTTTGTGTCACCTGTTCCTGGAAGGGGAAAACAAAAAAATCACTGTGCCACTCTGGTCTCTCCTCCCGATATGAATTCATTTCCGCTCATGACAATATTTTATTCAGTTCTGATTTCTCATGATTCCACGTACGTACCAAGTGTCATGTATTTTTGATGATGAAAGATGTTGTGATGTGGCAGTTGCTATTGATAATAGTATTCTTCACTTGTGTGATTTATTTACTGTTACAGATATAGCTACAGTACTCATTCATTTAAAAAAAATCAATCTACCGGAAATTTGGATTTCAAAAAGTTATCATATGAATATTATTTGTAAAAGAAAAAAAGCAAAGAAGTTACTTAACAATCAAGTTTACACACTTAAAATTAATCAAATGTAAAATTCTGTTTGAAACAAGTTTCAAATTTTGAGCAATCAATGAGAATGTCAGTAAATTCTGTGTAAATGTAGTCCGATCTACAAGTCTTACATTGCTTATGACTCAAAATCCTTGTTGTTTTTCCTACAGCCGCTGTGTGCTGAGTGCTCGGCCCTGGTACCCCATTGCTATGCATTAAGTGAGAGCTTTGGATTGCCTGACTTGTCTCAAATGTGCCTCAGGTAAATATAATATATAATGATAATAATACAGTCAAACCTGTCTATAGCAACCGCCCAAGGAGAACATAAAAAGTGGTCTTTGTAGACAGGTTCCTTTAGTACATGTTTCAATGAGAAACCATTTCCAAGCGAAACATAAAAAGTGGTCTTTGTAGACAGGTTCCTTTAGTACATGTTTCAATGAGAAACCATTTCCAAGCGAAACACAAAATGTGGTCTTTGTAGACAGGTGGTTACTAAAGCAGGTTTGACTATATATGAGAGTTGTAAGGCGTTGAATCCACTTGAAATGAAATGCTCAAGGGGGCACTTTTGAAACAAAAACAAACAAAAAAGGAGATCACATGAACAAATTTGCATTATATCAATCAAGTACACTGGTTCACATTTTATCTAAATAATAGGTAGGTGTTACATTTTAATATCAATATGATTCGAACTAATAAGAAGTTAGTGAATGGTTATTATTAAGTTCCATTTATTGTTGATACTTGAAACTACTTTTTTTTTCCAATTGTGAGTATCCTTGTATGCTGAACAAATGAACAGTAAACTTTACTGATACTTTAAAGATAAATAACAAAATAGAGCATTATAAATTTGCTATTTGACTTTACATTTCTGAAAAAAGTTTTAAAAAAAACATTCTATTGAAAGTATTGGAAGTAAACCGTATTATATACCTCACTTAAGAAATCCAGCCATCTGATTGGTCGAATTGCATTCATAAACTTCAACTGTTCCTGTAAAATTCTCGGTAACCATGCATAAAACATTTCAATATTTTTAATAACCATGGTTACTCCATGGTTACCCCATAGGTTTACATGTTAAAAAATGGTTTGAGCGATGGAGAATACCGTATGTGTGCGAAGGATTGGTCGGTAATTTCAATACAATTGAATCTCGATCGATCTTACCGACAATTTTATCTTGCATTGTTGACATGAAGACGAAAATAAACTCTCAAAAACAAAAAAACAACATCTGCCGATAGATCTTGATCTAAGTTCGTGCCAATATGCATTGCAAAAGTAAAAGAAGGGCCCGTTTCATGGAGCTTTTGCGAAGCATCCCTCACGCAGAGCCGTTTTCAATCCATTTTAATGTATATATTGGAGAAAACTGCCAAGCATGTTAACGACGCGCGATAGCCTAGTGGTCTAAGCGTTGGTTTTCGATACACCTCTTGTTGTACGCAAGAGTTCGAATCCCGTCTTCGACAAAATTGAAAAATATTTTTTATTTTTTATTTTTTAGTCTATTTTTTTTTGGCATATAAAAGTATTAATGACTGCTTTAATATTCGAGAAATAGTTGTTTTCATACGCTCTCGGGAAGGTTACAATTGGGCTATTCCCCTCGGCAAGCCTCGGGGAATAGCACAATTCTAACCTTCCCTTGAGCGTAATAAAACAACTATTTCTCTCAAAGCAGTCATTAATACTATACTGTTTTGAAAAGTCACAATGTAAACAAAAGTTTAAGATTTATTACTTTGTATCAATTTGTAATGTTATACTAGTACTTGTACATTTATGTATGGAATCATATAATATGATATGATTCCAACAAGCGGTGATCCACGCTAATTCTTTTGATGTCAAATTTGTAATTTAACCAGCCTTCTACCAAGTGGAACCATTGAAGTGATCAATTTAATAATTCTCAGTTATTCAGGCCCTTGGGTAGGCTGTAAAGCTGTAGGTCCCCTAATTTTTAATCATCACATTTCATTCTATGTCCTAGGTGGATGTCCAAAAACATGGACCGTTTCTGGGTCCAGAAGACATTCTCCAACTTGCCTCCAGAGATGCATGAAAAGTGTTCCAAAGACGTCATGGAGATTTTGGTAAGTACGATGTACAGTGCATGAAGAAATCGATGCAGTGATTTCTGTAACAGAGGATGGCTACGTTTATTAGAGGTTTAAATGAGAAACCATATTCAAGGGAAACAAGAAAATGTGGTATTTATAGACAGGTTGTCTTTCTATACAGGTGGTTGCTAAAGCAGGATTTACTATACCTGTAATGTTCTCTCTTTTCAGAATGGTAAAAATGCTATTGAGGTCTTGTTCCAACTGGATAAGATCAAACTAGGCCTTCCTCTGGGCCAGAGCTCCTGGGCCGAACCCGCCAAGGAGATCACCTCCAAAACTTGGAAACAAGTCCTGCAGTTTGCAGCCAGCTACTTTCACAACATCCTTGATGGACCGATGTTTGAGGATAAATATCTGAAGGTAAATATATCTTTGTTCGCATTATGTCAATTTTGATAGTATTTATTCATGTCCATCCCCATCAAATATGAAACACTTCTTGATGATAGAAAGAGGGGGGTGGGCTACATAGGCTCTTGTGTACAATAAGGCCCCTTATATTGTTTTGTAAACTGCTAAAAAAAGTACTAAGTATATGTGTGCCAACATACATACAAGATGAATGAAAGTGTTTAATAAACTTGACTTTGCATCTTGATAGAAGTGTGAAGGTCAGTGCACTTTGACACCATATGACCCCTGTGACCTCCTCCAATACTTACATGTAACTTGACTGGTAGAGCATGGGATGGAAGAAATTTGTAATAAAGCCAGTGTTAAGAAAGCTGGACAATTTTGGAAGATCAGTTACAGTATGATCTGCTGTGACCCCTTTGACCCCTGAACTCCACTTGTTGCCATCTCAACCTGTCCTTTGTTTAGGGCAAGGGAATGGAGGAAGTTTGTAATGAATCTGGTGTTAATTACAGCTGGCCTATTATTGGGGGCTAAAGCAGAAAGGTAAATTACAATATGACCTCCTGTGACCCATGTGAACTCCGCTAATACTCGTCTTGACCTTTCCTCCATGTAGGGCATGGGCTGGAAGAAGGACGTGATGGAGCCGTTGTTCAAGAAGGTGGTTGCCGGACTGTCGCTGGGCAACGCTGACCTGAACTTCAGAGCCGTCTGGCGACTCTTCAAGAGGGAGAGGACAGACAAAGAGAAGGAAGAGGGGAAGACGCCAGAGGAGGAATGGAACCCAGTAAGTACAGCACAAGAGGTGCAATATCAGGGTACTGTCGTGTTGAACCCTAATAAGCTCTTGCCTTTAACCCTTTTAGGACAGGATTTATTTTACATTATACATTCTAGCTGTACACGATTTATATTTTTAGACCATGGGTACACTTTATTTACATGTGTAACTTACTATTTCCCACATGAACGATTCATTACATCCAAAAGCCAATGAAAAATTAAAGGGGAAGTCCACATCCTTCACAGAGTAGCCAATCAGTGTTTGACAGATCGCAACTTTAAAAATTCATTACTTTCTTATTTTCAAATCCGAATTAGTGCTCAAACTTGCATTGACCTGTTCCTCTCAATTTTCGTCATCTATTAAACAACTTAATATTAGGGTGGAATTCCCCTTTAATTGAACCATTGGGGTTCTTATTGAATGGCATGATTGCAATTGTATGAAAACTGACACTTTTTTTTTTGTAGGATGCTTATACAGCTTTTGGTGGATTCTATGACAAGATCTATAACTACGTGGTGAGCAACGCAAGTTACATCGTCAATACAGAAATCTTTAAACAATTGCCTGAAGATCTTCAGAAACAGATAAGAAAAGGTGAGAGTCGGTATGATACACATATCTTTTGTAATATGTCCAGATTGTTTTGTTCTGTTTCGTTTTAAATTCCTTATTTGTTGATTACTTTATTACTTTATTTATATCATTACTTTATTTAAAAAAAGTAAATTACATACAGAGTAAACATACCATAATTAACGGTGTATAAACCGCCCTCGTGTAAAAAAACAAAAAAAAATATAAATATTTGAAAACATGGAAATCATTTAAATATGTAGTGACCTAAACATGATAATGAGAAAGTTGCAATTCCACCAGGGGGTGGGGGATGTTTCACAAAGTTGGACTTAAAAATTATGGAAAGCCATTTGTAGCCTTAAAATAAAATATATTTAAATGCAACAATTTTAGACTTTTCATAAATTCCACATCAAGAACATGAAATCTCCTTGATAATAGGAAATATGAATGATTTGAATCAACATTTTATGCCTTTTAAAATAACTTTTACAAAATATTTTCAAAAATCCTAATGGCTTTTCATAACTGTTAAGTCCAACTTAGAGATAAGTTCAACTGAGGATCTTTGTGAAACACCCCCAGGTCCATTACTTACATGTATAAAGACAGGTTTGCATGATTTGTTAACACATAGACATCAAATTCATGACATAAGTTTTTAATCTAGGAGATATAATCTTACATATGGGCTTCAGACTTGTTCTTTCCTGCTGTAAAGTATAATGAAAGACGCTAATAATACCAGTCCTGTTTAGTTGTATGGAGGTTTCGGGTTTCACATTATAGTTATATTAATCAAGTAGTCGCTTTGGTCGTCGTTTGTTAGATTTGTTGATTTGCCCCATCTGCGTGTGTGTGTGTGTATTAGGGTTTTTACAGATGTGTATCAATCAGATATGATTATTTACGTCTGTGGACCGACTTTAACGTCACCATCCGAAAGACATGTCTCGGGTTCGAACGTGTGTCCTCGGCTGAATCAGTTTGTAACTTCCATTGTTAGCTGTATTACAGGCACATGCCACAACGCCCTGTTGCCCCATCTTTACTGCCTTTACTATCACAGTGCAGTTTAATAATTTTCTGAAGATCTGCTATCAGAGTTTTGTATCATTCTACCTTTTCGTGGTGGGCTGCATCTATTTTTGTTTCAAAAGTATTATTTTTTCTTAGTTTAAATGATTTTATAAACAAACACATGTACATGTAACTTTCCTTTGCTGTTCCATAGGATTGGGCAAATCCCATTATCATTTCCTTCTGCATTTCAAGAACGCCTGCACAGACAAAGGAAGATGACATGTCTTAATACATACTCTTCAATCACTTCAGAAATAAAAATATTTTTAATAACCAATTCAGTTCTGCAATCCTGCAAAGGATACAGACATAGACAAATAAGTGCAAAATGACATGCAGTATAATAAATGCTTTATAGCTATTTAAGGACTTATTCAAAATTGGGCTGAACCAGAAAAAAACTGCTCGGCTGTGGATTTGAAATTTATTTTTAATTTTTTCCCTCTGCAGATGCAGTTTATGTGGATGAAGGACAAATATTTTGTTATAACCAATTCTGTTCTGCAATTTGGCAAAGGATACAGATATAGACAAACAAATGCAAAATTACATGCAGTATAATAACTGCTTTATAGATATTTAAAGATTTATAAAAATATTGGGCTGAACCAGAAAAAACTGCTGTGGATTTGAAATTACATTTTTTTTTTTCCCTCTGCAGATGCAGTTTATGTGGATGAAGGACAAATATTTTGTTATAACCAATTCTGCAAAGGATACAGATATAGACAAACAAATACAAAGCGATAGGCAGTACCGGTATAATAAATGCTTTTTAAATATTTCAGGATTTATACAAAATCGTGCTAAACCAGAGAAAAATGCCCTAGATTTGACATTTATATTATTGTTTTCCCTCTGCAGATGCAGTTTATGTGGATGCAGGGATGTCCAAGACACTTAAGAAACCAGTACTGACCAGCTCACAAAGGGTAAAGTATTTCTTTTTTTTGCTCCATTTCACATTTCATTCTCTTGCTTTACATTATGTGGTGATGATATAATTAATGCTGTATCTAGCTCATATTACATATTAAACAAATATACCATGCACTGAGAGGCTCTAGTTGAAATTATGGATAGAGGTGGCAGGAATAGCACTATTTTTTTTTGGGGGGGGGGGCATAGCCACAAAGAAAAAAGTGCTATTTCTGTTGCTGAGGAATCCATAGTTTCACTAGTGGCTTGAAATGCATGGTATATTTGTTTTATATTTTTCAAACCAACCTTCATGTTTATTGTGACTGAAGTAGTGTAGAGTGCAGTGAGAGCAGCATAGACGACAGTACCGCGACCGCGACCGATAGCACATTGATCTTGATCAATCGCATATATATGACGTCATCCATGGTATAGTGCTATGGTATAGTGCACTATACCATGGATGACGTCACGGTTACATCATAGCAATGTTTTGTTTGGTCACATGATGCTATGTTGACCAATCACTGAACAGGATTTCATTGATCAAAAATATAATAAATAATACCTTTGGAAATGGTTGCTGTGACTCTAGTTCAATCATACGACTTCTAAGGCTTTGATAAAAGTAGGCTTACGATTGCACCGTGTGAGAGGAGAGGATTTGGGAGTCCTGAAAAAGGACTGTTGGTAATCTTTCTGTTGGTAATCTTAAGGGAGATGTGAGTTGGTCTAGCGGCATGTTCACTTGATCAGCTCTCTGTCTTCGCCTACAAACTGGCTCAGACGACCCCGGTACGAAACTGAGTCACGTCTCTTGGATGGTGACATTAAAGGTCGGTCCCCAGACGTAAAGAATCATATCTGATTGATACATGTCTGTAAAAAAACACTTACCGGTACACACACACCTAGAAGATCTGGTGTAATATTTCTTGAGCTTATAGTTCTAAAAAGAACCATAGCGTAGGTATGGGTTGTAGTAAGGAGATGATAGCTCGACGTTTTAAAGTGGTACTTGATTAGAGAAGTCTGTAGAATTACTGTATCAGCGATATCCATTAGATGGGTGACTATTCGGTGGCCTGTTACTGTATATACCAAAACATGTTAGAAGAAAGCCATGTCTATAGTAGAGATTCTTGTACATGTATCTTCTGTAATTCTTGAAAACTTCTTTTTGATTCATGACTGACACATTACCACACCTGGGCTCCATAGTTCTGCCCCATCTTTTGATAATTCATTGTTTTGTACTGTGCATGTATGATGTGGGCCCTTCCTTTTAAAGAGTAGCGATTGATCTAAATTGAGTGTGATATCAATTGCAACTCTATTTATAAGAGATACAACCTTTAGGTGCTTGTAAATTTGCAATTGATTGTAAGACTTTGAATTGATGTGAATCAATTGCAACTCACAGGGCCATGGTGGACTTCTTTTTGGGGGGATTTCCCAGGTTCTGATGATTGTAATAGTTTTCCATCTTGTATTTTCCAGCCCAAGTCTGCTCAGGTGAGGAGAACCCTCTCCCATCCTCTCCGAGCTTCATCTCCTGCATCCTCCACCTCCTCAGCCTCCTCCGTATCATCCGCCCCATCCTCATCCCGGAGAGGAGGAGTGGGGACTGGGTCAGCAAGGGGTGCAGGGGGTTCCTCAAGGGGTACAAATGGTCCAGCAAGGGGTGCAGGAGGTTCATCAAGGGGTGCAGGAGGTTCATTGAGGGGTGTAGGAGGTGCAGATAGGGGTGCAGGAAGTTCAACTAGGGGTGCAGGAAGTTCCTCAAGGGGTGCAAGAGGTTCATCGAGGGGTGTAGGAAGTGCAGATAGGGGTGCAGGAGGTTCATTGAGGGGTACAGGAGGTCCGGCTAGGGGTGCAGAAAGTTCATCGAGGGGTCCAGGAGAGGCAGATAGGGGTGCAGAAGGTTCATCAAGGGGTGTAGGAGGTGCAGATAGGGGTGCAGGAGATTCCTCAAGGGGTGCAGGAAGTTCGACTAGGGGTGCAGGAAGCGGGTCTGCAAGGGCAATAGGTAGGGGTGGTGCAGCAGACAGAGGAGCTGATGACTCAGCAAGGGGTAATGGAACTGGTAGGTCTAGGGGTGAAGAAGCAGGGGCGGCTGGTGTGGGTGGAGCTCAGAGACCAACAAGGCCAAGGGACGGAAGACACCCTCCTGGACGTTGATTTGAAAAAATAAAAAATACTTAAATAAAGTAAATATGATTGATTTCATATAGATGCATTCCCAAAACTTTTCCATTGAGAACATTATAGGTAATGTTGAGTACAATTGTAAGCAAGCTAAGATGTAGACATTGAAAATAGAATATGATGAAATAATTCATGTTTAATACAATGTATTCATGATTACTGTACATCTAAATGAAGTGGGGCAAATTAAGTTCACTTAATTATTAAAGTGAATCAAATTAAGTTCACTACTTTTAGTGAACCACTTGAAAATAGTATCTGATAATCAATGTTATGAAGTTTTAGAGCATGATATTGAAGAGGAATCAAGCATGGTACTTTCATGTTGAATATGTTTGATTTGATGTATAAATATATTCAATACTTGGAATACAGTTGCGGTTTATTTCAATTTTATTTGCAATGTCTGATATATGTTCGTAAAAAGAACATTATGTGAATTTTTTAATACATTTTTTTCGATTTGTGCAATTATACCAAAGTTTGTCTTAATTTGCTACTTAAACCTCCACTGATGCAATATATTTCTGTGTGATTTTGTAAATATTTGAGAAAGACCAATTTATTTTTTGTCACCTTAATTTATATGAATTTTATCAAATCAACTGGTTTGGTTGCTTGGATATGGTATGACACAAAAATACATTAATTTGACTGGTCGATCAATATATCATGGAAAAATGACCGGGATTGAAATGTTACGATCCTTGCAATCAATATCATGTGATGAGCTATGGACCAATCACACCTTTGTATATAAAAGAGCTTTCTAATATATGAGGAATGATACTACATGCTTATTAAAGGGAAATTCCAGGGGTCGTATTCTGAGATTTATTTTAAAGGTAAAGACCTAATTTCAAAAAATGAAATGGAAGCTCTTATTACCAATCATGTGAAAGAAGTTTTGACTAATACATGATGATACAAATTTTGCCGGGAAACCGCCTTCTAATTGATATATTTGGTAAATTAGTTTATCTATTGGTCTGTGAGAGATAAACACATGTGTCCCGCACGTGTGCGTATAGTCCCATATATATCTTTCTGTGTAACGTGCTTGTAACTTTACAAATACTTGGCCAAATTTCTTATCATTTTGATGATTCCAGAACCTTGCAGTACACACCAATACTTATATGCTAGATGATCAACCTTTTCTGATCGATTTCACAACGTTTCTTTCACAATGCAATCGCATGACCATAACTGGTCTTTATCTTTAAATCAGATAATATCTGAAATTTTATCCCACCGCCTTCATTTTCTGTCTAATTTTAGTCAAACTTTCAGCAGTAGGCTTCTTTGAATTTGTTGCTTTCCACTAAAGTAGTTTGCAATCAAGGTTATATTTCTCTTTAACCAATGTCTTGTTCTAATTTCATTTTCTATGATTCCTATGACAATTTACCCATGAGACTGGAAGTAAACAAAAAATAGTGTCTATGGCAACTACTCGCTACCTCAGTTTGTTAAAGAAAAAATGTTTCCTTCTCGTATTTTATGTGTGCAAATAGGCAAGAAATGATTGCAATATAGTGGGAAAATTTCATTCAGAGCATATTACATGGATTGCCTCTAAAAAAAACATCTTTGTGTGTGTCATGACTTTGGTGCCATCATTCAAAGCAACTGCCTTCTGAGGTCTGTTTTATTGTGCAGTGTACAATTGATATATGGCTTTTGTTCATTCTATCAGGATTTAACGGTATTCCTATGGTAATGATAATAATAATAATAGTGTCTAGCACACTGCCACTCCTAGTACTCCAGTATCATTAGAAGGCTTTCAGCCTGGCTGCCATTACAGCGCTCGAGCATTTTAAGGTACCGGTATTGATTTCTGCCAGGTACCTATTTACCTCATCTGGGCGAAGTGTGGCAAATGTAGATTAATGTCTTGCCAAAGGACATCAGTGCCGAGACAGGAATGCTATTGCAGATTGCAAATGACAGGCATTTTCAAGACAAAACTTTGCGAACTACTTAATTGATCAATGTTGGGTCCTTTGCAGTTGCAGTTTTATCACTTTGCTGCAAAGTTTAGTCACTTGCGAACATTTCATTCCTGCCAAAGTTTCTGGATTACAGCACAATATGAACTCGATTTTTTAGGCTTTGTTGAATGTTAGACATATACATGCTGCTGTGTTTTTGTGTAATCGTGATGAAAATAATGTCTTTGTCTGAATATAATTCTCTGCGATGTTTACATTGAATGTAATGTATATAGTGTGTGGATAGTTAGATTTTATATTGTGTATACCTGTAAAATGTGTATTACGCTGAGAATGGAAAAGTCCAGATGTGATTTGAAGAAAATTTAGGCTATAGAATTGAAATAAAGGACCCAAGAAAACTAATGTCTGTAGCATTTGTCTTTTGACTAATTAATGCTAAATAGAGTGTTGATATTAATATAGATAATTGATAAGAGGTGAACTGTACGTGTTGCTGCTGATGAGGGAGAAGATTGGTGAGAGCAGACTTTGATAAGGAACAGATTAGAGAGAGCGAGAGCAGACTATGATAAGGAACAGATTAGAGAGAGCGAGAGCAGACTTTGATAAGGAATAGATTAGAGAGAGTGAGAGCAGACTTTGATAAGGAATAGATTAGAGAGAGCGAGAGCAGACTATATGATAAGGAACAGATTAGAGAGAGCGAGAGCAGACTATGATAAGGAACAGATTAGAGAGAGTGAGAGCAGACTATGATAAGGAACAGATTAGAGAGAGCGAGAGCAGACTATGATAAGGAACAGATTAGAGCGAGAGCAGACTATGATAAGGAACAGATTAGAGAGAGCGAGAGCAGACTTTGAGAAGGAATAGATTAGAGAGAGCGAGAGCAGACTATGATAAGGAACAGATTAGAGAGAGCGAGAGCAGACTATGATAAGGAACAGATTAGAGCGAGAGCAGACTATGATAAGGAACAGATTAGAGAGAGCGAGAGCAGACTTTGAGAAGGAATAGATTAGAGAGAGCGAGAGCAGACTATGATAAGGAACAGATTAGAGAGAGCGAGAGCAGACTATGATAAGGAACAGATTAGAGAGAGCGAGAGCAGACTATGATAAGGAACAGATTAGAGAGAGTGAGAGCAGACTATGATAAGGAACAGATTAGAGAGAGCGAGAGCAGACTATGATAAGGAACAGATTAGAGCGAGAGCAGACTATGATAAGGAACAGATTAGAGAGAGCGAGAGCAGACTTTGAGAAGGAATAGATTAGAGAGAGCGAGAGCAGACTATGATAAGGAACAGATTAGAGAGAGCGAGAGCAGACTATGATAAGGAACAGATTAGAGAGAGTGAGAGCAGACTTTGATAAGGAACAGATTAGAGAGAGCGAGAGCAGACTATGATAAGGAACAGATTAGAGAGAGCGAGAGCAGACTATGATAAGGAACAGATTAGAGAGAGCGAGAGCAGACTATGATAAGGAACAGATTAGAGAGAGCGAGAGCAAACTTTGATAAGGAATAGATTAGAGAGAGCGAGAGCAGACTATGATAAGGAATAGATTAGAGAGAGCGAGAGCAGACTATGATAAGGAACAGATTAGAGAGAGTGAGAGCAGACTATGATAAGGAACAGATTAGAGAGAGCGAGAGCAGACTATGATAAGGAACAGATTAGAGAGAGCGAGAGCAGACTATGATAAGGAACAGATTAGAGAGAGTGAGAGCAGACTTTGATAAGGAATAGATTAGAGAGAGCAGTCTGAGATAAAGGAAGAGAAGATTGGTGAGGGAGAAAGAAGACTCGAAATTCCAGGATGTCCACACACAGAAGAAAGTAATTCTGAAACTCTACAGTGAAATGTTGGTTAGGTGCCCAGTTTGCTACTGCGGTCATGAAATGGAATCGGAAATGAGAGGTCTGGTCTCCTTTCGTTCGAGGTCACGTTAAGCCCCGCCCAGTTAGATACACTAGTTACACTAGTTACGTCCACACACAACACCTTCCGTGATTAGGCGTGATTAGGCATGATTAGGCGTGATTCTTTATTGAGTTCTAGTTCGAAACGATGCCCAAACCTGCGTTTCGTTATACGACGTTTCGTTATACGACGTATCGTCCGTGAGCGTCCACACACACAATTTCATCGTAAAACTATCGCGAAACTGTATAACTATCGCGAAACGGTATAGCTAATCACAGAAAATGTTGTGTGTGGACAGGGGGTTTAAAAGAACAGATTAGAGAGAGCAGTCTGAGATAAAGGAAGAGAAGATTGGGGAGGGAGAGAGAAGACTGGGATAAGGAACAGATTAGAGAGAGCAGTCTGAGATAAGGAACAGATTAGAGAGAGAGAGCAGACTGAGATAAGAAACAGATAAGAGAGAGCAGACTGAGATGGTATAGACACTTGAAGAGGAAAGAAGACGATGAACAGATTAGAGATGGGCAGCAGAGAAAGGAAGTAGAAAGAAAAGAGGTGCATAGATTGTATTAAGGAAGATAGTAGAAAAATTGATTTGGAAATGGCTACAGACAGGACGGAATGTAGAGCAGTCACAAGGAGACCCAACTCCCTTACTCCCTCTCTCTTGCTCTCTTCTCTCTCTTTCTCTCTGTTGCTCTCTTCTCTCTCACTCTCTCCCATCCCTCTTGCTCTCTCCTCTCTCACTCTTGCTCTCTCTCTCTCTCTCTCTCTTGCTCTCTCACTCTCTCCTCTCTCACTCTCTCCCTCCCTCTCTCTCTTCTCTCTTGCTCTCTCAATCTCTTTCTGCCTCTCTCAGGTTTTCACCACCTCAACTCCTTGGTACTCCCAAATAATATACTGATGAATTAAGACGAGAATAAAAATGTCCATGTAACATTTTATACATGACCAAATAATTTGGTGACACAAAGAAAAATTGTACACACATCGAGATACATGTTCATATAATGGGTAAGCCATACTCAAAGACCCAAATACATACAGGAGGTTCATACATGTATGTGAATACGGGCCATTGCCTTCTAAAGGGGTTGGGGAACCTGGCATCGTAACCTGGCATCGCTATGCTATATAAGGTTTCAAGAGTTAATTTTGCAAGCTACACACTGGACTTTAAATAGCCATAAGAGTCATTACATGAGTTTGGGGCCCAAAAAAATATGACAATGTCCATTTAACATTAGTATCAGATCTTCTACAACACACAAAAAATGAAATTATCTGTTCAAGATATGTAGCAATGAATATATGTAGTAGTGCCCTGCTAGAACCATTTCTGTTTCAGTTGCTTATCTTCAAAATCTTTGCTCAGTATGTGTTACTTTTACCAGTGTTACATGGGCATCGCATTTATATAACATTGCATAAACTGTTGACAAAAGTATTGAGCTAGCACGACTCCCTTCTAGATATACATACATGTATCTGTCTATTCAGATAATACTTTATGTACCTCATACGTTTATTTCTTACTGTTTGTGTCATACATACAGTAAACAAAAAACAAAAATCTGAAACATGATTACACATTTTGCAGCAATACTGAGCTTACATTGGACAAGCTACACTTATACAGGAGTTTTTATGCATACCAGAGAACCAGAAAGCTTGGAGCTGTTGTTGCAAATGTACATGTAGTTATTCAAAGTCCCCATAAAGATAATGTAGTCTGAACTGACAAATTCTGAACTTTGTAGAATCGTGATAAGGATCGAGGTGGTTGCAATCACCTGAGCCGGTATCCAATTCAATATTTTACTTAGTCTTGGGCTTTTAGCCAATTTTGGTATTCAGTTCAAACTTTTAGCTAATGTATTTCACCCTAAAATTAAGACAGCTCCCTACTAGACTTGAGCCAATTATTTGGAGGCCTTCATTGGCAGGCATTTATATGGTTTTCTAACGCAGTATCATAACCTGCGCACAATTATATTAGCGTGCATTTATTGCGACGCATTAAATGGGCATTACTTTTGATTGACCGTGTGATGTCACATTGCTTATCAGTATGTATTGTACTTTTATTTTACTTAGATTTTGTCTTATGTACCGGTATGTAAAAGTCTAAAATGCGATTTGAATATGAGATAAGTAAACTTCTTAGCTTAGCCATTTACTAAGTAATTTCTTACTTATATTCTAAGTGTTGAATTGAATACCGGCCCAGATGTCTCCATTGCTGGGTCAACAATGTTTCAAACTCATCGACATACATGCACATGTAAGGACCAACTTGTCGAGTTGACAAGCGGGAATATTTAAATGGAAAATAAGAATAATCATCTATCAAAGAACGGCGGGACTGTAATTTGGATCGAGATAGTTGTAGTCCCCCGACGTTCCCGTGAAGCTGGTATAGTCAGAGTCGACGAAGCCTGCTGATTGGCCGATATGGACAGGGTCCATACGATGGGATGAACGGTGAACCTCCGATTGGAAATCACTGCAGAGGAGAAGAGGAGGGAAGAAAGGAAGAATGTCATCAATAAGCATTTTACAACAATATGTTTATATTTATGTGTCTGGACAGGTCTGTATATTTGTTTGTTTATGAACTAAATGTGGAAAAACAATAAATTTAAAAGTTGTAACAGAATATTGACTGGATATATGTTTATATTCATATGCATGGATATGTATGTATATTCGTTTTTTATGAACCAAATGTGGAAAAACACTAAATTTAAAACTTGTAACAGAATATTTACAGGATTTAGTGTCATCTTTAATCAGAAAACTGAAGAATATTGAGAAGGACACCTCATCGGGGTAATTAGTCAGGCATATAACAAAAATCATGAAAATATTATGATTTAAAGTGGAAATTCCACCCCATCTGGAAATTTGTTGTTATTTAAAAAAAAGAAAAGTGAAAGGAACAGATAATCAAAGGTATAAGGAAAATACAATCAACATTAAGAATGTATGAATCTTTAAAGATGCAATCTTTCAAATGCAAATGGGCAACTCTGTGACATAAATCATGAACATTGAACTGTTAAAGTTTCTCTATCGCCTTGCACTGATATTTTCATGACCTTCAATTTGTAACTGTCACTGTAATTGCGGCAAATTTGAACCATATTGACCTGTAATTTGGAGCAGTGCGGAAAATGAGGTTTTACTTTGCTTTTGTAATACTGAAAGGGAAAATATTTGTATTCTAGGTTCAATCAGCTATCCATTGATATAAAGTTGTATTTCCATCAGATTGGGACTATAAATGAGTACCATTTAATAGGAAAGAATTCCTGAAAATGCTGTAAGCACTGAAATATGTAGCCTTGATGATAAAAGCCCATGGAATATAATCGAGTGCCTTGAGCAACTTGTGTGGTGCAAATGTGCACTACAAAAATATCCACTATCATTATTTATTATTAATATTATCATTATTATTATTATTATTATTATTATTATTATCATTATTATTATTATTATCTCTTACTCTGTCTCTCTCTTCCTCTCCCTCCCCCATCCTCCCTATCTCTCTCTCTCTTTCTGTATGTCTGTCTCTCTCTCCTCTCTCTCTCTCTGTTTCTCCCTCCCTATTATCCCGACTACTGTATTTCTAATAAATGTCAATCTCTGTGAATATTTTTACAAATTGGCAAATTGCCCCGACAGAAATACAGAAAAAAAAATACTGAATTGAATTGAATAGTTGATTTTCCATTATGTGATTTCTAAATTGATGGAAAAACTGTTCAACTGTTGTAATGCAAGTTTTTTTATCAACAATCGTGTAAGCTCTCTGTCAAGAGGGTGAAGTCAGTCATGCATGTGGCCTTATAAAAGTGGATTCTTTTCAATTCATAAAACAGGAATTGTTGACGAAAAAGAATATTTTTTTAAACCAAAGAATGGAAACTCTTTATTACGAAAAGATTTTTCTTTGTCATCGTATTGTGGGAATGTGGACTAGTTTATGTTTTATGTAGATCGCGGACTTGTCCGATTATGCAAATTAGTGCGCTACGCGTGTTGGGCATGATTTTGCGGATGAATAATATATTGTGTGATACGCCCCCGGCCACAAATGGGTTAACATACATGTGTGTATTGAATCACATTTTGTCACGTTCAAAGGCCGCGAGGACGTTTTTGCTGTGCTGTGCCTGTAGCTCTGTATTACAGAGTCACGCGGTTTCCTTTTAGTGAGGGTTTTGGTTCAACTGTTTGGCAGTATTTTCAAGTAAGTTATGCTTATTGAAATAGATATTTGGTTTAATCCTGTATCATAGTGAGTGATAATGCATAGTTTGAGGTGCATATAGATGTCTGTTTGAAGTAATTATGATGATAAGAATGCCTGGGTAGCGTTTCTCGAAACCGTCATAACTACAAGTTCACCAACATCCCATTGAAACGCGTGTATTAAGTTTAACACGCATTTCAATGGGATGTCGGGGAACTTGTAGTTATGACGGTTTCGAGAAACGCTGCCCTGTTTATGATGTTGAACAGAAATTTCGGTTAAGGCATTAATTTGGTCATATTACGCTGTTTATAGATAAAATGTCAGAGACATTTGTGCTAAAATTGTTTTATGCAACATTTTCTTTCGCCATATATTGGAAAAGATATTTTGAGGGATTGCAAAGATAACTTAAAGAGTAATTTTCCCATTTTGTATTTCGCATACATGTGAAGTAAAAATGTATCTTGATGTTGAGGGCAGCAAGATGTAAATAAGCTAGCAAGATGGCGACGCCCATAGTTGATTCCTAGATGTGAGTTGAACATAGTTTTATACACCTTAGGTGTATGATATGAAGAATATTGTTGATATTTTCCTGTGGTGTTTATGTCTAGCTATTTACTATTACATGTAGCTGTAAACAATATGAGATTTTACATTAGTGTGATTTAGAGAGCAAATACTTGTAACTGTTCTTGTTGTTACATTATTATAGGGGCAAGATCAGGACTTGCATGTTGCAGCTTCTGTTGCTGAGCTGAGCTGAGCTGATTGCTGGTAGCTTCTTGGTGTCTCCCTTTTTCCCTTCACTTCCTTCTACACTGTAGTTGAGAGCTTCAGTGGTTTATTGCTGAAGACTTTGGGTAAGGTTCAATGATATTCTGGTAAAGTTTGCAACAAACTTTGTTCAACTTAACTCAGTCTAATATTGCAGTGTGTTTAACAGTTTTTATATATATACTGATGTTATGGGACAATTTGGTATTTGTTCCAGCGTATTATTAATACTTACAGATTAATGCATGTATTTCTTGTTTGTCTGATGCAAGATGATGCTCTGATTGATAGATTTATATTACTGTTTGATGAGATTCTTACAGTTGATTTGATGTTTAGATTTAATTATGTCATTCAAGTAATGACTATAATATTTGATTTCAGTGATTTTACAAGAGAATCAAGATGAACCATATTTGATTTGGAGAGCAATTTGTAATTGCTTTATATGATATTTAATCAAGAGGATAACAATATCTGTTTAGTAATTACTTTGTTTTATTTCATTGATATAATCGTGTATTTGTGAGGATGACATTTGTAATTGTTTGAAATACTAAAACATGTTTTGTTTTATTATTCTGCCAATTGCAGGTTTTTTTCCCCGTTTCTGCGTGATCATCGAACACCGAGAATCAAGGGTGAATGAATAAAGCACCTATAACGCTAACAAACGTCTCTTGGGCTTCATTTATCGTCTCATACGCACTACGACAGTACAAAAACACTTAAATGTTGTTTGCTGCCCTCTTTCGAACAAAGCCCTCTCGCCAAACTGTTTTCTTGAATCTTCGAACATGCAACTCGTGTGCTCCGAAAATTTGTATCATCAATAGAGCGAGCCATAAAGGATTGTTATGAACAGGCAGAAATTGTTTCTAGACCGTCTCTTCTGTTTATAGAGTGCAACATTTTTACCAGCACCGCAGGAATTATTCAACGAGACAACAATCAAAACTGTTGACCCGTAGATATCAGTACAGTACAGGCCAAAATGAAGTTATTCATTTTAATCACATGTACATGTATATATTCAGTGTCTACAGAAACTGTTGATTTTATCCAACAACCTATGACGGATAAGCAGTGTTACGAAGAAGGAGACAATGGTACATTGACATTATCTTTTAATGTAACGGGTACTACACGCTTAGATAACTATATAGTGGCTCTCGCTGTATTAAAACAAGATGGAAAACGGGTCTTTAAGAGCAATGGGACTGAACTCAACTTTCATGATGCAATTGATCAAGATATACAACATGATCGCTACCGAGTAACAATGTCCTACGTCGGCAGGACTGTGGAGTATCGGTTGGAAATCAATGCGTTGGAATTTCTTGAAGAAACTCCCCCATTGTATGCTTTCATCATCGAAAGTCACAGTGGTAAATTCATGACGAATAAGTCTTCGGTTGGAGCAACGTTTCATGTTAACAAAGCCTGTCCACAACCTCCACAACCAACCACGTCATCTGTGACAAACAAGGGCGAAGGAGACAGCAATCAGGATCATACAAGTGATCCTACCGAACCCTCAACGGTCACAACTTCCCCCAGCCACGATATCACCTCAAAAGGAAACTTTCTGGTGAGTTCAAATAGAAGCACAGTGCCCAATATGCACCTACTGTACATCCAAGTACAAATCTGCATGCAAGTTATTTTTCCAAATGATTTTCATGTAAAATGATACATTACTAGAATATTCCTAATGTACAGTATTTAGCTTCCTGTTCTGGCTTGGTATCTGACGAAACCCAAGCGAATATTCCATATCAACCATTTAAATAACTCCAATGAACCCTTGTCTTTCAAATGGCAACAGAAAATTGAAATGATGAAGAAAAATTTCTACCTTTTTATCATTATTTCAATTAATATTTTTTTGTTGCTAAAACTTGTACTCAACTTCCATATACTTTTTCCATACAACCATTTACCGGTACTGATTAGATGCAGGATTTTTTGTTGTTGCAGGGATCTGTTTTACAGGCAGCACAGCGGCATGCCATACTTGTAGCTGTCCCAATTGGTTTCATCTTCCTCATATGCCTTGGCATCCTGATGTGGCTTGGTATCAGACAAAACCCAAGTGGATATTCCATCCCAACCATTTAAGGAACTCCAATGAAGCCCCGTCTTTGAAATGGCAACAGGACCCTGTAGCGTACTGTTGTGGACTTGGGCTGGGTGATGACTACTCTTCACAAGCATCAGATGCAGACATAAGGGCATCCAAGTTTACATATCACGTAAGATATTGTTTAGAGTGAGTCTTCAAGTTCTCATAATCTCAAAATAGTTTGAAACAAGATGACTTCAGGCAGCGAAATGCCCGAAAACCTCCATATTTGAGCTACAAGATGCCCAAATATCCCTCTATAGCTGTATTTGACAGTGAGTTATCTAAATAATGTCAGATTCGGGCAGTAATAGAGTGATGCAAAGTGAATCTTCTATGATGAATTTGATATTGGGGTGATGCGCAACTTTATATCACTTATAAGGGTGCCACAAGTTAAAAAAGGTTTAAAAAAAGCTGCTCAAGATGGTTCCAATGATTATCAAACCGTGCATGCCATTGTGAATGATTTCATGTGCAATGGCAACCTTTCTTCCCATAAACAGTGATAAAAGGTGCAATTATTAAATGTATCCATCCTCTTTCATACAATGCCTTTGTATGTATCCTGTGCCTTCTCAAATTTTGAAACAGTCAAAATTGCCTTTCATTATTAAGAGTACCAAATCATTATTCTATCAGTCTGCCGTTCAAAATAATGCCTCTTGAACAATTAGTGCCTTGTGTTATTAAAAGGGTCTTCCTCTTTATATGAAGTTTGTATGTACATGTGTACCGGTATACCGATTCCATGAAAGAATTGTCTTCAGAACAAGAGATATTGGATGGGTGAAAATAATTGTGATAAAAGAGAAAAAAGGAGACTTTTACGGATTAAGAACAAAATCTATGATTAAGATACAGTCTACATGTATGGACATCACTTTTTAAAATAGTTATTTTTCAATGTATACATCGATCAGCTTCCATGCTTGAAAATGAGAAATATGTAATAATTATGGCAATTTACTAAAAACGATTCTCACTATTTCCTTCATGGTACTTGTCATAACCTTAATGAAAAGTACTTATTGAACTCTGTATATGCACAGGTACATGTGGTAACTATAGTATGCAAGATGAGTGTTATTTTTGTGGTAGAAATTAGATGTATGTAAACAAATTATCTGAAGGTACACATATTTATATATATAATATAACACCAAAGAAATCTGTTGTTTTAATACCTACATGTATGTCTGTCTATACAGGGTGTAACATGTGCTTTTATTTATACGGTACACCTTTCTTTTAGCAACAATTTTTGCAATAACATTTATGCACATACCAATGAAGCATTATGGCATTGTAAACAGCCTGTATGTAAAGTATTATCTGAAGGTACACATATTTATACAGTATATATAAACTAACACCTAATAAATCTGTTGTCTATGCTGGGTGTACATGTGCTTTAAACATATCTCGCAATGATTTTTGCAATAAAATGTATGCACGTACCATGACACATTATTGCAACCGTAACAGTCTATTAACTGATGTCCTTGTATGCAATATTGTACATTTAGGTGATATATATTGTGGCCCAGAAGAGACATCGCGAATCGTGAAATCGCAAATCTTTGTTGTGAAATTTGTGACAAAATACGCAACATCGCATATTTTGTTGCGAATTTCACAACAAAGATTCGCGATTTCACGATACGCGATGTCCCTTCTGGGCCACCATAGATAAAAGGGGGTTTTGTGTTGGAAGAAAAAATTTATAAAAAGTTGTATATTTAAGTTACATGTCAAAGTTTACTCTTAGTAAAAATTACACGAAAGTTGTGTTGTTACTTGTTCATACAGAAAAACATACCAACGATAGCCCAGTAGAATAGCAATCTAAAATAAGTAAAACGTTTGGATAGTACTTAAAATCTATTTTCCCACTTCGCTGATATGCTTATTCTCTTTTTATGCCACCAGGTTTCTGAACAGTAATTTTTGATTTCCTTCATGCACTCTAGTTTTCTATAATTTATTTCAGATTCAGATTCAATTATTTGCCAGTATTTGTTGTCTATGCTGGGTGTGATATACCGTATTTGCCGGCATTTTGACATTTAAAAAAAAATTTTTTTTTTTTTTTTTTTTTGTTGGTTGTTGTTTTGTTGCCGAAAACCCACGCGGGGAAGGACCTTCATTTAACATTGAGGTGCAGTTAAAGGCGCTGATTTGTGCTTGTAAACTTGTCACAAATAATAGTAACAATTTCGTTTTTAGAAGAATGTGTAAGATCATTAATATGAATTAAAAACAATAGAGTACTAGGTCCTAGGATATAACCTTGTGGTACATAATTTGTTATATACAAAAATTGAGGAATTATTATTATAAACTACATATTGAGATCTATAAGAAAGATTACTTTCAAACGAAGATGACAGACAAATTTTAGTGTTGTGGTAGTTTCCGAGTGGTGAGCCATAAATCAAAACTAAACAAATTTAAAAAAATAAAAAAAGAATAAAAAAAAAAATCTTTTTTTACTCTTTCGCCACATAGGCCGCACCCCGACTTTTTGATATTTTCTCTTCCAAAAATACTGCGGCCTTTACGCCGGCAAATACGGTATATTCTTTAAGTTATATTCTTTCAGTTGTAAGTGCTACTGTGTATGAGTTGAATTTCACATTGTAATGGAAATAAGTCTTTTGATATACATTTAGGTGTTAAAAATGGGTATTGTGTTGGAAAGAAATAACTATACAAAGTTGCACATTTAAGTTATATGCCAAAGTTTTCTCTTAAAAATTACACAAAGTTGTGTTATTAAATGTTGTTTTTTTATACAAAAAGAGAAACCATAGTCGGCTAGAGTAGCAATTTGAAATGGGTAAAATGTCTGGATTTTACTTAAAATTTATTTTCCCACCTCAATCATATGGTTATTCTCTTTTTCTGCAAACCATGTTTATGAACAGTATTGTTGATTTTCTTGATATAGCTACATGTATATATTATTCATTTATTGTAAAATCAGGTTCAAAATTTCCCAGTATTTGTATGTGGATATTAGTGCTGTAGTCAAACGTTTAACCCTCCGGTATCCGACCGCCCATGGCGGATTCCGTTTTCAATTGGACGGTTTTGTTTTGTTTTTGTTTTGTTTTTTAAATAATTTTTTTTTAAAATATTTTTTTTTAATTTTAAAGTTTCGATTTATGCCCCTCCACCTGGCACTATGCCTGGCAATGTCTCCCAGCTCAGTAATCTGTGTGTTGACTCACCACTCCGAAACTAAAACAACACTCCAATTTGTCTGTCATCTTGGTTTGAAAGTAATCTTTGTAATAGATCTCAATATGTAGTTTATAATAATAATTCATCCAATTTTTACACAAGGCGTACCACAAGGTTCTGTCATAGGTCCTCTATTGTTTTTAATTTACATTAATGATCTTACACATTCTTCTAAAAACGACATTGTTACTATTATTTGTGACAAGTTCACAAGCACAAATCTGCCCCTTCAACTGCACCTCGCGGTTAAATGAAAGTCCTTCCCGCTCTTTCACACAGAATTTTTTTTTTTTAAATAATTTTTTAATCGTTTAACCGAAAACCGTCCGGTTTTGACTGGCGGTTAAACGGAATTGGAGACATCCGTGATGTTAAAGCACTAGTGGACATGATATATATATTCTTAAAGGCATATCCTTTAAGTTGTAAGTGCTATTGATAATTGTGTATGCATGATTTCAAATTTCAAGATTTATTAAAATGATTCTCACTATTTTCTTCATGTTACTTGTCATAACCACAATAATGTAAAGTACTTTAATATTGAACTCTGATATGCACACGTACTTACATGTATATAGTAGCTTATGAAACAGACAAGTATGCAAGATTACCGGTAGTGCTATTTTTGTGGTAGAAATTAGATAGGCCCGAGTGTAAAAAATTATCTGAATGTACACATGTTTCTTTTCTTTTAAACAACTCATCACCCTCAGATGGAGGTTTTTTTTAGGCCGTTCTTGGTTTTTCACACACACATAAAGCTAACACCAAATAGATTTGCTGTTTACCCTACATGTATGTCTATGCAGGGTGAACATGTGCTTACATGTCTCGCAATGATTTTTGTAATAAAATATATGCACATACCAATGAAACATTATAGCAATGGCAACAGTCTAATAACTGATGTCCTTGAATGCAATATTTAGGGGATAAATAGGTACATTTAGGTGATAAATATGGTGGCCCAGATTTTGTTTGCATATTTTGTCGCAGATTTCACTATTCGTGATGTCCCTTCTGGGCCGCCATAAATGCGTTTTGTGTTGGAGAAAAAAAATTACAAAAAGTTGTACATTCAAGTCATATGTAAAAGTTTGCTCTTAAAAATTACATGAAGTCATGTAGTTAATTTTTTGTTTGTTCATACAGAAAGACATACCAATGATAGCTGGTTAGAGTAGCAATCTAAAATTAAGACCTCAATCATGATGGTTATGAACAGTATTGTTGATTTCCTTGATATACAGTATTTATTGTCTCACACATGGTCAACTGCATGTATTTATATTCCATAGAATTCATTGTGAGTTGGTGTTAGGGTGTTTACTGCATTTCAAGCAATACTGTAGCAATATATTATTTATTTATTGTAAATTCAGGTCAATAATTTGCCAGTATTTGTGTTTGGACATGATCTATATATTATTTAAGTTGTAAGTGCTACTGTGTATGATTTTAAATTTCACATTGTAATGGAAACAGGTATGTACGTATTATATATATATAGTTGGATATACAAAAATGTTCAGTATTTCCAGATTGATGTTATATTTCACCATGGCCACAGGCCGAGGCTGAAATAATGGCACACAAGAAATTCTGAATTTTGAGATGAATATATGTTATACTGACCAAAACAATGCATGCAATATTTGAATAATATCCACATATACTTGATGTTTTGTTCAACGGTGCTTTGCTAACTAAATAGGTTGTGTGACTACGCATTTTAACTGGGTGACTTTGGGTATTGGTGCTAATGCATTTGTATACCAATTTCCTTTATTCTATTGTGTTCTAAATCCCCCCCCCCCCCCCCCCCCCCCGCCTAAGTTACGTCTTTCTCTACTGCTACGGTTTTTACATCTACAATATTTATTTTACCAGGAACCTATATTATTATTATTATTATTATTCAAATTTATTCATGTTTCCAACAAAACATTACAAATCAATTATAAGCATTTAAAACAAATTTAAGAAATACATGTTGGAAACAGAGGGGTCCACTAAAAAGCAATGCTTGTACAAGTGTGAACACCTCAAATGAAACTTAGGAATAATGAGTAATTAAATTATCTAATATGTAACTACAAAAGGAACTATAAAATAGGGGAAATAAAAGGGGAATGCCAACAGAGACGAGAAAGGGACAAGACATTACTTTACACGACAAAGATAGAAGAACACGGTCATAATACAGAGAGTAGACAATGACAAAAGGAAGTGACAGATCGAGGGTACAGAAAATAATACTAAAAGATGAGCTGCATGTGGGGTTGAGAAGAAGATAAGGAAAGAGAAAGGAAAAAGAAGTGCGCGTTAGAAAGGAAATAAGCATGAGAAGGAACAATATAATATATCAGATTACATCTTGAGTCAGTGAACGGAGAATGATCGTGTATAATGTACAAGCATTGCCTTTCAATAGGTTCCTCACATTGTGCTTCAATCTATCATATGAAATGAGTATCATTGAGACATGGTCATACTGCATGTACTAATACATACATGTGTAATTTCTATTTTTATATATAAAAGATATAGACATACATATATGTATGTCTATATCTTTTGTAAAATTTGGAACAAATAAACTTGAAACGATTATGTGTAGAAAGTGAGAAAAAACATTCACTGTAGGACTATCGTATATTAAAAGGCAAGCATCATCTTATTACATGTATATATACCAAGGAAATGCTACTTATATTTAATCAGCCGCTTATCATATATACCTTGTGCTTTTCTGTATAATTATCTTGTATTTGTAATGGCTAGAAAATAAATTGACTGTTTAAAGTGAATTAATTCCCTTCTGGCTCCAAACATATAATGTGCAGTTAACCAAATTACGGTAGTCATACATCTTGTAAATTTCATGGTTTTTGTGTTTTTCGTAACTCACGAATGAAAGGTGAGCTGGTTGAATAAGGGCGTTTGTTGAATACTTTTGCATGTATTTAGTGTGTCACTTTGTCTAGAAATTTTAATCAGGAAAAATCTATTTTTCACATACCAGTACTTACAAATTAATTGGTAGGGGTATGAATAATTAAGTTGTTAACTGTACATGTATAGTACTTAAAAGTGAAAGTACTAGCATAATATTATCGTCCATGTGCTTTGAAATACAGTGCTTTACAAATGTTATACTGGGAGGAGAGACCCGAGGGTTACAGTGAGTCAGTTCGCTTTTTGCCTCCGAGGCACAGGTGACGCCTAATACTCAAATTTTTTTTAACGCATTTGTACATTAGCTTCATTATCATTGTTTTACATGTATATCATCACTAATTATAACTGATTTATGACATCGATAATAGCGTAAAGTAATTTTCTGTCCTAAACAGTAAATTTATGTATATTCATGTGTATTTTACATGTTCAGTGTATTTCAAATGTACCGGTATTTAAAAAAAAAAAAACAACCGGAACAAATTAATTTTTTGACATACTGTGAATTTTGTTGTTGTTACTGTAGCTGTATCCTGTTATAGTTACGTTAATGAGTTCTTATTCCTACATGTAGGAAGACAATACCGTTTCCTTTTTGAGTCTCATGTAGAAAAACTCTATTTATATGCATATATGCCCTATTGTTGTACGTCCTAATTTTATATTTGGACACCAAACAAAGAAATCCTTGCTAAACTCTGTTTTGTTTACTCTGTCGCACATCATTAAAATCTTGCAAGCAAATAAATTCATACACATATATGTATATGCTGTTCTTTGTTTATAAGTCCCTGTTCAAATTAAGAAATCATGAAGGATATGAGTTTAGGGGTAATGAAAGGAGGAGAAAACAGTACTGAGAATGAGAGATAAGGATGAAAAATTGGAGCAGGAAATTCAAAATTTGTGAGAGTGAATACACAGCTGGCATGAGATTTTTCTGGGGCATTTACATTGCAAGTGCAAGCCGTCGGTTTTAGGATCCGGGAGTGAGTTGTATAAACATGTATAAGTGTACTGAGAAGGAAGAAAAAAATTCATTGTAGGAATATATCAAAAGGCATGCATCATGTGATCATATATACCAAGGAAATACTTACCGGTATATTTAATCAACCGCTTATCATATATACCTTGTGCTTTTCTGTATAATTATCTTTTATTTGTAATGGCTAGAAAATATGTTGACTGTTTGAAGTGAATTAATTCCCTTCTGGCTCCAAACAGACAATGTGCAGTTAAAGAGAAGGTTGAGTTTTGGGAAGAGGTAACAAATAATTTGTGAGCATTATCATTGTTATTATGTAAGGGTGGAAGAACATCAGATTAAACATGTTCCCTGAAAAGCATGGCTCTTCAAATGCCTTCATATTCTAAATATGACATGAAACATCGTAAAAATCGGGGGTAGGTTTTTTTCGCCATGTGCTCGTGTAGTCCCATATACATCATTCTGTGTACAGTGCTTGTAACTTTGCCAAGATTTGGTCAAATTTCTGATCATTTTGATGATTCCAGAACCTTGCAATACACACAAATACTTATATACTAGATGATCAACCTTTTCTGATAGATTCCACACCGTTTCTTTCACAATGCAATCACATAAAACCAGAACTCAACTTTATCTTTAACCAAATTAGTCGTACTTCTTGTAAATTTCATGGTTTTTGTGTTTTTCGTAACTCAAGAATGAAAAGGTGAGCTGGTTGAATTAGGGTATTTGTTGAATACTTTTGGATGTATGCTTTGAAGTGTGTCACATTGTCAAGAAATGTAAATTGGGACAAATCCAAGTTTTCAAGTACCGGTACCGGTACTTGAAAATTATAAACTTAAAGGGTATGAATAATTCAGTTGTTAAATGTACATGTATAGGACTTAAAGTGAAAGCACTTGCACAATATTTGTTGTCCATATGCGTTGAAATACAGTGCTTTACAAAAATGATGTACACCCCCAATCAGTTATACCAGGAGGAGAAACCTGAGGGTTACTGCATGGGATTCAGTTTGCTTTAGCCTCCCAGGCACAGGTGATGCCAAATGCTAGTACTTAATTTATAAAAAAATGCTCTTGAATATTAGCTTCATTATCATTGATTTATAACCGTTTTGTTAATCATAACGGATTTATTACATTGATACTAGCGTAATTTTCTGTCCTAAACAGTTAATCCATGTATACAGTAAAAACAGTAAAAACAGTAGAACCATACAGTATATTCCAAATGTATAAGAAGTACTATACTTGCTTTAATTTAAAAAAGTAAATAAATGAATCGGGACAAATCAATTTTTCACATACCAAACAAAATATTATAAAATTCATAATTAAGGGTGTGAATAATTTTGTTGTTAACTATATGCCGTTATGAGTTTTTAATTCCTAGGTAGACAATACTGTTTTCTTTTTGAGTCTCATGTAAAAACACATTCAAGTATTACATTTATATGCTCTATATTGTTCAACATCCTAATTAAAAATTTGGACACCAAACAAAGAAATCATTGCTAAAATCCTGTTTTGTTTACTCTGTCGCACAATCATTAAAAGCTTGCAAGCAAATAAATTTATACACAAATTTGCTGTTCTTTGTTTGTATGTCCTTGTTCAATTTCTTTTAACATGTTTTTTACATGTACATGTGTGGATGTTGCTGTGTTGCTGTTAAAAGAGAAGATAATGAGTTTTGGGGAGAGGTGAACAAAAATTTGTGAGCGTTTTCGTTGTTATTATGCAAGTGTGGAAGAACATCAGAGAAAAAATGTTTCATGAAAAGCATGGCTCTTCAAATGCCTTCATATTCTAAATATGACATGTAACAGCTTAAAAATGAGGACATGTTTATGTAGCCCCATATACATTTTTCTGTGTACAGTGCTTGTTACTTTTACCAAGACTGGGCCAAATTTCTTATTATTTTGATGATCCAGAACCTTGCAGTACACACTGATACTTTTTCTGATTGATTCCAAACCGTTTCTTTCACAATGCAATCGCAGGATCAGAACTCAACTTTATCTTTAAATCTTGTTGTGGTTTGTGCATTACTGAACATGGATTTGCAAATATGGGGAAGAAATCATAAAGGATATGAGTTTAGGGGGCAATGAAAGGAGGAGAAAGGAGGAGAAAGGAGGAGAAAGGAGGAGAAAGGAGGAGAAAGGAGGAGAAAGGAGGGGAAAGGAGGGGAAAGGAGGAGAAAGGAGGAGAAAGGAGGAGAAAGGAGGGGAAAGGAGGAGAAAGGAGGAGAAAGGAGGAGAAAGGAGGAGAAAGGAGGAGAAAGGAGGAGAAAGGAGGGGAAAGGAGGAGAAAGGAGGAGAAAGGAGGAGAAAGGAGGAGAAAGGAGGAGAAAGGAGGAGAAAGGAGGAGAAAGGAGGGGAAACAGTCCTGAGAATGAGAAAGGGTGAGAGATGAGAACGAAAAAGAAAATAAAGTTGGAAGAGGACAGACAAAATTTGTGAGAGTGAATACACACTGGCACTGGCATGAGAGATTTCAGGGGCATTTACATTGCAAGCAAAAACCGTCTGTTTTTCTCATATTCCGGAGTTTTGTCAGAAGTTGCTCACCTCTGGAGGATAGTTTTTATAAACATGGGCTGAAACTCCACCGGTTTTAGCAGGGTAAATGCTCACTCTCAAAACACCAGTGAATTATTCCAGTTTCTAGTCAGGTGACTTTCCTCACTTCCGTGCTGCCACATGCAGAGCAACAATAAGGGACGCATGTGCACAACTCATTAAAATAAAAACACAGAATTAGCAAACACCAACGTTTTTTAATGGGTTTTTTCTTCAATGCAAATGGGCCTTCTGAATGATACTGATTAAACTAAGATGTTTTTTAAATTAAAAAAACAAAAATAAATTTTCCTTTGCCCGAGAGAGAGAAAATGTATCACTAGAGACTTAAATATACATTTAGATGTACAAGTAGGCAGTGCACAATTTGTTTCACACGGGTCATGTGATAGAAGTTCTTGACCTAGATTTCGATTCAAGAAGCAAAAACATACCGTAATCATTTTTTGTCACAATCTTTTTACATGACATATGTAAAGAGAGATAAAAGTATATAAAACTAGATGGAACTTCGACTGCGCGCAGTCGAAAATGATGCCTCCGTAATAGAGCAAGTTTACAAATCAAAACAGAAGAAATTTTTCGAATTCAAGTTTCACTGTAATCCATAAACAGGTTCTCAGAATATCGTGATTACAAACAATTTCTCATATACATATATGACCCTTTGATCTTTGACCTCATGACCCTAAAATCTAGTCTACTCAGTTCATTGGCTCTGCAAGATGTCCTGAGTTAAATAGTAATCCATCTGTCAGTTCTAATGAGAATGCGTTCACAAGCTTATTTTAAGATAAGATAAGATAATCAAGTTTATTCCATTCATCATAAAAAACATTTAGATACAATAACATACAAAATCACAAGATGTATAGTCAAAATAAACAAACATTACATAAGATAATAGTACAAAATAAGGTGATCTGGACAAAAACATAGCAAAAGTGAGTATTTATGTGAATGAGGAGGCAGCTAGAAAGGAAGGAAATGCCTTATTGGTGCTGCCACCTACAAAAAACTGAAAATTTGAAATTAGGATAAAAAGAGAGTATGAGTACAAGACCAGATTGAAGATTTACAGAATAACTACATTGTACAAGCATATTTACCAAAAAAAATAACAACAAACAAAAACTAACAAACAAAAAAGATATGTTTTTGTTTCTTACACTGACAGCAAACAAAACAACCAAACTAAAACACTAAAAAAACAAAACCGACAAAACAATCAGAGAAAAAAACAAAACAAGAAACCTGATCAAACATTGCTAATATATCTACTGAGTAATAAAGTTTTATATCTCTTTTTAAAGACATTTAGTGATGGACTGGTTTTAATATATACTGGTAAACTGTTCCAGATTTTGGGCCCTTTGAAAAAAATACAGTTTTTAGCTAGAGAGGTGCGTACTTTAGGTAAATGAAAGTTTGAAGCTCCACGTGTATTATAAGAATGTACATCGGCATTATAACAAAAAAATTCCGAAATACTGTTTGGTATGTAATTTTTAAAACATAAGTACATAAAGATATGAGGCACGATTTCCGGTGGGTTGAAGGAGCTGGTCACAAGCTACATTATAGTGATACACGAAATGACTTGGAAAGCGTTACAAAGGCGTAGAAAAGCAGACATAAAGCAGAATTGATTAATTGATTTGATTAATATCAAATGAAACAACGATGGTTGCATACATAATGAGCCCATGACATTTGACCTTTGACCTCATGACCCAAGAATCTACTCAGTTCATTGGTTCTGCAAGATGCATACATGATCTAAGTTTGGCAGGAATCCATCAATCTGTTCTAATGATAATGCGATCACAAGCTATTTTTGCATACATAATAAGCCGCATGACCTTTGTCCTTGACCTCATGACCCCAAAATCTAATCAGTTCATCGGCTCTGCAAGTAACATACATGACCTAAGTTTGGCAGGAATCCATCAATCGGTTCTTGAGATAACGCGATCACAAGCTGTTTTTGCATACATAATGAGCCCTGCGACCTTTGACCTTGTGACCCCAAAATCTAATCAGTTCATCGGCTCTGCAAGATACATACATGACTAAAGTTTGGCAGGAATCCATCAATCGGTTCTTCAGATAACGCGATCACGAGCTGTTTTTGCATACATAATGAGCCCTGTGACCTTTGACCTTTGACCTTGTGACCCCAAAATCTAATCAGTTCATCGGCTCTGCAAGATACATACATGACTAAAGTTTGGCAGGAATCCATCAATCAGTTCTTCAGATAACGCGATCACGAGCTGTTTTTGCATACATAATGAGCCCTGTGACCTTTAACCTTTGACCTCGTGACCTAAAAATCTAATCAGTTCATCAGCTCTGCAAGATACAAACATGACTAAAGTTTGGCAGGAATCCATCAATCGGTTCTTCAGATAACGCGATCACGAGCTGTTTTTGCATACATAATGAGCCCTGTGACCTTTGACCTTTGACTTCGTGACCCCAAAATCTAATCAGTTCATCGGCTCTGCAAGATACATACATGACTAAAGTTTGGAAGGAATCCATCAATCGGTTCTTCAGATAACGCGATCACGAGAACGGGACGTACGGACGGACGGACGTACGTACGGACGTACGTACGGACGTACAGACGTACGGACGGACGGACAACCCGAAAACATAATGCCTCCGGCTACTTCGTAACGGAGGCATAAAAAGAAACAGGAAGAAACTGAGAGATATTGAAAATACAGAAAAGAAAAGTAAGAGAGAGAGAGAGAGAGAGATTTAAAAAAAATACAGATAAAGAGAAATTAAAACATAAACCAAATTATGAAGAGCATGTTTAACATAGTTTTTAGTAAGAGAAATTGAGAGTAATTTATAATGATACAGTAAAACCTGGCTTAGTGACCACCTGTCTACAAAGACCACATTTGTTGTTTCCCTTGAAAATGGTTTCTCATGAAACATGTACTAAAGGAACCTGTACCTAAAGCCCAACTGTCTATAAAGGCCACTTTTCTTGTTGCCCTTGAGTGGTCTTTATAGACAGGTTTCACTGTACTGAAACCTGTAGCCTTGCTAAATCCTCTGGAATATCGGAGCGCCTTGAGCAACTTTTGTGGTGCAAATGTGCACTACAAAATATTCATTATCATTATTTATCATTAATATCATTATCATTATTATTATTATTATTATTATTATTATCATCATTATCATTATATATTATTATTATTATTATTATTATTAAATTATATTATTGTTATTATCTCTCTCTCCCTCTCTCTCTCCCCCTCTCTCTCCCTCTCTCTCCTCTCTCTCTCCTCCCCCCTCTCTCTCTCTCTCCCCCTCTATCTCTCTCTGTTTCTCCCTCCCCATTATCCCGACTACCGTATTTCTAATGAATTTCAAACTCTGTAAATACTTTTAAAAATTGGCAAATTGCCCTGACAGAAATACAGGGAAAAAATCCTGAATTTAATTGAACTATTGTTTTTCCATTATGTGATTTCTGAAATGATGGAATTACTGTTCAATTACCCGGTATTGTAAGTTTGTAAAGCAAGTTTTTATCAACAATTTGTGTAAGCCTTCTGTCAGAGGGTGAAGTCTATCATAGATGTGGCCTTATAAAACAAAATTGTCTGACACTTGACACTTAAATGTTGTTTGCTGCCCTCTTGAGGCACAGTCAGTCCGAACGAAGTCCTCTGGCCAAACGCCATATACCGGTAGTTTTCTCCAAAAGAATCGTCGACCTTATGAGCTCTGAATATTGTCAATATTTATTGTCAACAGAGCAAGTCATAAAGGATTTTTATGAACAGGCAGAAATTGATACTAGACCTTCTTGACTGTTCTTGAGTGTTCTTGAGTGTTCTCGAGTGTAGCAATTTCCCCAGCAACGCAGGAGCTATTCAACGAGACGACAATTTAAACTGTTGACGCGTAGACATCAGTACAGCAAAGTGTACGCCAAAATGATACTGGTATTCATTTTTATCGCATGTACATGTATATATTCAGTGTCTACAGAAACAGTTGGTTTTATCCAACAACCTATGATGGATAAGGAGTGTCACGAAGAAGGAGACAATGGTAGATTGACATTATCTTTTAATGTAATGGGCACAGCACCCTTACACAACTACATAGTGGCTCTCACTGTAAACCCAGAAGGAACAGGGGGCTTTAAAAGCAATGGGACTGAACTAAAGTTTTATGTTAATAAGGATCGAGACATAAAACATGCTCGCTTTCGAGTAACAATGTCTTACGTTGGCAGGACTGTGGAGTATCGGTTGGAAATCAATGCCTTGGAATTTCTTGACGAAACTTCCCCATTGTATGCTTTCATCATCGAAAGTCACAGTGGTAAATTCATGACGAATGTGTCTTCGGGACGAGCAACATTTCATGTTGACATAGCCTGTCCACAACGTCCACAACCAACTTCGTCATCTGTGACAAACAAGGTCAAAGGAGACAGCAATCCGGATCATACAAGTGATCCTACCGAACCCTCAACGGTCACAACTTCCCCCAGCGATGATGTCACCTCAAAAGGAAACATTCCGGTGAGTTAAAATAGAAACACAGTGCCCAATATACAATACTGTACATCCCAGTATAAATCTGCTTGCAAGTTTGTTTTTTTAAAGACAGAATGCATTCATTGAAGAGCAAGGATAATAGAAATCTGTACTTTCCATGTTTTACCCCCCAAAATGTTGATTTTCATGTAAATAACTAGACTATTCCTAATGTAGAAAAAATTGAAATGATGAACCCTTTTCATCATTATTTCAATTAATTTTTTGAGTGCTAAACCTTGTACTCAACTTCCATATACATGTACCTCAAAATCTCCTGTCTTATACCCCATTCACAGTGGTTTTGAAATTTGTAGCGGCGTTGTAGCGGAGCGGCGACACCGCCATAACACCGCTACAAATGCATTCACAGTAGAAAAGTTATCCCGCTGCAGCAGCGGGATAAATATCATGTACCCATTCACGCTGCAGCGGGTGATTTTTATTACCTCCGTAACAAACACGTGTATGCATGGCTCATGACCCGCGAGTGACCCCGATATGACCGGAAATACTTCAGCGCGTAAACATGTCAAGTTGCTTTTTGTATCCTCGATCATATTACTTTTTAAAAAACTAGCATTTTTATTGCTTCCAGTCAGAATATTTTAATTTTTTGAAGTGTGAAATATTTTTATTTGGATAATTATAATATCTACATAATAATAAAATCAATTTGAATCCACTGGTTACTTTATTTCTATTTCACTTTATGTTCCCCATTGCTGGAGAAAAGAGGTCAGTGATAGGTAAGTAAACAAATCACACGTGTTTGTCGCGGTGTTATAGCGGAGAGCCTTCACACTGAGTAAACACCGCGACAGCAGCGGGACTGTCCCGCTGCTGTAGCTAGGCGAACCTAGCGATAGTTTGTCGCGGCGTTATCGCGAGGCGGTGTTATCCCGCGATAGTTTATAACGGGTCCGAGCCTTCACACTGAAGACAACACCGCGACAGCAGCGGGACAGTCCCGCTGCTGTCGCGGTGTTTGAGGCCACTGTGAATGGGGTATTATGCTACCATTTACTGATTGCATGCAGGAATTAATTTTGTTTTTTACCAATCTAATTTACAGGCTAAACGTATCATAGGAATACCTGAGCAGATTCCTATCTACATCGTAATGGCAATATGCCTTTGCATCCTGGCCATCTGCGGCAAAATCCTCCACTTACTTCATAATTCACCGCGTGTACGGATAGAGCCTTACGAGATGGGTAAACGAAACCGAAGCAAAAAGACCTACTTCACATGATCAGAACAGATTTAAATCAATGCATAAGAGTATACTTAAACATGTATATACCAAGTCTGCACAACATGACAAATATTGTTTTGTGTGAGTGTGATAAACATAAAAGTAAAGTTTTCCCAAATTTCAAGTATTTTACAAAAGGCAAGCACACATGTCTATTAAACCCTGTATTTTTTTATCCAGGGTGCTGCGGCACACTGGGGCTCCACAAGACACCTCTAGGGGTGCCGCAAGAGAAATTTAGTTGCATCAAAAAATTGTTTGGATTAATGTTTTTTTTTTTTAAACGCAAATTATTAGAAAACGTGCCATTGTGAATGATTTCATGTGCAATGGCCCTCGATCCTTCACATAAACACAGTGATAAAAGGTGCAATTATTAAATGTATTGTATCCATCCTCTTTCATACAATGCCTTTGTATGTATCCTGTGTCTTCTCAAATTTTTGAAACAGTCAAAATTGCTTTTCAACAGGTGCAGTGTCTTATAAAGTACCAAATCATTATCATATCAGTCTTCTGTCCAAAATAATGCCTCTAGAACAAGTGCCTTGAGTTATTAAAAGGGTCTTCCTCTTTATATGAAGTAAAACAATTGTGAACACCTGAAACAAATGTGTATGTACAGGTGTATAGTGATTATCATTATGGGAAACAGATATTTTTAATATGTAAAGGTGTTGTGGTCTAGTGGATACGTCGTAAGACATTAATCTACATTTGCCACTCTCCACCCAGGTGAAGTAAATACGCACCCTGTAGGAAGACATTCCTTGAATGCTTTAGCACTTTATCATGGCAGCTCAGCTACAGCCGGGGTAAAAATGTGATGTCTTAAGCGCAGCAGAATACATTCATATAGTAGCTGCACTATTTATATGGATATATCAGTAGTATCATTAAATAGTTTTGTAAAAGAAAATGAATAGTAATAATATTGGAAAATTCTGTGCCTTAGTCTTCTTATTTAAAAATAGACAATATCTTGAGTACTTATGATTCTTAGATGGATTATAGAGACACCATTATATATATTCAATATTTCTGATATATAGTAATTTCCCTGCTTCCATGAAAGGATTGTCTTCAGAACAAGAGATATTGGATGGGTGAAAATAATTGTGATAAAAGAGAAAAAAGGAGACTTTTATGGATTAAGAACAAAATCTATGATTAAGATACAGACTACATGTATGGACATCGCTTTTGAAAATAGTTATTTTTCAATGTATACATCAGCTTCCATGCTTGAAAATGAGAAATATGTAATAATTATGGCAATTTACTAAAATGGTTCTCACTATTTTCTTCATGTTACTTGTCATAACCACAATAATGAAAGTACTTAAACTCTGTACCGTATATGCAGAGGTACATGTGGTAACTATAGTATGCAAGATGAGTGATATTTGTGTGGTAAAAATTAGATAGGCCTGTATGTAAACAATTATCTGAAGGTACAGATATTTATATATATAAAATAACACCAAAGAAATCTGTTGTTTTAATACCTATTTCAGTATGTCTATGCAGGGTGTACATGTGCTTTTATTTTAACATACACATTTTTTTTAGCAATGATTTTTACAATAACATTTATACACATATAACAATTATGGCAATGTCAACAGCCTTTATGTAAAATATTATCTGAAGGTACACATATTTATACAGTAAACTAACACCAAATAAATCTGTTGTTTACCCTATGTCTTTGCAGGGAGATCATTAGCTTACATGTCTCGCAATGATTTTTGCAATAAAATGTATGCACGTACCATGACACATTATAGCAATGGCAACAGTCTATTAACTGATGTCCTTGTATGCAATATTGTACATTTAGGTGATATATATTGTGGCCCAGAAGGGACATCGCGAATTGTGAAATCGCAAATCTTTGTTGTGAAATTTGTGACAAAATACGCGACGTCGCATATTTCGTTGCAAATTTCACAACAAAGAATACAATTCGTGATATCCCTTCTGGGCCACCATAGATATAAGGGGGGTTTGTGTTAATAAGAAAAAAGTATAAAAAGTTGCACATGCCAAAATTTTCTCTTAAAAATTACACAAAGTTGTGTTATTAATTGTTGTTTGTTTATACAAAAGAGAAACCATAGTCGGCTAGAGTAGCAATTTGAAATAGGTAAAATGTTTGGATTTTACTTAAAATTTATTTTCCCACCTCAATGATATGCTTATTTTCTTTTTCTGCCACCATGTTTATGAACAGTATCGTTGATTTCATTGATATAGCTATATATTATTCATTTATTGTAAATTCAAGTTCAATCATCTCCTAGTAGTTGTGTTCGGACATGATATATATATATATATATATATATATATATATATATATATCTTCTACCGGTATATTAAAGGTATATTCTTTAAGTTGTAAGCGCTACTGTGTATGATTATGAATTTCACATTGTAATGGAAATAAGTATGTGTGTTCTCTTATTATACAAATCTACTTCTTCCATTCATTGATTTAAAATTATAAGTACTTCTATTAATATGAAGAAAATAATACATTTCTTCATCTGTATAATTCATATGTGTTCTGCTTTTTCATTTCATGTTAGTAATATTGTAGTAGTTCAATATACAAATGTTGCATGCTCCGACTTTGCATATGACAAAATATATAAACTGACATATTCAGTATTTCCAGATTGATGTTATATTTCACCATGGCTGAGGTTGAAATAATGGCACACATTTGTATATTATACATGTACATGTATATGTATGTGTAGAAAGAAAAGAAAAAAATTAATTGTAGGAATATATAAAAAGGCATGCATCATCTGATCATATATACCAAGGAAATGCTACTTATATTTAATCAACCGCTTATCATATATACCTTGTGCTTTTCTGTATAATTATCTTTTATTTGTAATGGCTAGAAAATAAATTGACTGTTTGAAGTGAATTAAGTCCCTTCTGGCTCTAAACATACAGGCCCGAATTCACAAAGCAAGGTTTGAGCTCAGACCGGGTTTGAGCTCAAACCTCCTTTTGTCTCGCCAAACCTCCTTTTGTTATTTACAAACCAGGTTTGTAAATAACAAAAGGAGGTTTGAGCTCAAACCCGGTCTGAGCTCAAATCTTGCTTTGTGAATTCGGGCCAAGATGTGCAGTTAAAGAGAAGGTTGAGTTTTGGGAAGAGGTAAAAAATAATTTGTGAGCATTATCATTGTTATTATGCAAGGGTGGAAGAACATCAGATTAAACATGTTCCCTGAAAAGCATGGCTCTTCAAATGCCTTCATATTCTAAATATGACATGAAACATCGTAAAAATCGGGGGTAGGTTTTTTTCGCCATGTGCTCGTGTAGTCCCATATACATCATTCTGTGTACAGTGCTTGTAACTTTGCCAAGATTTGGCCAAATTTCTTATCATTTTGATGATTCCAGAACCTTGCAATACACACAAATACTTATATAATAGATGATCAACCTTTTCTGATAGATTCCACACCGTTTCTTTCACAATGCAATCACATAACCAGAACTCAACTTTATCTTTAACCAAATTAGTCGTACTTCTTGTAAATTTCATGGTTTTTGTGTTTTTCGTAACTCAAGAATGAAAAGGTGAGCTGGTTGAATTAGGGCGTTTGGTGAATACTTTTGCATGCATGCTTTAGTGTGTCACTTTGTCTAGAAATTTAAATTGGGACAAATCAAGTTTTCACATACCGGTACCGGTACTTAAAAATTATAAACTTAAAGGGTATGAATAATTCAGTTGTTAACTGTACATGTATAGGACTTAAAGTGAAAGCACTAGCACAATATTTGTTGTCCATGTGCGTTGAAATACAGTGCTTTACAAAAATTATGTACACCCCCAATCAGTTATACCAGGAGGAGAAACCTGAGGGTTACTGGAATTCAGTTTGCTTTAGCCTCCCAGGCACAGGTGACGCCAAATGCTAGTACTTAATTTATTTTAAAAAATGCACTTGTATATTAGCTTGATTATCATTGATTTATACCCGTTTTGTTAATCATAACGGATTTATTACATCGATACTAGCGTAATTTTCTGTCCTAAACAGTAAATCCATGTGTACAGTAAAAACAGTAAAAACAGTAGAACGTACCATACAGTATATTCCAAATGTATAAGAAGTACTATACTTGCTTTAATTTAAAAAAGTAAATAAATGAATCGGGACAAATCAATTTTTCACATACTAAACAAAATATTATAAAATTCATAATTAAGGGTGTGAATAATTATGTTGTTAACTATATGCCGTTATGAGTTTTTAATTCCTAGGTAGACAATACTGTTTTCTTTTTGAGTCTCATGTAAAAACACATTCAAGTATTACTTTTATATATGCTCTACAGTGTGTCCCGAAAAAAACTATACACTTTTGAAATGGCTGCCGAATAACAAATATATGATTCTAGGGGGAAAAGTTTTATATGTATGGAAAGCTCATAAACTCAACTTTCATATGACACCAAAAAGTTTGAAAATAATTCATGCTTGGGTGAGTACTGGTTCACTTTTGTAAAGGGTATGGAAATTAGGTTGCGCAGGAATTAGCCTTCCAATTTGTGAGAGGTAAATCCTTTGGAGCTTACCGAATTGAGGGTGATATGATACATTCATGATTTGCTGAGTGAATTTCATGGTTTATTAAACCAAACTTTTATGCACGGAACAGGAATTTATTTTTCTATTGTAGCATTGTAACTTTCCCTGGTAGACTCAGTGGTGTGTTCATGAGAGTCCGGATGGGGTGATGGTACATGTTGTAATTTCCATGTTACAAACTGTTATTTTTTACATTTGTGACTTTGAATAAAAACCTTCACCCCACATTTCAGTTACCATTTACCTGAAGAATAAGTAGCCGACATCTTGGACACTCCTTTTGTCAACAAACCGTATTTGAATATTCAATTTACATTATCCCTACCTGGGTATTGAGTAAATCAATGAGATGTTCAACTAATCTTACAATAATTGAAATGTGGGGTGAAGGTTTTTATTCAAAGTCACAGATGTAAGAGAATAACAGTTTGTAACATGGAAATTACAACATGTATCATCACCCCATCCTGACTCCCATGAACACACCACTGAGTCTACAAGGGAAGTTACAGTGCTACAATAAAAAATGCAATTCCTGTAACTCATGCATAAAATGTTAATCCCATAAACCAAACATTTCACTCAGCAAACCCAAACTTATCACAATTGATCATAAATTGGTCATATCATCCTCAATTCGGTAAGCTCCAAAGGATTTACCTCTCACAAATTGGAAGGCTAATTCCTGCGCAACCAAATTTTCATACCCTTTACAAAAGTGAGCAGTGCTCACCCGAGCATGAATTATTTTCGCAACTTTTGGTGTCATATGAAAGTTGAGTATATGAGCTTTCCATACATATATAACTTTTCCCCCTAGAATCATATATTTGTTATTTGGCAGCCATTTCAAAAGTGTATAGTTTTTTTCGGGACACACTGTATATTGTTCAACATCCTAATTAAAAATTTGGACACCAATCAAAGAAATCATTGCTAAAATCCTGTTTTGTTTACTCTGTCTCACATCATTAAAAGCTTGCAAGCAAATAAATTCATACACATATATGCTGTTCTTTGTTTATATGTCCTTGTTTAATTTTTTTAAATATGTTTTTTACATGTACATGTACATGTGTGGGTGTTGCTGTTTAAAGAGAAGATTGAGTTTTGGGGAGAGGTGAACAATAATTTGTGAGCGTTTTCGTTGTTATTATGCAAGTGTGGAAGAACATCAGGGAAAACATGTTTCATGAAATGCATGGCTCTTCAAATGCCTTCATATTCTAAATATTACATGTAAAAGCTTAAAAATGAGGACATATGTTTATGTAGCCCCATATACATTTTTCTGTGTACAGTGCTTGTTACTTTTTCTGATTGATTCCAAACCGTTTCTTTCGTAATGCAATCGCATGACCAGAACTCAACTTTATCTTTAAATCTTGTTGTGGTTTGTGCATTACTGAATGTGGATTTGCAAATATGGGGAAAAAATCATAAAGGATATGAGTTTAGGGGGAATGAAAGGAGGAGAAAACATTCCTGAGAATGAAAAAGGGTAAGAGATGAGAACGAAAAAGAAAATAAAGTTGGAGGAGGAAAGATAAAATTTGTGAGAGTGAATACACACTGGCACTGGCATGAGAGATATCAGGGGCATTCACATTGCAAGCAAAAACCATCGGTTTTTCTCACATTCCGGAGTTTTGTCAGAAGTTGCTCACCTCTGGAGGGTGGTTTTTTGAAACGCTGGCTGAAACTCCACCGGTTTAGCAGTGTAAATGCTCGCTCTCAAAACACCAGCGAATCATTACGGTTTCTAGTCGGGTGACTCTCCTCACTTCCGTGCTGCCACATGCAGAGCAACAATAAGTGACGCATGTGCACAACTCATTAAAATAAAAACACAGAATTAGCAAACACCAACGTTTTATAATGGGTTTTTTCTTCAATGTAAATGGGCCTTCTGAATGATACTGCTTAAACTAAGATTTTTTTTAAATTAAAAAAACAAAAATAAATTTTCCTTTACCAGAGAGAGAAAATGTATCACTAGAGACTTAAATATACATGTACAAGTAGGCAGTGCACAATTTGTTTCACACGGGTCATGTGATAGAAGTTCTTGACCTACATGTAGATTTCGATTCAAGAAGCAAAAACATACCGTAATCATTTTTTGTCACAATCTTTTTTACATGACTTGTAAAGAAAGATAAAAGTATATAAAAAAAGAAACAGGAAGAAACAAAGACAGGAAAAAGAATTAAAGCATACAGTTTGAGCAAGAGACTTTTCTGAGAGATATTGAAAATACAGAAAAGAAAAGTAAGAGAGAGAGAGAGAGAGAGAGATTTAAAATAAATACAGATAAAGAGAAATTAAAACATAAACCAAATTATGAAGAGCATGTTTAACATAGTTTTTAGTAAGAGAAATTGAGAGTAATTTATAATGATACAGTCAAACCTGGCTTAGTGACCACCTGTCTACAAAGACCACATTCGTTGTTTCCCTTGAAAATGGTTTCTCATGAAACATGTACTAAAGGAACCTGTACCTAAAGCCCAACTGTCTGTAAAGACCACTTTTCTTGTTTCCCTTGAGTAGTCTTTATAGACAGGTAGTGTACTGAAACCTGTAGCCTTGCTAAAGCCTCTGGAATATCAGAGCGCCTTGAGCAACTTTTGTGGTGCAAATTGCACTACAAAATATTCATTATCATTATTTATCATTAATATCATTATCATTATTATTATTATTATTATTATTATCATCATCATTATATATTATTATTATTATTATTATTATTAAATTATGTCTCTCTCCCTCTCTCTCTCCCCCTCTCACTCTCTCTCTCCTCTCCCCCCCCCCCCCCCTCTATCTCTCTCTATGTTTCTCCCTCCCCATTATCCCGACTACCGTATTTCTAATGAATTTCAAACTCTGTAAATACCTTTACAAATTGGCAAATTGCCCCGACATAAATACAGACAAAAAAAATCCTGAATTGAATTGAATTATTGATTTTCCATTATGTGATTTCTGAAATGATGGAAAAACTGTTGTAACGCAAGTTTTTATCAACAATTGTGTAAGCCTTCTGTCAGAGGGTGAAGTCAGTCACGCATGTGGCCTTATAAAAGGGAATTCTTTTCAAATCATTGAAGAGGAATTGTTGATGGAAAATAATTTTTTTCTAACCAAAGAATGGAAACTCTTTATTATGAGATAAAAATTAACAATAACAAAAAAAATTGTCTGAAAACACTTAATGTTGTTTGCTGCCCTCTTGTGGCATAGTCAGTCCGAACGAAGTCCTCTGGCCAAACGCCATATACCGGTAGTTTTCTCCAAAAGAATCGTCGACCTTATGAGCTCCGAATATTGTCAATATTTATTGTCAACAGAGCAAGTCATAAAGGATTTTTATGAACAGGCAGAAATTGATACTAGACCTCCTCAACTGTTCTTGAGTGTTCTTGAGTGTTCTCGAGTGTAGCATTTACCCCAGCAATGCAGGAGCTATTCAACGAGACAACAATCAAAACTGTTGGCGCGTAGACATCAGTACAGTAAAGTGTACGCCAAAATGATACTAGTATTCATTTTTATCGCATGTACATATATATATTCAGTGTCTACAGAAACAGTTGGTTTTATCCAACAACCTATGACGGATAGGCAGTGCTTTGAAGAAGGAGACAATGGTAGATTGACATTATCTTTTAATGTAATGGGCACAACACCCTTACACAACTACATAGTGGCTCTCACTCTAAACCCCAAAGGTACAGGGGGCGTTAAGAGCAATGGGACTAAACTCAACTTTTACGATACAACTGATCGAGATATACAACATGCTCGCTTTCGAGTAACAATGTCTTACGTCGGCAGGACTGTGGAGTATCGGTTGGAAATCATTGCGTTGGAATTTCTTGACAAAACTTCCCCATTGTATGCTTTCATCATCGAAAGCCACAGTGGTAAAGTCATGAATAAGTCTTCGGTTGGAGCAACGTTTCATGTTGAAAAAGCCTGTCCACAAGGTCCACAACCAACTACATCATCTATGACAACGCCGGTAACAACTGCATCTAGCGACAATGTCACCTCGAAAGGAAACATTCCGGTGAGTTCAAATAGAAACCAGTGCCCAATATGCACTTACTGTACATCCAAGTACAAATCTGCATGCAAGCTATTTTTCAAATGGCAGACAAGCCCCCAACGCATTCTCAAAGTAGGTTTTTTACTTTTCAAGATCACAAAAGAGGAATTCAATTCTTAGGAACACATTAAAAAGTGTCAGTCAATTGTTTCATAAAAAGTGCATAGAATGCTTGTCTGTCTATTTGGAAAGTCTGCCTTTTAAACAAAACATGGTCAAAACTTCTCTAAATTTGGGGCAAGATGGAACTCTATAAAAAAGGGACTAAGCCCCCTCAGTAAGTTTCTCTGTAACTAGAACTTACAACGTTTGAACATGAAGAAGAAACGTACAGTGTGTAATATCAAATCTTAGAAGGTACATGTGATGCTTAATGTTGGACAGAGCAGAAGTGTTTGTCATTGTTTTATGACAGAAGATCTTGATAATTTCAAATAAAAGAAATCTGGAAGGTACTAGAAGACAGAATGCATTAATTGAACGGCAGCTTTAATGAGAATCTGTACTTTCCATGTTTGTACCAAAAATAATGTTGATTTTCATGTAATACGATACATAACTAGAAAATTCCTAATGTAGAAAAATGAAATGATGAACATATAGTTATCTTTGGTGTTAAATTGTAATCAACCTCCATATACCTCAAAATCTCCTGTCCCATGCAACTATTTATAATGATTACATGCAGATTTTTTTGTTTGTATTACCAATCTAATTTACAGGCTAAACCCACCATACCTGAAGTTTTCTGCACCAGTTTCTACATCCTATTGGCGATATTCCTTGGCATCCTGGTCATCTTTAGTATCACCAGTATCATCATGTACTGGTTTTGTATCAAACGAAACCCAAGCGGATATTCCATCCCATCCATTTCAGGAATGTCATTGAGCCTCCGTCTTAGAAATGGCAACAGGACCCTGTAGGCCTGTAGCCTACTGTTATGGTGATGGCCACTCTTCACAAGGATCAGATGCAGGTATAAGGGCATCCAAGTCCACAATGTTAAGAGCGAGTCTTTAAAATCTCATAATCTCATTATTTTGAAACAAGATGGTCAGTTCAGGCAGCGAAATGCCTGAATACCTCCATATTTGGGCTACAAGGTGCCTGAATATACTCCAATTTGACAGTGAGTATAATACCCAAATACCATCAGATTCTGGCAGTACTGGAATCACGCAAAATGAATCTTCTATGATGAATTTGATATTGGGGTGACGCGCAACTTTATATCATTTGTAAGGGTGCCACAAGTTAAAAAAGGTTTAAAAAACGCTGCTCAAGATGGTTTTAATGAATATCAGACAACATGCCATCGTGAATGATTTCATGTGCAATGGCAACCTTCTTCAATTATCAAATGTATCCATCCTCTTTCATACAATGCCTTTGTTCCTGTGCCTTCTCAAATTTTGAAAGTCAAATTGCCTTTCATTATTTATTAGTACCAAATCATCATTCTATCAGTCTTCTGTCCAAAATAGTACCTCCAGAACAACTGCCTTGTAACTTGTAAGGTTCTTCCTTTTCCCACAAGTGTGCCTCCAGATCAACTGCCTTTTAACTTGAAAGGGTCTTCCTTTTCCCACAAGTGTGCCTCCAGGTCAACTGCCTAGTAACTTGTAAGGGTCTTCCTCTTCCCACAAGTGTGCCTCCAGGTCAACTGCCTAGTAACTTGTAAGGGTCTTCCTCTTCCCACAAGTGTGCCTCCAGATCAACTGCCTTGTAAGGGTCTTCCTTTTACTACAAGTGTGCCTCCAGATCAACTGCCTTGTAAGGGTCTTCCTTTTACTACAAGTGTGCCTCCAGATCAACTGCCTTGTAAGGGTCTTCCTTTTCCCACAAGTGTGCCTCCAGATCAACTGCCTTGTATAAAGGGTCTTCCTCTTCCCACAATTGTGCCTCCAGATCAACTGCCTTGTAATGGTCTTCCTTTTACTACAAGTGTGCCTCTCCAGATCAACTGCCTTGTAAGGGTCTTCCTTTTCCCACAAGTGTGCCTCCAGATCAACTGCCTTGTAAGGGTCTTCCTTTTCCCACAAGTGTGCCTCCAGATCAACTGCCTTGTAAGGGTCTTCCTCTTCCCACAATTGTGCCTCCAGATCAACTGCCTTGTAAGGGTCTTCCTTTTACTACAAGTGTGCCTCCAGATCAACTGCCTTGTAAGGGTCTTCCTTTTACTACAAGTGTGCCTCCAGATCAACTGCCTTGTAAGGGTCTTCCTCTTTCCACAAGTGTGCCTCCAGATCAACTGCCTTGTAAGGGTCTTCCTTTTCCCAAAAGTGTGCCTCCAGATCAACTGCCTTGTAAGGGTCTTCCTTTTACTACAAGTGTGCCTCCAGATCAACTGCCTTGTAAGGGTCTTCCTTTTACTACAAGTGTGCCTCCAGATCAACTGCCTTGTAAGGGTCTTCCTTTTACTACAAGTGTGCCTCCAGATCAACTGCCTTGTAAGGGTCTTCCTTTTCCTACAAGTGTGCCTCCAGATCAACTGCCTTGTAAGGGTCTTCCTTTTACTACAAGTGTGCCTCCAGATCAACTGCCTTGTAAGGGTCTTCCTTTTCCCACAAGTGTACCTCCAGATCAACGGCCTTGTAAGGGTCTTCCTTTTCCTACAAGTGTGCCTCCAGATCAACTGCCTTGTAAGGGTCTTCCTTTTACTACAAGTGTGCCTCCAGATCAACTGCCTTGTAAGGGTCTTCCTTTTCCCACAAGTGTGCCTCCAGATCAACTGCCTTTTAACTTGAAAGGGTCTTCCTTTTCCCACAAGTGTGCCTCCAGATCAACTGCCTTGTAAGGGTCTTCCTCTTCCCACAAGTGTGCCTCCAGATCAACTGCCTTGTAAGGGTCTTCCTTTTCCCACAAGTGTGCCTCCAGATCAACTGCCTTGTAAGGGTCTACCTTTTCCCACAAGTGTGCCTCCAGATCAACTGCCTTGTAAGGGTCTTCCTTTTACTACAAGTGTGCCTCCAGATTAACTGCCTTGTGAGGGTCTTCCTTTTCCCACAAGTGTGCCTCCAGATCAACTGCCTTGTAAGGGTCTTCCTTTTCCCACAAGTGTGCCTCCAGATCAACTGCCTTGTAAGGGTCTACCTTTTCCCACAAGTGTGCCTCCAGATCAACTGCCTTGTAAGGGTCTTCCTTTTACTACAAGTGTGCCTCCAGATTAACTGCCTTGTAAGGGTCTTCCTTTTTCTACAAGTATGTTTAAATCTGAAACATACATGTACTGTATGTACAGGTCAGGGCTCAAATTAATTTTTTGTCCACTGGGGCTTCTCCACAAAAAACAGAGCCCCCGTGAGCTCCTTTAGTGCTGACTGGGGCTCTTATTTTAATACAAATTTCCATTGAGTTGGTACCCATGAAACTTGTACATTCCTTGGTATTTTATCATTATCATTTATTTAAGTCAGCATTTTCCCTCTTAGAAATTTACTTGTTACATAGCTGTTATTGACTTTTATCCCTGTGATCACATTCTCTCCATTTCTTCTCATTCTGCACATAATGTTAAAACCTCTAAACCGCCTAGGTCCGCCCCTGCAACATCTTTGGTGATCTTCTTCTCAATATTGATTTACTGGTCGAGTTACATTATTTGCTGGTCTTTTAGAATAACCAGATATCAGAGGATTCACACTTTTCTCAACGAAAAACTGCTCCATGTTTCAGTCCTTGCGCGATCGTCTCCAGCTCCAGCAGATATTGGACGTCAGCGTGCACACTGATACTACCGGGGCAGTATAGCCACTGCTAACGGCCGCATTAGCTGCACTGCGAGCTTCCGTTGTTTGTATCGGTAATATTCATAGAGAAGGGAGAGAAAGCGCCATTCCTTTTCATTGGTTTAAGGTTTGAAAATTGATACTCAATATTGTGTTAAAGTTATATCAGAAAAGATAATCTTTATTTTATAATTCCACGGGGGCGATTTTTAATTTTGCAATCGCCCCCGTGAGCAACCTGACAGGGGCGATTATGGAGCTCACGGGTGCGAATCGCCCACCGCCCCCGTGTATTTTGAGCGCTGGTACAGGTGTATAGTGATCATGTATTCAAATGAGATATTTATCAAATTATTAGATTCTGTTTATATATATCTACATGTACATGAACATGTAGAAGCTAATGCAAGATGAGTGCTATTTTTATGGTAGATATTAGATAGGCCTGTATGTAAACAATTATCTGAAGGAGCACATGTTTATATATCTAACACCAAAGAAATCTGTTGTTTTAATACCTATTTCAGTATGTCTATGCAGGGTGTACATGTGCTTTTATTCAAACACCTTTTTTTAGCAATGATTTTTGCAATAAAATGTATGCACATTCCAATGAAACATTATGGCATTGTAAACAGCCAGTACAGGTATGTAAACTATTATCTGAAGGTACACGATACAACGAATCGTCTTCTTTCTCAAATAATTTAATGAAACGTCAAGGGGGGAGGGGGGGGTGGAACTGAATTCAGACAAGGATTAAGAGTCGAGAATGGTACAATGAATCGTCTTCTTTCTTTAATAATTTAATGAAACGTCAGAGCTTCCGCGGTATGTGCGGAGGAAGGGGAACTTGATTCAAACAAGGATTGAGAGTCGAGAACGGTACAACGAATCATCTTCTTTCTCTAATAATTTAATGAAACGTCAAAGCTTCCCTGCACCCATCCCAAGCGCGCTCCCTCTGCAAGTGATTTGCACGCTTAGCGTGCTCACAACCGCCCCCCCCCCCTAAAATAAAATCCTGGCTACGCACTTGATTTATACAGTATATTTAAACGAATACCAAATAAATCTGTTGTTCACCCTATGCATATGCAGGGTGTACATATTAGCTTACATGTCTCACAATGATTTTTGCAATTATGTACATACCAATGAAACATAGCTATGGCATTAGTCTATTAACTGACGTCCTTGTATGCAATATTTTACATTAAGGTGTTAAAAGGGGGTATTTTGTTGGAAAGAAAAGCTATAAAAAGTTGCAGATTTAAGTCATATTTGAAAAAGTGTGCTCTTGAAAAATTACACAAAAGTTGTGTTATCAATTGTTTGTTTGTTCATACAAAAAGACAAACTATAGCCGGCTAGATTAGCAATTTAAAATGGGTCAAACCTGAAACGCCTGGATTGTAATTAAAATCTATTTTCCCACCTCAATGATATGCTTACCAGTATTTTCTTTTGCTCACACCATGTTTATGAACAGTATTGTTTAATTCCTTGATATAGCTATATATTATTCATTGATTGTAAAATCAGGTGCAAAATTTCCCAGTATTTGTGTGTGGACATGATATATATATTGTTAAAGGCATATTCTTAAAGCTGTAAGCGCTATTGTGTATGATTTTAAATTTCAAGAAGTATTAAAATGATTCTCACTATTTTCTTCATGTTACTTGTCATAACCACAATAATGTAAAGTACTTATTGAACTCTGATATGCACACGTACTTACATGTATATAGTAGCTTATGAAACAGACAAGTATGCAAGATTACAGGTAGTGCTATTTTTGTGGTAGAAATTAGATAGGCCTGAGTGTAAAAAATTATCTGAATGTACACCTGTTTCTTTTCTTTTAAACAACTCATCACCCTCGGACGGAGGTTTTCTTTAGGCCGTTCTTGGTTTTTCACACACACATAAAGCTATAACACCAAATAAATTTGCTGTTTACCCTATGTCTATGCAGGGTGAACATGTGCTTTACAAGTCTCGCAATAATTTTTTGCAATATAAAATGTGCACATGCATACCAATGAAACCTTATGGCAATAGCATCAGCCTATTATTAAACTGATGTCCTCGTATGCAATATTTAGGTGATAAATACATGTAGGTACATTTAGGTGATAAATATGGTGGCCCAGAATTCTTTCACATATTTTGTAAATTCATGTTCAATAATTTGGCAGTTTTTGTGTTTGGACATGATATATATATCTTCTATAAGGTATATTCTTTAAGTTGTAAGCGCTACTGTGTATAGTTTTAAATTTCACATTGTAATAGAAACACGTATGTACGTATTATATAAATCTACATCTTCCATTCATTGATTCAAAATTATAATTTATTGCTTTAATCTGTATAATTTATATGATTTTGTTTTTTTACTTTTTCATTTCATGTTAGTAATATATTGGAGTAGTTGGATATACAAAAATGTTCGGTATTTCCAGATTTATGTTATATTACACCATGGCCACAGGCCGAGGCTGAAATAATGACACACAAGAAATTCTGAATTTTTAGGTGAATATATGTTATACTGTACAAAACAATATACATGTATACTGGATGTTTTGTTCAACGGTGCTTTGCTAACTAAATTGCTCGGGTGACTACGCATTTTAACTGGGTGACTTTGGGTTTTTTGGTGCTACATGTACATGTCAATACATTTTTATACAAATTTCCTTATCCTATTGTGTTTCAACCCCCCCCCCCCCCCCCCCCCCTCCGAATTAAGTCTTTCTCTACTGCTACGTTTTTACATCTACATTATTTATTTTACCAGGAACCTATAATGTACAAGCATTGCCTTTCAATAGGTTCCTCACATTCTGCTTTTTATCATATAAATTGAGTATCATTGAGACGTGCTCATACTACATGTACATAGCGGGTATATATATAATTTCTATTTTATATGTATGTCTATATCTTTTGTAAAATTTGGAACAAATAAACTTAAAACATGAAATGCATCATCTGATTATATATATACCCAGAAGATGCTGCTTGTATTTAATCAACCGCTTATATCATACAAACATGTGCTTTTCTGTATATCTGGCATTGTAATGGCTAGAAAATATGTCAACTGTTCGAAACTTGTAAATTTCATGGTTTGTGTGTTTTTTGTATAAACTCATGAATGAAAGGTGGGCTGGTTGAATTAGGGCCTTTGTTGAATACTTTTGCATGTATGCTATTAAAAGTGTGTCACATTGTCAAGAAATGTAAATTACATACCGGTACTTAAAAATTACAAACTTGGTAAGGGTATGAATAATTCAGTTGTTAACTGTACATGTATAGTTCTTAAATTGAAAGCACTAGCATAATATATAAATCGTCTATGTGCTTGGAAATAAAGTGCTTTAAAAATGTACACCCTCTATCAGTTATACCTGGAGGCAAAGAGAACTGAGGGTTACATCGATTCAGTTCATTTTTTGCCTCCCAGGCACAGTTGACGCCAAATACTTTAATTTTAAAAAATGCACTTGTACATTAGCTTCATTATCATTGATTTATAATGTACTTATTATAACTGATTTATTACATTGTTAATTACAACTGATTTATTACATCGATCATAGCGGAATTTTCTGTCCTAAACAGTAAATCAATGTACATGTGTGTATTTCAAATGTATAAAATGTACTATATTTGCTTTAATTAAAAAATTGAATAAATAAATCGGGACAAATAAATTTTTCACACAATCTTATATTTTTAAAAATATTAGAATAATTCATAAGGGTAGGGAAAATGTTGTATACTGTATGCTGTTATATTTAAGTTAATGAGTTCTTATTCCTAGGTAGACAATACCATTTCCTTTTTGAGTCTCGTGTAGAAACACTCTATTTATATGCATATGCCCTATTGTTGTACGTCCTAATTTTACATTTGGACACCAAACAAAGAAATCCTTGCTAAACTCTGTTTTGTTTACTCTGTCGCACATCATTAAAAGCTTGCAAGCAAATAAATTCACGGACATAAAATTATATTTTGATCCAAGAAGCAAAAATAGAACTATTTTTTGTCAGGATTTTTTTTTTACATGACAGATGTAAAGAGAGATAAAGTATATAAAAGAGAAACTAGAAGTTAGAATGATAGATGAAAAGAAATTAAAAACATACAGTTTGAGCAACAGACATTTCTGAGAGAGATTGAAAAAAACAGATAAGATAAGAAAGAGAGAGAGAGAGAGAGAGAGAGAGAGAGAGAGAGAGAGATTGAAAAACATAGATAAAGAAAAATTGAAATGAGAAAAAGATAAAACCAAATCATGAAGAGCATGTTTAACATAAAGAGAAATTGAGAGTTATTTATAATCATATGTACATGTATGAATACAAAGAGGAAGAAAAATGAGAGAGAAAAGGGAGGTTTATGGGAAAGCATATGGAGGGGTGAGCACAAGCAATAATGAATTTGATTGTAAGATTTGTAGCATTACATATTAAGCAAATGAGCAATTCAGAAAGAAAAACAAAAGTCTCTCTCTCTCTCTCTCCTTCCCTCCCTCTCACAACACACACACTCATTCCCTTTCTTCCCCTCTTTCTCTGCTCGTGCACTTTCATGTCTCCCTCAAATACTCTCAATCCATCGACATATAATATGCTCTCTATACCACAATCTTTATTGACCAAGACCTAGGCTGAATTTTTTGTTCCATATAATAATAATAATAATAGTGGCTTCTTATATAGCGCACATGTCCGTCACGTTGTTTTAAAAAAACCCAGTGTTCCGCCAAATTCTAAAGCAACACATGCGAGTCATGTTTCTATTTTCAGCTGTCACATTTCTTGCTTACAAAATTGACTGCGCATGTGCGAGCGGGATCTCTATGTAATCCCTCCCTTCAAATTCCGCATAATATACAGATCAAAATTCAAATGGTAAGTTTTGTTTAATCGGTCTATTTAGACATGAGCAGAATAAATTTCACCCTATGTATTATCAAAAATTGTAAAAACCCTGAAAAATAGTTTTTACGGTCTTAGCAAAACCATACATACATGTCGGCTTTAAACCCTAATCCTCGTACAGGATTTGGTGCACACATAGGTCTATAGGGATTTCCTTTAATAGGGCAGTTCTCGAGGTGCAATCTTCGGCCAACAAAAATCAACAGGCATCGTAACATTTTGTTCAAAGTTTTTGAATGTCACGAACATGTAATTTTCCACAGTATTCAATAGTGTAACTTTAAGGTGTAGAAATCACCCAAAACATGTTTCACTCTTGATATATACCTGTTGCTATACTGTAGTCAAACTAATCAAATATTACTTCTACAAAGAAATATTGCAGTTATTAAGATACATTCTCAGTGAGCAGTAAAACGTCTTGTTGGGTAGACCAGCTAACACACACCTAAACACTCACATAAAATAGGGCACGCTCGGAACCCAAGTCAGACTTGACCAGCTAACACACACCTAAACACTCACATAAAATAGGGCACGCTCGGAACCCAAGTCAGACTTGGATTCCGCGTCCTTCATGCCGGGTTTAATGTTATCTTTTTTGGGGATACTCCTTAACCCTGCACCTATAGAATGTAAAGATTTTTTTAGGTTGATTTAATACATTCTACCCATAGAGAAATTATGTTTTTAAAGTTGATATGTCCCTTTTGCAGCCAACATCAAATTCTGTAGAACTTTGCAGGAATTATGAATATGTCATGTATGTCCTATCTGTGAATTTTAAACGTTAGCAGTGTCCTCATATTCAAATTATGCAAGGAAACCCACTTACTTTCTAGACTTCACTGTCAAACACTATTGAGTGACTGACTAACTTTGTTTTTTCTTTGGTATTAACATACATAAATGAGCTTTAAGGGTACATGAACATTTGTCTCCATCAATAATCCACTTCTTGTAATGGCCAAAATTAAACTGGTTGAATCTTTGCGCAGCACAAAACATACAATACATGGGCCTGAAAGTCAGACTATTTAACAAAAGGACTACAATCCCTAAAGTCGATTTGATAACTAACGGTCGTTATTTTCTCACAAAAAGACATTTTCAAGCCCTTTCGTGTTGAGGGAAGTTCTAAATAAGTATCATCTTTCAAATGCCGTTGGAATTTTACCTTTTCATTTTTTGGCCTGCAAATGAGACACAGTACCTTTAATGTGTTTAAAGTACACTGTTCAATTCACAAACCTCTCAGCCATGCGAACAGGCCTACCAATACTTACTCATTCACACAGCTTTGGCACAGGTCTGTGGAGATTTCCATGGGGCAGTTCACACAATGCCACCTCACACCAACGATGGGTGAAACGTCACAACCATCACAGCTATAGCCAGCGTGGCTCATGTCCGTCTGTTGGAAGATAATGAGAAAAATGCAATTAAAGGTTAAAGTACAAGGAACACAGTCATTACCGTTTCGACCAACTACCAATGGTGCAGTAAAACCTGCTTTTAATGGTGACAACCTGTCTAGAAAGACCAAATTGTTTGTTTCCCTTGAACATCATTTCTCATTGAAACATGTACTAAAAGAACCTGTTCATAAAGACCACTTGCTTATAAAAAAACGCCTTTTTTGTCTCGCTTTAGAAGTCCTTAAATACAAGTTTCACTGTGTAAATTACAGTTACAATCTATCAATAAGTGTTAACACGATGAAAGGTATTTCAAGTTGTAATTTATATTCTTTTTCTGGTAAGGTCAGACATAAGATCTAGTTACTTTTTTAATATTATGGTATGTTGCCTTTCTCTGATGTTTAATCTTTACATTTAATAAACATTTTTAAATTGTGTGCTCCATAAAATCTCTTTCTTTTTATGTGTTAAAAATGTTTTGTGACTTTTAATACACTTTATTTTTATTTTTTAAATTAGCTACTTATCTGAGCATCAGTGAACCGATATGATTGACCTATTAGGGATCCTGTTTGGGACCCTACCCTATTTGGGACAAACAGAAAGATGAACAAACAAACGGAAAAACAAACAAAAAGACAAATAAACATACAAAGAACTTCCTCTACCTACCTGCTGTTTGAGAGTGATGTTTCAAACAAACAAACGGAAATACAAACAAACAAACAAATGGAAATACAAACAAACAAACAAAAAGACAAATAAACATACAAAGAACTTCCTCTACCTACCTGCTGTTTGAGAGTGATGTTTCAAACAAACAAATGGAAATACAAACAAACAAACAAAAGGAAATACAAACAAACAAACAGAAAGACAAATGAACATACAAAGAACTTCCTCTACCTACCTGCTGTTTGAGAGTGATGTTTCAAACAAACAAACGGAAATACAAACAAACAAACGGAAATACAAACAAGCAAATAAACGGAAATACAAACAAACAAACAAAAGGAAATACAAACAAACAAACAAAAGGAAATACAAACAAACAAACAGAAAGACAAATAAACATACAAAGAACTTCCTCTACCTACCTGCTGTTTGAGAGTGATGTTTCAAACAAACAAATGGAAATACAAACAAACAAACGGAAATACAAACAAGCAAACAAACGGAAATACAAACAAACAAACAAAAGGAAATACAAACAAACAAACAGAAAGACAAATAAACATACAAAGAACTTCCTCTACTTACCTGTTGTTTGAGCGTGATGTTTCAAACAAACAAACGGAAATACAAACAAACAAACGGAAATACAAACAAGCAAATAAACGGAAATACAAACAAACAAACAAAAGGAAATACAAACAAACAAACAAAAGGAAATACAAACAAACAAACAGAAAGACAAATAAACATACAAAGAACTTCCTCTACCTACCTGCTGTTTGAGAGTGATGTTTCAAACAAACAAATGGAAATACAAACAAACAAACGGAAATACAAACAAGCAAACAAACGGAAATACAAACAAACAAACAAAAGGAAATACAAACAAACAAACAGAAAGACAAATAAACATTCAAAGAACTTCTTCTACCTACCTGCTGTTTGAGAGTGATGTTTCAAACAAACAAACGGAAATACAAACAAACAAACGGAAATACAAACAAGCAAATAAACGGAAATACAAACAAACAAACAAAAGGAAATACAAACAAACAAACAGAAAGACAAATGAACATACAAAGAACTTCCTCTACCTACCTGCTGTTTGAGCGTGATTTTTCTTAACTTCTTGAGTCTCACCAACTCTTTGTACTCTTCCGAGCCTTTCAACTCACTTGGGATGTCATCTTCTTCCTTCAAAGAAAAGGAATGAAAAGAATTTAGGATAATTATATGCATGAAATGGTATGGGATCATGTTTCTTTGGATACTATGGAAGCATAAATTTAAATTTCATCCTCTAAATACTGATAAAGTAATGAAGATACATGTAAAAGAATGTACTGAATGATAGAAAACATCTTTGGATCCCTTAGAATAAAAATCCTAATGAATGAGTTGAATCAACGCAAATGCCTGTACCCTATTTATTTAGTTAGGCCTGACATCTGGGGTTTGGTCGTATTTAAGAAAGGGAAAACCTAGACTGCTGTCTAAATTTGTTTGTTAAACTTGATTTAAGGTCAAACTTAAACCCTTTGTTAAGTTTGAGTTTTGGTAGCATATAGGGACCAAAGTGTTCAACTGGGATACTTTTGCAAAATATATAGCTTCCCTTTCATCAATATAATGACAATTCTGGGCCCAATTTCACAAAACTTGTCATCAGTGACAAATGACAGTTTTTGTTATTAGCTAGCGAAATCCTTGCTTCTGATTGGTTATCAGCAGATTTTTCACTGATTTTTGTCATATTTCATTGAAAAAAGGCTTTGTGAAATGGGTCATTAGAAGGAGAAATACCTCCACTTGAAGATGACATTCCATTCTGTTACTTTGTGTTTACAGCAAATGGGAAGAAATTGGTATTTAGACATTGTGGAATCGAAGAAGTAAACCCCCTTTATTTAAAGATGACAATCTGTTACTGTGCGTTTTCAATAAATGTGAATCAATGGGTAATTGTACCATTATGGAATCGGCATCGTAGTCCATTTCATAGTCGAATGCATCGTCATCGTCTTCGTTCATGAGGACAGGCGCTCGGATCGACTGAAGGAATGTAGAGGGCGCGCACGTCAGTCTGTTGTAAGGGTTCATGTAGCGACGCTGGGTTGGCTGTAGGGTACAACAGATTCCAGTAGAAAAGTATGAGGTATGAGAAAGATGAGAAAGATGAGAAAGGAAATGCCCCCCTCTCAAAAAATGAAATGGAGGCTCTTATTACCAATAATGTGAAAGAATATGTTTTGGCTAACAGGTGATGATACACATTTTCCCGGGAAACCGCCTACCGTACTAATTGATATATTTGGTAAATTATTATATCTATCCAGTCCGTGTACAGTGCTTGTAACTTTACCAAGACTGGGCCAAATTTCTCATCATTTTGATGATTCCAGAACCTTGCAGTACACACCAATACTTATATGCTAGATGATCAACCTTTTCTGATCGAATCCACAACGTTTCTTTCACAATGCAATCGCATGACCATAACTGGTCCTTACCTTTAAGAAGGACTGCACTACTGATTTGATGAGATAACCACCCGACAGTGACCACGCAGGGAGATCTAATCCCTCCTGTCCAAACTAGTGCAGACAGGCTTTAAAGCTCACATACAGTTTTGGTAGCAAAAAAACATTGTAAACATAACATAGTCTGTTGTTCTCCTTTTATCTAAAGATATCTACAAGATCATTTGGTGTTTATCAATGATTTCCAGTGGATTCTAGCACAAATATCTGCAATGAATGCTAGAAAAAGCTATTTCCTGATGTTGATAGGTATTCAAGTACAGGAACTTACTTTCTTCAGAGTGTATGTGGCCATGTTAGGCATTCGACCGGGAATGGGCAGCCCAGCTTTCCCGAGCTTGATGAAATACTTCTGCACTCTACTGGCAACCTGAATGGAGGTATTAATGAGAAATTAAAACCATTTATAGACACAATTATTAGTTTGAATACAGTAAGAAGGAACAGTAAATGATGGAGCTCATTACTACTATCTCCTCATTTTCTGATTTCATTTCAAAACTCATTTTTCAATACATTAACACCCATCTACTGTCACCCCCCCCCCCCCCATCTCCCCCCTCCAAAAAAAATACCCTGGATATGCACCTCCTCAGAAATTTACACTCCAGACAACTACATAGGATAATTGATGTAGGTTATAGATGTTCAGGGGCAAACATCATTATACAATCATATTCGTTTATACATATCCATCTTTTCTTTCATCTCTATGACCATCATCATCATCATCATCACCATCTTCATCATCATCATCATCATCATTATTATCACCATCATCATCATCGTTATTATCATCATCATTTTCATCATCATCTTCATCATCATCACCATCATCACCATCATCACCATGAACACCACCACCACCACCACCACCACCACCATCTCCATCACCACCACCACCACCACCACCACCATTACCACCACCACCATCTCCATCTCCACCACCACCACCATCATCATCACCACCACCACCACCACCACCACCACCACCATCATCATCACCACCACCACCACCACCATTACCACCATCATCAAAAACAAAGATCTCTAGCATGAAGAACTACAATCTAACCTGATGGCGAGTCCGGTTACCAAGATCCTTTGCAATCTTCTCCCATCTCCGCGCTTCCACTTCCTCAGACGGGTGCGTGGTCAGTAGGTCCTCTAGACGCTTCTGTTTCCATAACAGCCCAAACAAACAAGCAAATAAACAATGATTAACTACCGGTATTGTAAATTTCATTCCAGCCCATTCCAATTGTAGAACACCAATATCTAGCTTTCTTATCAAAGGCACTGATGAGACTGATAAAATACTGTATATGTTGTCCTTGATTGGCTTCTAAAGCTTCTGTTTCTCGAACAACCAATACAGAAAAGAAAATTTAAATGTTTTCAAACTTTACACAGAAGATGATAATAAAGATCATACCTGTTCACCTACTGTCCAAAGTCGATTAAACGTGTCCGGTTTGGTTTCGTCCCAAAGGCGACCACGAATCACACTCTTGTTCTGCACAATAAAAAAGCAATGAACAATAAAATGAGTTAAGATAAAAAGATTGTGTCTTTAATATTTGGAATGCTTTGGTTTGATACACTGAGGTTGTAGAGGAAATGACAGAGATTGAAAAATGCAAAGAAAACAATAAGAGTACAGTCAAACCTGCCTTAGTGACCACCTGTCTACAAAGATGACCTGTCTACAAAGACGACTTTCTTGTCTCCCTTGGGTGGTCTTTATAGGCAGGTTTCACTGTATTAACATGGTTCAATTTCATTCAACTCCTCCATGGAATGTTAAGTGTCTACCTTACTTTCGTTTCATTGGGGAAGGGGGAGGGAGGGAGGGAGGGTGGGAGAGAGAGAGAGAAAATGAAAGTAATAGAGAGAGAGAGGGGAGGGAGGGAGAGAAAAGGGAAGTAGGAGAGAAAGAGAGAGGGGGAGGGAGGGAGAGAGAGGGGAGGAAGGAAGGGAGAGAGAAAAGGAAAGTAGGAGAGAGAGAGAGAGAGAAAGGAGGGAGGGAGAGAGAGAGAGAAAAGGAAAGTAAAAGAGAGAGAGAGAGAAAGAGGGAGGAAGGGAGAGAGAGAGAAAAGGAAAGTAAGAGAGAGGCGGCAGAGAGAAACCTATTACCTTTTCATCCTCATCCTGATCATCGATTGGTATTGATGATGAGCTTGTTCCTGCCCCAGGGTCCTCCGCTGAATCTAGACATAATGAAACAGAGTCACTGGAAACATTCGACATGACACACATTTTCCTCTAGCTCGGGCTATTTTTCATGAACACTACAAACAACATCATTTTGGTATAATGTGCTGTCTCTTTGCACAAGCACAGGTAGAGGCTCCAATAGCTATTACGAGACACACTGTTGGAAGAAATTTCTTGAATGATTGAGTGCCTTATCCTGTTATAGCTACATGTACTGTACATGGTAGCCTCTCTTCACCCAGGTTTAGTAAATGGGTACACTCACTACACTGTAGTAAGAAATTCTGTGAATGCTTGAGCCCCTTATCCTGGTTTAGCTACATGGTAGCCACTCTCCACCCAGGGGGGTCTTTCACAAAGACTAAGATCGACTTTCAGTCGGACTTAACTATGGCAGGTCATTCATGCCACTGGTTGCTCTCACCATTATGATCTTTCGATATATTTTTTCCTTCAATAACGAATTATAAAAAAAAGTAAATTCTGTAGATTTCTGACCATGATTTGTACGTCTCTTGAGAGAACAATGCCAGTAAATGGTGAGAGCAAACAATGGTATGAACTGCCTGCCATATTTAAGTCCAACTTAAAGTCAATCTTAGTCTTTGTGAAACACCCCCCCCCCCAGGTGTAGTAAATGGGTACTTTAATGTTATTTATGTTGATTATTTCTTGTTCACTTGATGATATACATGCATGGTACACAAAGGGCTTATCCTTTGGATGTTAAATGGAGGCCTGTGTAGAGGAGAGTAACCACTTTTGCACGTTTTAAGAACCCACTGCACTATTTGTATAAGAGAAGAGGGAAACCCTGATGTAGTGGTCCACTTTTCGCCTCCCAGGCACAGGTGACGCCATATTCTTAATAATAATAATCTATACATACCTTTTGGTTTCAAGCTGGCCCTCGTCTGGTGGGACAACCCTAGGATCAGCTCCTTACTGTCTGGATGACCTAAATAGCGCCCCCACGGGATCTCTGGCAGAAGAACAATGCGCTGGGGTGACGGCAGGTGCAGGGTGTCCTTTGTAAATGTACATGTAAGCACGAAAAAAACATGAAGAAAAAGTATTTCCTAATGCATATATATCGAAAGTTCATCTTTTGCCATTTAATACGTTTTAGAAATTGCTATAATTTTACTTCTTTGATAGCAATAGGCCAAATAACAAAAATGTAATGTGTTTCTCGTCCAGACTTTTAAAAAAAAGGACAAGGCAGGGCATTACTATTTACTATTTTCCAATTTTTTGCTATTATAATTTCCAAGACGGCTGCCATGCTAATTATAGCTGGCCAAGCCTAGTTATTCACAGTTAATGTGCTATGTGACTAAACTGATGCAATCTATGACCCCAAAAAATTATTTGTATCACTGTAGAAGCTATTCAAACAAAATGTATATCTTTTTTTGTTCTTTTTAACTTTTTCTTTTCTGAATAGTAAATAGTTTTAAAAAAGAAGGCAGGAGGGGACGAAAAACACTTAATTTCTGTTGTTTGGCCTTATGAATGCAATTGCTTTTGAACCAACTGACAACTCAAAATTTAAAAGTGGATTAGTTTGAGAAATATATTTCAAGCTCTTATTGTGTCATGTATGACTGCCCTTCATATAAAAACTTTACTTTTGAGCACTTGTAAGCATTTTTAAGCATAAAGCATTACCTTTGACAGAGAGGACACATTACAATGTAAAATAGCAATGAGGCATTAACTACTCATGCTTAAAGATAAACTGCATTGTGAAAGAAAAGATGTGGAATAGATCAGAAAAGTTGATCATATAGCATGTAAGTAATGGTGTGTAATGCAAGGTTCTGGAGTCATCAAAATCATCATAAATTTGGCAGAGTCTTGGTAAAGTAACAATCACTTACACAGAAAGATGTATATGGGACAACACACATGGTGTTGGGGCTAGTACTACCCTGATTTCCTTATCTTTCTATGCTCATTACTCAGCCAGTATACATTTTCTTCCAAAATTGTTTGGCACATGACATTTATTTGTAATCTTGAACATTCAGTGTAAGTTTCGTTAGATTCTGTGAGAATTCATTTTCTTTTTTTACCAGAACTCAAGTTTATCTTTAACATCATTGGTAATGTCTTGAACAGTCCACATCTTACGATCAAATACACCTCTCTCAAGTTTGAGCCATTGCCTACTGGAACCTGGTGGTCCCTGTATGAAGCCTATGAGGATTAGAGAATTCAGTAGTCAATGGGTTAGCTAACCTTTTTCTGCAATCTATGAACAAACTTGAGGGGGTTCCGGAGTGCTTCTCTTTGAGCCGTCACCAGCTTGTCCAGATCCTTGACGGCCTGCTTCCTCTGGGCCTCCAGCGTGGTGATGGTACGCAGCAGCATCCTGTAGCTGAAAGCCAAAAAAGATAAACACACATATTAATACAATGCTCCCTAGGGAGTGGAGAATGTGCATACATTTCGTGCGGGTAAGCCTGAATCAGATCCTTGACAGCCTGCTTCCTCTGGGCCTCCAGCGTGGTGATGGTACGCAGCAGCATCCTGTAGCTGAAAGCCAAAAAAAGATAAACACACATATTAATACAATGCTCCCTAGGGAGTGGAGAATGTGCATACATTTTGTGCGGGTAAGCCTGAATCAGATCCTTGACAGCCTGCTTCCTCTGGGCCTCCAGCGTGGTGATGGTACGCAGCAGCATCCTGTAGCTGAAAGCCAAAAAAGATAAACACACAAATGAATACAATGCTCCCTAGGGAGTGGGGAATGTGCATACATTGTGTGCGGGTAAGCCTGAATCAGATTTTTGACAGCCTGCTTCCTCTGGGCCTCCAGCATGGTGATGGTACGCAGCAGCATCCTGTAGCTGAAAGCCAAAAAAGATAAACACACATATTAATACAATGCTCCCTAGGGAGTGGAGAATGTGCATACATTTTGTGCGGGTAAGCCTGAATCAGATCCTTGACAGCCTGCTTCCTCTGGGCCTCCAGCGTGGTGATGGTACGCAGCAGCATCCTGTAGCTGAAAGCCAAAAAAGATAAACACACATATTAATACAATGCTCCCTAGGGAGTGGAGAATGTGCATACATTTTGTGCGGGTAAGCCTGAATCAGATCCTTGACAGCCTGCTTCCTCTGGGCCTCCAGCGTGGTGATGGTACGCAGCAGCATCCTGTAGCTGAAAGCCCAAAAAGATAAACACACATATTAATACAATGCTCCCTAGGGAGTGGAGAATGTGCATACATGTACATTGTGTGCGGGTAAGCCTGAATCAGATCCTTGACGGCCTGCTTCCTCTAGGCCTCCAGCGTGGTGATGGTACGCAGCAACATCCTGTAGCTGAAAGCCAAAAAAGATAAACACACAAATGAATACAATGCTCCCTAGGGAGTGGAGAATGTGCATACATTGTGTGCGGGTAAGCCTGAATCAGATTTTTGACAGCCTGCTTCCTCTGGGCCTCCAGCATGGTGATGGTACGCAGCAGCATCCTGTAGCTCAAAGCCAAAAAAGATAAACACACAAATGAATACAATGCTCCCTAGGGAGTGGAGAATGTGCATACATTGTGTGCGGGTAAGCCTGAATCAGATACTTGACAGCCTGCTTCCTCTGGGCCTCCAGCATGGTGATGGTACGCAGCAGCATCCTGTAGCTGAAAGCCAAAAGACACAGAGGAAACAAAAAAAGATAAACACACAAATGAACACATTACCTAGGGGGTGTTTCACAATGATTCTAAGTCAAACTTAACTCTATAAAGTTGGACTTAAATATTATGGAGAGCCATTTGTAGCCTGATAATGAATAATATTCAAAAGCAAAAATTCTAGTAGTTTAGACTTTTCATGAATTCCACATCAAGAACATGAAATCTCCCATTATAATAGAAAATATTAATGATTTGAATCAACATTTTATGCCTTTTAAAATAACTTTTACAAAATATTTTCAAGGATGTTAGCGGCTTTCCATAATTGTCCAACTTAGGATCTTTGTGAAACACCCCCCAGGTCAAGTAGTGTTGGCTTACTTTATTCCATTGGGTGTTCAGGTCCGGCTGGGTTGTCGGGTTACATAACCATGCGTGAAGACATAGCCTTAAATTCAAGATAGGTCGGGTGTGCATCCCATTGTCGGGCGACACAAACTTTTAATACATGCCCTCAAGTTCACTTAATGTTTGGTAAATTAAATGCAAGTAATCCCTTTTTTTTTAAAAGATAGTCCTTGACAAATGGCCAGTCTGTTTACCCGTACTTGTACATTTGTGAAAACGTGCCCATACTATGACAAAATGTTAATCGCTTGCATTTTCATGAACTCTTGATTAACAATTCTGATTTTTCTCATCATATAGTACAAGTACTTGGGGACTATAATTACGGACAATGGTTCATGTAGAAAAAATTGCAAAGGTATCTTTACGTGAGCAGCAAATTGTCAGCAAAAAATTCAACTTGTATCTAAGGAAAAGAATCATGAAAATTATGGTTTGGAGTGTGCTGCTCTATGGATCAGAGACATGGACTCTGAAAAAAAACAGACATAAAAAGGTTGGAGAGTTTTGAAATGTGGCTGTGGAGGAAGATGGAAAAGATAAGTTGGGTGGAAAGAGAGGCAAATGATGGAGTTTTACAGAGAGTGGGGAAGGAGCAGAAGTTAGTAACAACATGGAAGGAGAGACAGAAGAAACAGATTTGGCATATCCTACGGCATGATGGACTCCTGGGCCCGTATTCAATTCAATACTTAAAGTAGACACACGAAGAATCAAAAGTGTTTTGAATTGATGCAAAACTCATATCATTGCGAAGGGGAAGCCTTACTGATCAAATACAACAACTCTCCTCTTCAAAATATGTTTGGGGCCTGCAGTAATCAACTCTCAAAAATGTTAGTTTTGAGATCCAGATTTTCTGCCTTCAGCGGTCCTTTGTAGAGCGTCAATATTTGTGACGTCACACACGGGACACGGCTGGCTAGCTGCAGACTAATACACGCGCGACTCCGGTACTGAGCTGTTTGTCCAGTGTGTGACGTCACTATTCAGAGCTCGCTACGCTTGTGTGTTTGGCTTACGTTCGGGGGCGCTTGGGGGTCTAAGAAGGGTCTTGAAAAATTGCATTTTACGCCTTTCCATGATATCTATATGATTTCTCAGCAAATTATTCGTGTTTTTCAAGAGAAAATCTTTCCATCCATATGTAATTTGTTCTAATTATCAGTTGTTAGTGAATTTTCTTTGTGTAGCTCCTTTAAGTACAAAATTTAAGCTCTTTACTTAGTATTTGGCTTAGATAAAATACCTAGCCAATTTTGGTATTCAATTCAAACTTTTGGCTAAGTGTTTTACCCTAAATTTAAGACAGCTCCCTACTAGACTTAAGCCAATTATTTGGAGGCCTTGATTGGCAGGCATATGGTTTTCTTACGCAGTATTATAACCTGCACACAATTATATTCGCGCGGTAAGCGCACATTTATCGCAACGCATTAATTGCACATTACTTTTGCTTGACCATGTGATGGCAAAATGCTTATCATTAAGTATTTTACTTAGATTTTGTCTCAGGTAAGAACATGTACATGTACAAGTCTAAAATGCGATTTGAATACGAGATAAGTAAACTTCTTAGCTTAGCCATTTACTAAGTAAATTTCTTACTTATTCTAAGTACCTTTTATTGAATTTAATACCGGCCCTGAGAGATATCATTGAGGGAGGGTTGGAAGGGCAAGGAAAAGAATTATGATGTTGCATGGTATCAAGGCAAATGATACATGCCAAAAGAGGAAAGAGCTCAAGACAGAAAAGAATGGAGGGTTTTTCATGCTTAAAATCTGCTAACTGGAATGCATTACAAAAAACAGAAACTTGACTCATACTCACTCTTTATTGCCTTTGAGTGCCATGTGATCAGATTCATAGTAAAACGGTTCACCTTCATCCACTTCCTCTGCGTACCACTCCTCTCCCTGGAAACCAATGCTCTCCTCTTCATGCACCCTCCATTCTCGTATCTTGGCTGCCACTTCATCTGAAATCTCTGTCACATCGTTAGCCTCCTTGGCCTGCTTCTCTGCTGCAAGCAACTCGCCGAAGGTTGGTGCTCGATCCAACTCCGGCAATGGCCGCACATCCTGCTCTACCTCGTGGCCGACGGTTACCGTCTTCTGTGCAGTAGAAGTGTATGTGGAGACCGGTGGAGGGATCTGTTCCGTCTCCATGGCAACGACATTCACTTGGTCCTGCTCTTGGGCCCTGTTGGGGTCAGGAGTGCCATCAGCCCTTCCTGACCTCAAGCCCTTCCGAGGAGAGAGTGAAAGACTGTCTCTTGGAGATTTCATCGGACTGCGACTTTTCTTTCCTTTGTGCGACTTGGACTCCCAAGATAATAGTTCATCATCATTGCCAGGGGTATCTTCCTTTTGTGCTGGAAAATCTTCTTCTTTCCTAGCTCTGGTTAACCTTGTGGGAGATTGAGGAATTTCTTTAGACTCATCAAAGTCTTTAGATATATCCCTACAAGCAATTGCAGATTTCTTCTTCTTATCCGGCTTATCTTTTGTTTTGTCTTTTTCTGAAGCGGTATTGTGTTCAGTTGACTCTTTGTGGCTTGGGGCTGTTGAAGGTGTAATCTCTTCACCCGAGTTCTTATCCTGGGTATCTTTAATCTCTGTGGATTCAGGATCATCAGAGGACTTCTGTCCGCTTGGCTGTCTAGCCCTTCTAGGACTCATCCGAAGTGATGGACTAAGAGCCCCTCTTGGGGGTGGTTTGCTTGAGGTCTTTACTGTAAGTTCCCCGAGATCTAAATTTATGTTAAGCAGTTCTACTTTGGCAGTTTCTACCTTCCTGCTTTTCTCTGGACTTCTTGGTGGACTACGAAGTCTGGGAACGTCTAATTTCTCCCTGTCCTGTCCACTCTTGGATGAAGGTCTGCCATGGTCTTTGCTACTTTGGTGTTTCGCTGCTGGTTCATCTGCACTTTTGTCTCCGTCACCTTTCTCTGTATGATCAGGTTTGGAGTCCTGCTGAGTTGGCTGATGTGAGTAAGTAGACAATTCTTCATCTCCATCAGTTCCTTGTCTTCCAGAGCGAGTTCTCCTCCGAGTTTTACCGCCTGGCTCTTTTGATGCAGTTGTACTCTCCTCAACTTTCTTGTGCTCTTTGGTAACATTGTCTTGATGCTTATCCTTTACCTTAGCCTTCACTTCTTTGTCCTCTTTCTCTTTTGGATCTTTCTCTTTTACACCTTTCTCTTTCAGGTTGATATCATGCTTCCTTTCTCTGGGAGATTTACCTTTCTTCTCTGAAACTTTGTCCCGTTTATCACCATCATCTTTCTCATCTTTTTCTTGCATCTCCTGTTCCTCCTTTTCAACATCTTCTTCCGCTACGCGACCAGACCGTCTCCTTCTCTTTGTGGATGTTTCTCTTAGAGATTCTTCTGCAGGGGACAATCCTCTTTTCTCATGCTTATGTCCACCTTCTGCACTTCTTCCACCCCTTGGAGATAGCTTTGGGGGCTCTGGAGACCTCCCACTTCCGCTGCGCTTTCCTATCCTTGTGATACGAGGCAGCTCCAGGACAACGAGGTCCTCAGAAGGCTTCCTTGATCGTGTGGCCCTCTCTTCGGGCTCCTGCCACAGCTCTGCGTCTGGAACGATTGGGTGCCCAGAGGGTTTCCTAGATCTTGTGTTCCTATCCTTGTGATACTCTTGTATTAGCTCTGCATCAGGACTGGTAGGACGCCCTGAAGAAGATCTTGTGGCTCTTCTCATGTTGAGTGACAAGTGAACAAAGTCAAAGCCAAGTCGTGGAACCCTGCAATCATAAAAAAGTCACAAAGAGTAACAGTTAGGCGGTTATACATCAAAATCAGACAAGAAATCAAGGGGTTTACGGTTAGACCTCCTGCATTGTTTGTACTATCGTAGGGGAGATGAACAGTATGGTGAGTGCACACACAACTAGCTGCATTACTATCCTGGCTGTGTATTAAAAACTGTTTTAGACGATTTTTCAAACACCACATTTCAAACACCACTGTACAAAACTCAACTGAGCTCAATCAAAATTGGTACTTTAGTGACAATTGACAGAGCTACCAAGTATCACGCATTAGGCGTGACATCACACATTTTGAGGGTCTGGAAATGCTCTCACGCACGGCGAGCGCGCTAGATAAAAAAAAAACGCTTTACCTTATAAGTGTTATAGGCTCGCCCAAGCGCCCAAGCGCTCACGCGCCGAATCATGCAAATGTCACGCATTGCCGATCTTTGAACTTGGCGTCTCTGAATTGACTATACCTTAATAGCAGTAAATACAATCTTTTCAAATTACCGATATTGGAAAGAGTTTGAAAATTCAAATCGTGAGTCTACTGTTAGCTGTCAAACTTGCTGATCAGCCACATCGTATTCAAGCATTGTGTGCATTAGTGTGCAATACTAGTGTGCAATGTGTGTGCAATTGCTGCCTCTTAGTCTTAGTTACTTGTGTGTGCAATTGCTGCCTCTTAGTCTTAGTTCTTTAGTCTTAGCACGCAGTACAGCACATAGAGTCTAGTACAGCAGAAACTCCTGAAGAGTTGCAAAAAGCCCTAAACGCAGTGAAAGATTATTGTGATACTTGGCACTTAACTGTTAATGCCAGCAAAACAAAAATTGTTGTTTTTTCACGTGGGAAAGTTAGAAGAATTCCAGAATTTGTTTATAATGGTGGCGTACTGGAAGTTGTTTATGACTTTGTATATTTAGGGGTGACGTTTAATTATAATGGTAAGTTTAAAAAAGCAATTGCTACACAGGTCACACAAGCTCGAAAGGCAATGTATAGTATGTTAGTAAAGGCAAAAAGGTTGCATTTATCTGTTGATACACAATGTCATTTATTTGATCACTTAGATTTGCCAATACTATTATATGGTGCTGAGGTCTGGGGCTATGAGTGTATAGATCAACTTGAAGTTTTCCAAAGAAAATTTTTAAGAACGATATTGTTTGTAAATAAGTGCACACCTGACTGCATGGTTTATGGTGAAACTGGACGTGGTAAAATACTCGATAAAATTAAGTGTAGGATGATTGGATATTGGGTTAGATTAGTTAAAGCAGGGACTTGGGATGGTTAAAGGGAAGCAATCAAAGTATTCATTGATTCTTTTTAAGTTTCTGTTGCAGTTGCAAAGTGAAGAACAAAGTTTAGTTAATATAAAATCACAATGGGTCGAGTTTCTTGCAGACAGTTTTGACTATGCAGGACTTGGGAACGTCTGGCGAGCTCAAGGAGAAGGATATAGTGCTGCCTGGATTATGAATACTATGAAAACCAGGCTTTCTGACATGTCTATTCAGGAATGGAGCGCAGCTACCTGGTCAAATCGTATCTGCACGAACTATAGGATGTTTAAGAATGAGTTGGTTTATGAAAAATACCTGCAGATATTATGTCAGAAGGAAGCAATAACTTTAAGTAAATTTAGATGCAGAACACATAGATTACCAGTTAATAAAGGTAGATTTGATGCAAATGTAGTAGATGATTTGCAACGCCCACTCTGTACACCAACAGATATTGGTGATGAATTTCATTATATTTTTGTATGTCCATTCTTTCAAAATGAAAGAAAAATGTATATACCAAATAACTTGTGTGGTAGTAGCTTAAGACCAAGTGCGTTGCACATGGATAAGGTTTTTAATACAGCTCACGCTTGCCAGCTAAAGAAATTAGCCAAATTTGTTAGAATCATTATGTCGTATTTTTCAAAAGATTCAAGGGTAGATGGTAATACTGTAAATGATAGCTCACAAATAAGCAATGTTGTTAGGCACACTCGTAGCGGTAGGAGGGTAAATTGCCCAGTTCGCCTTGATTTGTAAATAGACTCTAGAGTAAAGGAGCCGGTAATCGGACGGCTCCAGTTTTCGGCCGATCCATTGGATGCATGGTAAAATCCCTTTAAAATACATCGCATAATAGCATATCACATATCCCACACATACCATACCATGCCAGAGTCACAGAAGAACCACATTTGCAATGGAAAATATATCCTAAAATATCACATTTTAGCGATGTAATCGGCGGTCCCGCTACCCAAATCTGAAAAATCGAGTTTCTTACGCGTGTATGTAAGAAATATGGGTACCATAAAATGAGCTTTATTTCAAGTATTTTTCAGATTTAGAGCCCGATTTTGTGTTAGTCGCAAGCTCAAAAGTATCTCATCGCATGTATTAAATCAATGCAGCCGGACCCCGCCACGCACACACGATATGTCTGTCTAATTCAGATTCCAACTTCCGATCACCGCTGTGCCTGTCTTCGGCCAGGCGAGCACCCGGGAGCTCCGGCGTGGGATACCTGCTCCGCCCGCTTGTGCTATACATCAGCGCGGAAACGCACGGCGCGCGCGAGCGCTTCCTATTGACTTTGTACATGCGTCCGAAAACTGGTACGCTATGCCGATAACTGGCTCCAAAACAGTGAAAATTGAAATGAATATTGTCATGGCAATTCGTGATTTTTTTCTGGGATTCTTTTTTTGTTTAAATAATAATAATATTTACTTCATGATTTGAACAAGAAATGATAATAAGTAGGAAGTAAAGAGTCCAAAAATTAGGATTTTGTCTTAAGTGGCCGAAAACCGGGTCCTTTACTCTAGACTAGACTCTAGAGTAAAGGAGCCGGTAATCGGACAGCTCCAGTTTTCGGCCGATCCATTGGATGCATGGTAAAATCCCTTTAAAATACATCGCATAATAGCATATCACATATCCCACACATACCATACCATGCCAGAGTCACTGAAGAACCACATTTGCAATGGAAAATATATCCTAAAATATCACATTTTAGCGATGTAATCGGCGGTCCCGCTACCCAAATCTGAAAAATCGAGTTTCTTACGCGTGTACATGTAAGAAATATGGGTACCATAAAATGAGCTTTATTTCAAGTATTTTTCAGATTTAGAGCCTGATTTTGTGTTGGTCGCAAGCTCAAAAGTATCTCATCGCATGTATTAAACCAATGCAGCCGGACCCGCGCCACGCACACACAATATGTCTGTCTAATTCAGATTCCAACTTCCGATCACCGCTGTGCCTGTCTTCGGCCAGGCGAGCACCCGGGAGCTCCGGCGTGGGATACCTGCTCCGCCCGCTTGTGCTATACATCAGCGCGGAAACGCACGGCGCGCGCGAGCGCTTCCTATTGACTTTGTACATGCGTCCGAAAACTGGTTCGCTATGCCGATAACCGGCTCCAAAACAGTGAAAATTGAAACGAATATTGTCATGGCAATTCGTGATTTTTTTCTGGGATTCTTTTTTTGTTTAAATAATAATAATATTTACTTCATGATTTGAACAAGAATTGATAATAAATAGGAAGTAAAGAGTCCAAAAAAAAGGATTTTGTCTTAAGTGGCCGAAAACCGGGTCCTTTACTCTATGTTTATTTGTTCACATGTTTTTCATTGTTCATATTAGACTATCACATGTTCACATGTTTATTATTGTTCATATTATCACATGTTTGTCTTTGTTTAGATCTATATTATCTTATTATGTTTATCAATTTTCATGTTATCACATGTTTATCATTGTTATACTATTGTTATACCCCGAGAGGGGGTCGATAGAGTCAATAAAATCTTACAAATCTTACACATTAGCATTGAATCTCCATGCTTTGCTGGAGCATGGAATTACTAGCTCCATGGCTGGAGTGAATGCACATGAACACATATCATCATCCAACTCGATAAACATCACGTAAAATAAAGTCAACGACTACAATAATAATACAGTACACTGCACGCAATTGAAGGTGTGGGACTGAAATGAAGTGAAACTGCATCAAATTAAGTCCATGAATCACTCATGGGTCTCATTATCTCTTACCGGGGTCAAAATAAGTCTGGAATTATCCTTGTGCTTCACTTCATCTGTTCAGTCTCCATATTTATTTATTGGCGTGAGCATGAGGTTATTTTCTCTCCTTTCGCTGTCTAAACGTGCTGTTGTTTTTTCCCTAGTACGCTAACAGTCCATTGTGCTATAGGTAGTAGTAGACGTCCCTGGCGCTTCATTTTTTAATCGCATGATAGGCAAGACATAGAAGAAAAGGAGGAAAGGGGGTGGGGGGGGGGGGGGGGGGGCGGGGACTGTTACACCCACAAATGTAATAACTCCCACAAATGTAATAACGCCCACAAATGTAATAACACTTTACCCACAAATGTAATAATTTCACCCACAAATGTAATAACCACTTTACCCACAAATGTAATAATTTTGAATCACCCACAAATGTAATAATGACTTTACCCACAAATGTAATAAATTTGAAGTGATATTTTGAATCACCCACAAATGTAATAATGACTTTACCCACAAATGTAATAAATTTGAAGTGATATTTTGTCGAATTTGTTCAAACCCAAAACCCTGTAATAAAGCATGGGGGTATAGCTAACTACCACCTAGCTATAACTACCCCCGGACATCTACCCCCAGTCAACTACCCCCTCCCCGGACATCTATCCCCTGACATCTTACCCCATCCAACTACCCCTCCCCCTGGACAACTAACTCCCCCTCCAACTACCCCCCCCCCCCCCGGATATCTACCCCAAGCAAATTAAGGTAGTTGGGGGTAGTTGCCCGGGGGTAGTTGGATGGGGAGGATTTCCGGGGGTAGTTTTCAGGGTGGGGTTAGTTGGAAGGGGATAGTTGGATTTGGGGGGGGGGAGAATGTCCGGGGGTATTTGACGGGGGGTAGATGTCTGGGGGTAGTTGCCCGGGGATAGATGTCCGGGGGGGTACTTGACTTGGGGTAGATGTCCGGGGGGGGGGGGGGGTATTGTCCGGGGTAGATGTCCAGGGGTAGTTAGCTGGGGGGGGGGGGGGGGTTATCATTCTAGGGGGTAGTTAGCTGAGGGTAGTTGGCAGGGGGGTCTGACATTTCTTTCCTTTGAAATAACCGGGTCTGGAGGAAAGACTACGCTCTATACCCATGTTATTCCACAGGAATGAGATGGTGAGGTCTTAGTTTGAAGATTTTTTTTTTTAATAACCGAGTCTGAAGTCAAGACTACGTTCTAATCCCATGCTTTATTACCGGGTCTTAATTTGGAAGATGGAGGGGTCTTAGTTTAAAAGGTTTTTTTGTTGTTTTGTTTTATTTTGTTTTGTTTTTTGTTTGTTTTTTAACTTTTGAAAAACCGGGTCTGGAGGAAAGACTACGCTCAATACTTATGTTCTTCCACAGGAATAAGATGATGGGGTCTTAGTTTTGAAGATTTTTAAAAAGTTTTGAAATAACCGGGTCTGGAAGAAAAACTACGCTCTAAACCCATGCTTTATTACCGGGTCTTATATTCGTTTGGAAGATGGTGGGGTCTTAGTTTTGAAGATTTTTTAATTTTTTTGAAATAACCGGGTCTGGAGCAAAGACTGCGCGCTTTACCCATGCTTTATTACAGGGTTTTAGTTTTTAATTCGACAAAATATCCCTTCAAATTTATTACATTTGTGGGTAAAGTCATTATTACATTTGTGGGTGATTCAAAATATCACTTCAAATTTATTACATTTGTGGGTAAAGTGGTTATTACATTTGTGGGTGAAATTATTACATTTGTGGGTAAAGTGTTATTACATTTGTGGGCGTTATTACATTTGTGGGAGTTATTACATTTGTGGGTGTAACAGGGGCACGTTAACGCACAACGTAGGCTCAGGGACTTGTCCCTGGCAGGCTTCATGCAGTCATCCGCCTGGGTTGGATTCGAACCCGAGATCTTTGGTTTGACAAGCAGACGCTTTTAATACCGACTGAGCCATTGGAGAGTTGGTCGCAAGATACGTCACAGTGTTCCAAATTTGTGTTTCACTGATGACAGCTCCGTGACAGCTTCGAAAGGTCCATTCAACATATATCTTCCGTCAGCATGATTTACCTATTTATTAATGATGATGTTTCTATTCACATTATATTACTGAGTAAGCGATAAGGTCCCTTTTTGTTAATAATCGATATCATTATCAATACAATTACAAAACTGACGGAATTTATAGAAAGACGTCTCATGTGCAACAAGAATAATTGGGCCTACCTGATTTCGATGTGGTGTTCGAGTAGAATTCTGTGAGATGATAAATGATAAACTTTCTCGAAGCTTGATGTGACGAAGTGTCTCTATCCGGCTACCTGTTCAAGTACTGCCTACTAGATAGCTTCTAGTTTTATACAATATCGAAGGCCATCGCGACCATCTGCTCTAACCTCGGGTGAGAGAATACAATCATTAACTGACAATTCTCGTGTACAACTATTATTGCGTCCTTGTCAATACGATTGAATTTGCTGCAAATATTTAGAATCTGAACACAGTAAACCACATAATACACCAACGCTGTTATCCTCATCCGATCTAATCATTCTGCTGTATCTGAATATTGCGCGACCAAGGCCAGCAAAAATGAAAATATCTTTCCGTAAATTTCGCGATATTGATATTTCTGGGATATACTGGGAGGATAACTTTATCAAGACATATCATGAAACCCATGATTAAATATTCATATTTCAAATAATACAACTTTTAATGGGTGGGACATTTTTTTCTGACTCACTCTGTATATCAATGTCTTTCGCACTGATATATTAATCACCTCTTTTAGATGTTTCCGCATCTGAATTAGACAACTTGGTATGTCAATATGGTTCTGTTTTAAATGAAAAAAGCACGCACCTTTAACCCTAATAAGGCCGGGGGGGCATTATGGCCCCCCCCCTCCACGATTTTTCTGATTGTTCGAGAACGCATATGGATGGCGCCTCGCCGCTAGCTGACTTTTTTCTTTAGAGTCTTGCGCATCTTTAAAAAAAAATATTAAAAAAATCGGACCTATAGTTACAAGGTCACGTGACCTTTTGTCTTTGCATGTCAGCCCGAAAATCGCTCATTTTTGTGATTTGTGTACAAAACATATGGAAATGTCATTTTTCCTAAAAATAGATCAAACATTGGTTATTGGGTCTTGTTTAAAGTTTAGGGGGTTGTTTTGGGAGTCAAAATAGTTGAATTGTAGGAAGAAATGAAAAAAAAAAAACAATAACATAAATAAGTTAAAAAAACAATGAAATACATAAGAAATTATCAAAACAAGAGATAACATAAGGAATAAGCTGGCTCTTCCAATTTTTTTTGTCGTATTATTGTTCCAAATGGTCTAATGAATATATGTAGTGAAAAAGAATGCTTAAATATGAATAATATAGGATTTATGGGTAAAAATGTGATTTTATGACGTTATTTGCATAAATTACCATAAATATGCAAATGAGGGATTTTTTTCAAAAAATTGAAATTATCATATTGTTCTATACACTTCACTTGACATGCGTGCAAATTTTCGCGGAGATCGGCCGTTTCACGGCCGAGATCTTAGGGGGGGGGCATAATGCCCCCCCCCCCGGCCGTAGTAAGACTTCAAATAGCCCGGCCTTATTTGGGTTAACAACTCGCACAGTAAGGTGTCGTCCTAACGCACCTTGGTTCAATTAGAAATTACATGACATGAAACGAAACTTATGACGCCTTGAGCGACGCTGGATTGCTTCTAAATTTGAAGTTGACAGATACATTTTCGAAAACCTAATAAATTAATACATCGCATGCATGCGGTCATTCCGACCCCGGAGTGGGGGGGGGGGCGTGGAGAGGATTAAAAAAGATAACAACAGTCTTTTTCAAGACTACACCAACAGTCCTTTCAGGACTCCTCAATCCTCTCTCTCTCACATGGTGCACCCGCAAGCCTACTGTATAATTTAAGAGCTTTAACTCAAAGCAGCCATTTCAAAAAGTCAACAAATTTTGCACGCCAAAAGTATCCAAGGTGTTACCTTCTGACGATTCTGATCTTTTACTTGCTAAACGTTCTTCTGATTTAGTTTTAATAATGACAGAATTTGGAGTATCAAAAATGTTCTCATGGATTCATCACAAATACTGTTAGAGATATCATAATTAAATCTCCATCAACTTCTTGTAGTCTCAATCCAATGCCAACCGTATGGCTGCATAAGATATCATTTTTATTAGACGAGCTTTAACCAGTCATTACCAAAATTACAAACATGTCTATTCAAAGTTGTCAATTTCCTGATGTTTTGAAAACGGCACAAATCACTCCTCTTTTGAAGCAACCGAATTCGCTTCATACGCCTAAAGTACAAGATAGGTCGTATTAGAAATGTTCTTGATCGAAAATCCACCGAAACGCTTATACACGCATTTATCACAATAGTAATCAATCAACGCAGTAGCCTTCGTTATGGCCTTCCGGACTCACGCATTGTAAAACTCCAGAGAATCAAAACTCTGCTGCCAGGCTTGTATTAAACGCACACGTTCTTGTGAACACATTACTCAAGGGGGGTGTTTCACAAAGACTAAGATCGACTTTATAGGATCCGGTAACTTTGTCTCAGATTCTGAAACAAAATTCTGGATTTAGCTCATGATGCAATGATAATTATAAACCTTTAGGTCAGTCAGGAACCCCATGACTTTTACAAGCCGATCGCCTGCATTGATTATGATTGGAATTACAAATTTCGAAAACCGTTCGCCTGACGGTTTTCATAACACTACAGTCTATTGGGGAAAACGGTTATGGTAAAACCGGTCACTCAAAGATTTTTACTTTTTTGAGGCACTTCTTGATCATTTTGAAGCGCAATTTTTTTAGGGCTTCAATATTACACCATATCACAGACACTGATAACACGTAGGGCCGTGTATCTCAAATTTAACTGTTTTTTTTTGTATTTGGCCTTAGTGGTAACATTGTTCAGATGAGAGATATAGTGGTGCTAAGGTAGTGACTTCAATGCTAGATGTACAATTAAAGATAATCTGAAAATTTGAGTGAAAACGGACCATTATTCATGGTACAAATTGGGAAAAACTGATCTGATCGATTCCTTAATTCTCCCAACTATATTATTACAATTTAATTACGTTTTAGGTGAATGGAAATCGTCACAAAGCAATAATCTGGCTCTACATTCCATTCCAGACATTTAAGTGTTGACAGATTTTGTATAGCCTTTTTTTTTTCTTCATGGAAAAACGGTTGGGAAAATTCAAAAATGGTAGGGAGAATTTACTGTTAATCACTGTTAGAGGGTGTCATACATCGACTCCTTCAAAGAAAACCATAGCTATCTTCGTGGTTTGAGAATTTGTCAGGATTTTTTGCATGTCAGAGGGTTAGTACAGTAGAAGGAATATAGTAAGTAACATTTTATACAAAAATTAAGCAATTTTTTCATCAACCTTCAACAATGTTACCAAGTCACTTTAGGTTGGACTTGACTATGACAGGCCGTTTATGCCACTGTTTGCTGAACTTTGCTCTCTCCATTTCCTGGCATTGGTTTCTCAAGGGACGAACGAATCATGGTCACATATCTACATTTTTTTGATAATTCATTATTGAAGGAAAAAATAGTATCTAAAGATCATAATGGTGAGAGTAAACTCTGACATGAACGACCTGCCATAGTTGAGTCTAACTTTAATAAAGTCGATCTTATTCTCTGTGAAACACCCCCAGTACATCGCAAATTGCATTGGTTGCCGGTGATGTACCGCGCATTATGTAGAAAATATTGGTTTAACTGAACAATGTATTCATGAATTGGCCCCATCTGCAAGAACTAATCCACGAATAGAAACCATTACGCAATCTACGGTCATCTTCACATTTCAACCTATAGGCCCGAATTCACAAAGCAAGGTTTGAGCTCAGACCAAGGTTTGAGCTCAAACCTCCTTTTGTTTCGCCAAACCTCCTTTTGTTCTTTAAAAACCAGGTTTGTAAAAAAACGCGTAAAACGCGTCATGTGACGTACGAAAACCAAGGTTTGTCGACAAACCTCCTTTGTGAATTCGGGCCAAAGTGTCTACTTCGGTGTCAACTCTTTCTAAAAGTCATCGCTCTTTTTGGAAAGCTTCTGCTGACCTTTGGAACAAACTACCTTTACATGTGAACAACTGTAAGACTGTCAACCAATTCAAAACTTGTCATTATAGACATTTATTCGAAATTGCTTTTGATGATTAACTTACTCTGTTCAAACTGATGTAAATTTCATATGTATTTCAAGTTGTAGGTTTTTTGTGTGTAATTTGTTGTCATTGTATTTTGTTATATAGCGCTTAGAGACTTTGGTGGAAAGCACTTTATAAGGTACGATTTTTTTTTATTACTCTTTTATTATCCATCGCTCATTTGCCAATACACCACGTTGATCAAAAATGGAAAGTTTCCAAATGATATTTGAATAAAATTTAAAAAACTATATATACAATGCACTAAAATTCTCTGTGACTGGATTAGCATAGTTTCTGAAGGACCAGTCATCGAAGATCCAAGCATTTACAGGTGCCTCGAAAAGAGTGCATGGTACATATGATTTCTATCCTTCATCAAGAAGTAAAAAACTAAGAATGCGAACTATAGGCTATAAAAATATAGTATATCAGGAATCAAGTACCAATTCACACCTTTGTCCAAAATACACACAAACACGCACACGCACACACACACACACACACACATATATATATATATATATATATATTGTAAATGGATGTGCGTATATTGTACGTTCATATAAATATCACTATTATAATTAAGCATGAATCTTGAATAAAAATATTTCTGAACATAATGATTATAACTGTACATTCAATCAAAGCTTACATTTAATTTGGGTCGACTTGAAAACTTTCTAAGCCTAATCTATATAATTTGGATTTTACACCGATTTGAAAAGGATCTAGAAAGTTTTTATTGCTTTTGGGAAACCTTCAATTTGTTCAAACATTACACTTTGGATAGCATCATCATGATCATCATTTATTGGAGTCAGGATTTTCGCCATTTCGAGGGGTTACCGACTTTCGCGCCATGTTGACACTCCCTCCACTTCTTCTTTCTTGGGCATCCGCCTAAGGTAGACCAAACGTACTGCTTTCTCTCTTCACCATATCTTTCCATTAAATGTTCGCCCTTCATTTCCTTCTTTTTGACATCCACTTCCAGATCCTCGTTCTCTTCACATGTTCATCATCCTCCCTTCTCAGCACATGACCCACCTATATCTCTATCCGCTCCTCTTTACCACTTCCAAGGCAACTTCTTGCAGACCCATCCTTTCACTGAGCTCAAGTATTGTGTCCTTTCTATTGGACAGTTTCACACCACACATATTCCATATCATGGCTCTTCCTGTTCTCCTCACGATACCCTATTTTATCACTTCACAATTAGCATGTGCTAATTTCCTTAAACAATTATGGATAACTATTAACATTCCCATGGAAACCATTTGATATTTATCATTATGTACTATGAATAAATAATAATAATAACAATAATATTGGATATACATTTTTATATAGCGCACATATCCACCATGCATGGTACATATAAGGCGCTCCCAGCTATTACCCCGGCTCTGCTAGGCAGCCGATTTCGGCGCTCACAGCATTCAAGGAATTCCTTCCTACAGTTACCCATTTAACACCTGCGTGGAGAGTGGCAAATGTAGATTAATATATTGCACAGTCCAACGCCTTATCCACTAGACCACAACACCTCTACAAATGTGACCAGCTGAAATCCATCCCTTTTGAATTATCAAAATAAGATTGTTGATGTTGCTACGACTACATAATTATTAATAAAGAAGTATTACGTTTGAATTTGAATTTATTAACAACACATCACAATAATGAAAGTACAATATATTATGAACTATCATACAATGCAAAGAATAATACTGATACATGTATACATAACATTAGAGTAATGTTGATTGAACAGTAATGGTTTTAAAACGATATTTAGACATAGCTCTGCATACTATTAAATGTCATAAAACATAAACACGTAAATATGTGTATTGCTTAATATTTAGGTGAAGTTGTTAATGGGAACTAGAAGTTAGCACAAGTGCTAGTCGAGCCTAGTTACGTTATGATAACTGAAGCTCCCCATATCCTATACCCCCTTCCTCTTCGGGGACGATCCAACTCCATCTTTATCAGTGTTTACGTTTGCCTGTATGGAAGGCATTTTATGCCATACAGATTGATGGAAAAGGAGATCAACTTTATGGCCTTGAGTGCCTCGATCCTACAATCCTACAAGACATTGACCATTGTAACTTAGAAAACCAGCTGCCAGTTTTTATATAAAATATAGTACAACTCTTTCTAGGTTTAGAAGGTTATCTAAAACGTACCTACTTGGAAGACTGACATAATTCTACTTTGTATCTCAATAATTTCTCATTCTCAAATGCTTATAGACCATTAAGGACTGTGTGTGTGTGTGTGTGTGTGCGCGCGCGTGTGTGTGAATATTTTTTTGTGTTCTATATTCTGTAGCTTAGTTTGTTTCCATCCCTTGTATAAACATTATATTCTTTTTATTCACCTTGCCATATCGTTAATGTATGTATTGTGTTGACTATAGGGCCCCGCTCACAAGCTTAGCTTCTACAGGGGTCCTAAAACCATTCACGTAATGATGTACTATTACCAGTCTCTTTTTCATGTAAAAGGTTATATCATGTTTTGTGTGGTTTTGAATAAATGAACTTGAACTTGAACTAGCTTAAGTCCTATTCGAATACATTTCATTCTAACACGTTTCCATAAGATATACACAATCACTGTTTCGTGAAACCACTCCTGGGCCACGTTGGATAAAACTTATAGCATCGATAACAAGTTTGCCATTAATGGTAACTTCCATGAAAAACTTGATTATAAATTGGCTGTTGAGTGATGTACATGGTAGTGACTACAGAGTCACCCTGTTCATGTCGAGAGTGAACGGTATGAAGCCATCAGAGGGGTTGTTTCTCCAGATTCAGTCGTATTTTCCTCTTCATTCTCAGTCACTCGAAAGCTTTCCCCAAGGCACTCCGTGACTCCAATGGGTATGAGGAATACAACAACACTGATCCCACAAAGCAAGGCACTCAGGATCGTCAGCGCTGTTCGGAGACCAACCAAGGATGCGATCGGAGCAAAGGTCAGATTTACAGCGCCTCCTAAGGAATATGTGAAGAAGAAGTTTAGCGCGAAAATGATCGTCTTGCACTCGAGGGGTGTGAGGTCGGAGATGACGGCGAGATTGACGACGTAGAACCAGTCACTGGCGGCGATATAGATGCCAAACAAAGCGACGGCCATCGTAGCTGGAGTATGAAAGATCAGCGGTGACACAACTAACGAGATAACCTGCAGATGAAAACCAAAATACATTATACTGGTGATATACATTTATAATTATCATCAGAAAGAATCATGTCAAAATCGTTGTTCAGCTTATAATCAATGGCGCAGCGACACTGACAGTTGGAGGGTGGGGATGGAATCGAGGGGGTCAAGTTGCCCTTTCAAACGGTGAAAATAAAAATAAAACGACAGGACAGGAAAAATGAAGGAAAAGGGATAGCGGAAAGGGAACACTCAAAGAAGACGCTACTTTTCCCTCCTTCCCCCTCCCATTTATCAATGACCTTTAAATTTTCATGTAATCCACGTACTAAGACCGGAGATCCCACCCTCGGCACGACGCCACTTTACTACTTCCTCAATGTAATGACCCATGTTAGGCTAGTACCCATTCATGCCACAGTAAGCAGTGGGAAATTGCCTCTATAGAAGACGGCCGCACCTGAACTTGAAGTTGTCATACCAATGTTCAGAATGAGCTCCTTTTTTTGAGGTTATTAACCAGCGCATGGACTTACTACGTGTTTGAACTCAAGTTTGCAGTCCAAGTCATTTTCGTACACAATTAATGTAAGACCTCGCACTAGGCCATCGCATCCTGCTTCGAGGGCTGTGTCCGTGGCTAGCATTTCGCCTGGACGTGTATATGCCTAGAAGTCTTCTTATTGAATGGCGCAGTTTAAAAAACGTCTCATGCATGGCTGTGCACAGAGCTCCTTCGGCACATAATCAGTCTTACCATCAGAACAAGGCTGAGCCATAGCCGTCCGCGTATACCGGAAGTTCTTCGCAGGAGATCACAAAGGAGCCCGCCAAAGATACTGCCCGGGAAGGACGACACCATTGTGACCCAGCCCAGAAAAGCCACATTGAAGTCAGGAAAATACTCCGCCATATAGAGAGTGATGTTGTACGCTCCAACGTTTAAAGCGGCTATGCGTGACGTGTTGGCGAGGATCAAGGGCATCATGACAGACCACACAATCTGCCTCAGACCAGCGCGTTGCTGCTTCCAAGATGGCCGCAATGTTCTTGACTGGAAGAAATTGATTATGAAAAATAGAATTTCACAATAATTCAATGGTATTGCCACTTTGCCAGATTTGCTTTTCATTTCGTTAGTCCGATGAGAGCATTATATAGACTCTACCACGAAAAATATCACCAATACCATCGTAAAGACTTTCGAAAATTCTACCTAAGGCAATTTGATGAGCCTTGTCAATCACCTTTAGAATGTGCGAACATTAGAATCACCTCTTATGTAATCCGAACATGATTTCTATGGGATATACAAGAGAGTATTAAAATTGTCCTTTGTCTTTATTTCCCGAAGTTCCTTATTATTTTGATCGTGTTCATTGAGTTTTACGAAGGTGGACAATAGTGGGTGGGGTTTTTTCAGCTTGGGGTCTGCCTTCTGCGCTAAGGGTAATACTAATTTTTGTATAATAATTGTGTTAAAGTAATCTCTTTGGATTATCAAAAGCATGAAGTTAGTCCCTGTCACATTGAGAAAATAACTTGAATAATTTATGATTATTACATTAACTATCTAAGGTCCTCTTTTGATAAGAAAGGTAATTTGATCTAGTCTTTGGTACACACACCTTAAAAGGGGTTCTTTTTTACATATTTACATGACATAAATGGTATCCCTAAAAAATGATCAACAATTTATAGGAAATTTTAGATTTCAAGTTGATTTTTAATAACAATGAACAGAATTTGAATCTTACTCCTCCCCCCATTCGGTTTGGACGGGGTTGACGCTCAAGCCTCGAAACCCCTACTCATTTTTAAGGGTCATTTGGGGGGGGGGGGATTTCTCGAAGTAAAGCCCATTTTCACAATTTTCGAAAAAACGGACCAATGTTTAGGGATGTTTTTGTAAAAATGGAACCCATTAGAGCGGCACACCCCCCGTATGTCTTAATATGTGAGTACCCCTCACACCTCTTCTTTCTGCGGTAGAAGTAACCTTTAATGTATATCAATGCATTATTATATCACCATATAGGTGGAGGAGAACTTTCAAATATTTGTAAACACCCGGATAATCTTACTTCCGATAATCTCTCGGACTGAGAGTAACTCTAAGGGTCTTCTTAGGTGCCCCCTACCCTTCAAACTTTTCATAATTATTGTTTGTATTAGTGCTACGACAATTCTCTGTAAATTAATGACCTCCCTCCTATGTGTACGATCTAGTATTTGTTTAACTTAACTATAAACTTAAATATTAAAGAAATGAGTACGAAAAGTGTATGTACGGGAATGTTGACGATTTTTGTCATTCCCTAAGTTTTCATCCAGTTGTAGAAATGCATTCATTTAATAGTGTGATCTTAATATCCAAATTAACCGTATGATTATTTCTTTTCTCCTCTTTTATGCATTATTTTGTATAATGCTTCTGTTTTATTTCCTCCCGTTTAAAAAATTGTATCGTTAAGTAATTGTAAATGCTGCATGTATGGTGGAAGTTCCACTTTTGTGGACAAAAATAAATCAATCATCAATTTTTTCTTAGTTTACCTACCTGCCCTCGACGATGAAATACTTTTGGATTCGCCATGAAAAAGGAACCTAAGGCGACAACAACCCCCGTGGCACCACATATGAAGTAGCACCATCTCCAACCGATACCGTCACTCACAAAGACGAAAAAGAAAGCGATGCCGTACCCTGCAATACATCCGTAGTGTGCTACCCCAAAGACAAGAGTGTGTACTTTCTGATAGGGATGAAAGATGGAGAGAATTATTATTACTATTAATGCTTAAGCCAGTGCCATTAGTTAAGGGGTTTTGATCTAAACACCTACAGCTTCTTCAATACTAAACTAAATCATATCATAATGATGTACTTGACACAGGAGCCATACTTAACCTTACCAACGCACCACCACATACACTGTCTCATAGTACTTACCGAAGGAAAAACGCTGGCAAGATAGGCATAGGCCACGGGCATGTGGGGGCCAGAGCTGCAAGAAAACATGATAGGACAATAACATTTTTGGTTTAAAATCTTCAGTCTCAAGTAAACTGATTCTGGAACTTCATCTGCAAAGCTAATGAAAAGAAAGGCGTCGCGTACTTTCGCGATCTCTCAAGACTTAAACCAATTACACACGAGGTGTCCTTTCGACAACACCATTAACTGCCTGCTCTATAACCACGGCCCTGTTTCAAAAACTTCTTATCAATAAGAAATACTAAAAATGGTATGACAAATAATCTGTCAGCCAATCACATGCAATGATTTAAGTGGCTTTTAACAGTTGTTACTTGTTACTGATAACAAGTTTTTATGAAACTGTGCTCTAAAATCAATGAACAAAATCAGCCCATACGCCAGGGCGGCCTTTTACGAAGACGTCGAAGGTACAAGTTTGCCGATATCCCATTGAAACGCGTGTATTAAATTTTAACTCGCGTTTCAATTGGATGTCAGCAAACTTGAATAGTTATAACGCCTTGTACTTCAATGTTATATTTGCACTTTCGTTGGTGCAATACTCTTACACAATGCGTCAAAACAGCAGCATTCAATGACGCACTCTTACGTCAGACACCTGACGCTTCGTGTGCAACGGATTAAATGAACAGGGGCCCGTTTCACAAAGCCCTTTTTCAATGACAAATGACAAAATACAGTGACAAGTCTGCTGATAACCAATCGGAAGCAAGAATATCAGTAGCTTAACAACAACTGTCATTTGTCACTGATGACAAGTTTTGTGAAACGCCCCCCCCCCCCCCTGTTCTAAATTGTCAGAATGTCTCACACGATAATGGTTTCGGCTGCGCCGTGGGGGGGGGGGGCTAAAAGATGTTATAATTTTTTTGTTCTTAACATATGGTTACAAATAATACTATATTGCTGCTCGCTATTTAAAAAAAGGCGTGCAGAAAAATGATATTTGATCTAATAACACATTGGAATAAAATAATTCGACACACAAATGCATACTTAGTACAGTGGGAGTCACGTGATGACATAAAAATGTTTCAGTTATGCGGTAGGGTTTACATCTACCACTAGTATCTAGTATATCGTTTCTAACGAAGTAAAATACCATGTGGATTTGTTTCGCTTAATGCTTGATTACACTTTATATATTTAATCCCCATTTATGCTCACTCGACCATTATTTCAGCCTTCTTTTTGGCAGAAAATACTTAAACCTATAGCCTATTCCCTCTTTCTTTACTCACAAGGCCGTTGTTCGTTACGTAACGTAAGCGTTCATTTTTTTCCTTTCTTGTAAAACTGTATTGTGACTGATTGTACCTGCATACCATCAACACGGTCATAAAGACTTTCAAAACGTTCCACTGATTAAGTGCAATGTCTACACCCTCATGTATATTCCATAAATAGGTATCGCGTTCGGCCTACAATCCGGGACGCGTTTTTTTTTCGGCGGCACAGATTGGGGTTAGGTGCGTGTTGAGCCTATGGGAAAGTTTAGGGTTAGGGTTAGGGTTAAATCAAGACCTCTTTTTTTTTTAAAAGCCCCAATCTGTGCCGCAGAAAAAAATGACGCATCCGGGACTACGTACGTTGCATGTAAAACGTCATTGCCACGTTCCCACATTTCAAAGATGATGGTATTAGGCCTTTGAAATTGCCTTAAAGGTTCATTTCCAGATTGTATTTGACATCGTGTCATTATAAAACTTGCGTCAGCATTAATGTGTATATTCAAAACATAATTATCGTTCTTTGATGGCATCAAATAGATGTATGCTAAGAATGGAAGGTGCGTGTGGGGCGGGTGGGGTGGGGGACGGAGAAGTGTGATGGCCCAGTAGTCGATCACATAGGAATCTTAGGATGGGATGATAGGCTCGATAGAGTTTATAAACAAAGGAGCTTGAGAGAAAATAAGAAAAAAATCTGAAGACGTGAATAAAAACTGGATAGGACGGTTAGTACACATTGACGGGGGTTGGGGGTGGGGTTGACCTACTTATTTAGGAGCATCTTGGAACTTGGGAAGATGGATGGTAAATTCAGAAGAGGAAAACTAAGAATTGATAGTTGACAGGTCATAAAACATCACAAAGAAAATGGCTACGGATAGAGAGGGACAGAGAGGGCGCTGTGTTTACCTGTCCTTAGCAAAACACCTTAGGGGAGAGTGTGTGGGGAGGGAAGGAGAGTTGGGAAGGAGGAAGCAAAATGCAAGTCCAGTGTATGTGGTCCATTCGTTTGCTTGCCTTAACACTGCCAGTTCATATTCCGAGTAAGTTAAATGAATAAAGATGCATACTTACAATACTCCAAAGAGGAACCTTAGAAGGGCGATGGCCCAGTAGTCGTTCACATAGGCTGTTATAAAAGTGCAGAGTGTCCACAGCATGGCAAACAACCCTATCACAAAAGATGGCCTTAAAGAAAACCTCTGGATCAAGCCTACGAGGGGAATACTCGTAACACCTTGGACGATCAGATAAATTGGACCGGCCAGTATTTCAAAGAGTATGCCTTGTCCAGTGTACTGTATCCCACACACGTCTGGTAGGAATAGCGTGCTGTTCTCAGAACACCTTATGTAAAATTGAGAGAAAGAAAAAAGTGAACGAGACGAAAGCAAAACATGAATTTTTATCAGACTACAAATCAAAATAGTTATTTGAAGAGACACGGTAAAAACACTTATCGAATATTGATGATGGAATAATAACCACACCTTTTTCGTTTGAATAACACTAGTCTAAGAGAAGAGAATGGGGTCCTGAATAGAGTATTCGTGAATGATAATGAAGAAGATGGTAATGCATTATTGCCATGAAATTTTTATTGTTCGTATTATCGGAACGCAATCTCGTTCTTAATTCAGGCAAAATTTCATAAAGTTTCATTTTCTTCGTTATGGATGACGGAAGACATTTTTTGCCAAAGAGGGGTTGTACAGAAACATATTTGTCATTATTATATTTAGGGTACATGTATGATTGAGAATTTCCTTGAGGGAACATATAGATTTCGGACTCTTTTTAGTACAGAGCAAATTATAGGAGGGGAGCTTGCAAGTTAATAATAATGATAATATTTCGCTTTCATAATAGCGCCCAGATACGTCACAAAGTTGCCAATTAGTGTGTTTGATTGCTTTAAAACAATCATAACTATCCTATTATTTCTAAAATCTGCACTAATTTTTACTCTAATTTTTCTACTTCTATTTAAACCAATTCAAAATCAGGGTGGACCAGCGAAGCACAGACGCACACAGTTTCCAAGCCAGGAATTATATTACTGATACGACTCGACTAGCACGACATGACTTAGAACCAGACTAGGCGTAAATAGTCAAATCTGACTGAACGCCATAAATAACCAACAACACAACAACTCAGGGTGGACTTCCCCTTTTTTTTTAAATACAGAAACTTATTTCAAACAAAACTAGAGTTCCAAGATAAGCAAAAGTTTGAAGCATTGTGAGCCCATGATACAATTAAGTTACTACAAGGATTATAAAGGGGTTCTTGGTGTTGCAAAATTAATAGCAGGTATCCCTATGCGAATAATCTCAACAAGATGCAAAGCTGTTAAGAAGATTACACATGAACGAGAAACCGTAAAAGTGAAGTTCAGTTTCTACTGTCTGGAAATGGGATGAGAGGGATGAACGGCGGTAAGAGAGGGCCGAGAGAATGGCATGCACAACCCTGTATGTCGAGAATGAGAGGGATAGAAAGAGAGAGAGAGAGAGAGAGAGATAGCGCATGCGAGCGAAAGAGAGAGAGAGAGAGAGAGAGGGGGGAGGGAGTGGTGTATGAATAAATTATTATGTAGAGAGAGAGTGACATAGAGCTTGCTAGCGAAAGAGAGTCACAGAGACAGGGGGCTAGTGTGTGTGTGCGTGCGTGTGTGTGCGCGTGTGTGCGTGCGTGTGTGTGTGACAGAGAGAGAGAGAAAGAGAGAGAGAGGGAGAGATCGAAAGGAAAATGATTCCAGGAAGAGACACGATTTTTACATTTTCGTGCACCTTATTAATACCCGAAATACACAGGCAAGTTTTGAAACGTACATTGAACATCATACCTTCCGATTTCGGAGCACAATCCATCTAGATCTCCCGTCATGGGGTGATCATGAAGATGGTCACGTGCCAATGTTTCGTTGATCACCTGACATTGTGTTTCTCCAAACTCCAACTCGTTGGCTATTCCGAATATTGTTACGATGAGAAGATACCTGGTATGACAAGTTGTGTAGCAATGAATAGTCGAAATTCAGATGTATTTTCTAGTTTTAATGATGATTTTAGATTTACAATTAAGGTCTTGTTTATGTTGTTAGGTGAAATAAAGCTTTAACACCTGTTTAACACTTATTAACGGCACAAATTGATAGAGATGGGCGGGAAGGGGGCATACCCGTACACAGTACATGTGGTCAAAGGCTTAAGGCCATAATCATACTCAAAGTGTGCACATATTCATAAAAATAAATATTGACTGCTTTGAGGGGCACGGTTAAAACTATTTCTAAAGGCGAGCTCGAAATTGTACTTTGCCCCGAGGAGCAATAGTTTTAACCGAGTAGTCAATAGTTTTCTTTATATACCGCACCCCCTGTGTCAATAAAAAAAAAAGCGATATTTTAACAAAATATGCCTTTCAAAATGTATTTATTTGTGGGAAAGCATTGGGCGTGTCTCACTTCGCGTTTCGATTGTTAACTTCAAAAGACCCCAAGGCGTCCCTGCATTGTGTACACGCAAGTAGAAGTATACCCGGTCAATATTTTCACTACATTGCCCATCAGTCAAAAGGGAATTTTATGCCTGCATTATTGAAAAACCAGAGGACCTAGAATGCGGTATATAATGAGAGTTATAATGTTACGCATTATGGCCTGATGAGCTAATGTATGGCTCATGTATGTCTCTTAAAAACCGTAAAACAATAATAAAGGTTCAACCCCCCCCCCCCCCCCGGAACATAATTATACTGGATATGCCACTTACTGCTGAGTAAAGTTCAACGTGTTGAGGAATGTGACGATAACTAGGGCGTAGATCCTCCATCCTAAACTAACCGATTGCTCATCAAACTCGTAGACCGTATATTGCTCAGCAGCCTCCCCTTCCTCCTCCCTCTCTTCTTGTTCCTTCTCTAGTTCTTCTACTAAAGCTGCTCTAATGAGCGGCGTTTCCTGAGAGTACTCAAGACATAGAATGTCAGTTTCGTCACCCATGGCGTCAAATTGAGACTCTCAATCAGCCGATGTGCCCATGTGAGGAAAACGTGGTAGGTATATCGACCCGAGTTGTATAAACATGGATTTATTCCTTTTAAAAAATAGTGTTTCTTTCTCGATCGGAGAAATGAAGAGCAGTCAACTTACGGTAAAACGGGATATCATCATGGCAACTACTGGCACAAAAGCGTAAGAGAGTGATTTTAGGATTTGTCTGTCTGCCTCGATCGTTTCAAACTCCTATAAGCACCTCAGCTTTTAATCCCACCGCTGCCACCAGTTTGAAACTATAATGTGTATCAAAGCCACTAATCCACTGATCCTATTATTATATCATATTGTCTGCCTATTCTCTATTGACTCAATCTGCGAAGGATACAACTCCGCAGTTCTCAAAACCTTGAGGAAATCAAGAAGAAGAAGAAGAAGAAGGTATCATTCAGAAGCCTCATTAGAAGTCGACTATTTCTCTGCAAGATCTGACGCAATGACAATAATAAGTTTGTTTGCCTATATATTCGAAGACTCAATCACCAGCTTCAATGTTGTTTATCCTGGGGCCCTGCAATTCTTATTACCCCCCAGCAATTGCCGCGGGTACACGTTTGCACCCGTGTGGAGAGTGGCAAATGTGAATTACTGTCTCTCGATCCAGTTGAAGTAGTGCCTGGCTCGGATTCGAATCCGTTACCTGCCTAGCTTGGACTGCGAGTTAAGTGAATGAACCACAACACCACTAGTTGTACCACTGCAACTGTTTATGATCAGAGAATAGTGCCAACATTAATTTATTTCGTTATTGAAATTGACAGGATAACTTAACCGTTCCTAACGATCAACCAAGCAGGCTCGCCTACAATATGAGTATAGTCCGTAGGCCTCGTCCGTGCACTCAATAAAAACACATCACTTGTATTAGCTTCTTTGCACTGATATTTATCTTCTGCATTCTCAAAACATTCATATTCATTATGTTATTGGCCTATACTCTCGTGTTCCTCGAAGATACATGCATGCATGCAACATGACACTTGCTCAGCGTTTTGATGATCTTCAATGAACTTCCAGGGTAGAAAATATATAAATTACACTGTAAATTGTATGCGATGCTTAACATCAGCTGATTCGGGTCGGTCGGGTATTCGTGAAATCATGTTCTTCTTAATAATTGTTCTCGCTCTGTTTGTCTCCCTCCAATCTGACATTTAGAAAAAAAAGTCACGGTTTATTCCTCACTCCTAGTCCTCGCATCGCAACCAATTAGCACCAAATTTAATTCCTCGGCGTACTTATATACTCTACTGGATCATGCAGAATATATTTCTCGCAGAAGTAGAGTATGGAAGAAAATTGGTTGCAAGAGTTCATGTTGTTAGTTGTAATGTTTGTCCTACTTTAGGGCATTCACGAACACCTCAAGTTGAACCACATACAGGATATCCCATCTTCTCTTGAACGAATACGCTCAACGGCACTGTGTGGGTGCTGATGTTTCTGCATGAAGGCCTCACGTATATATAACACTCTCCCTTTTATTCCCTTTTTCAAACTCATCGTTTTCTCCCGGCCTTTATGTTGTACATGCATGAGTGAATAGAGACTTTTAGATTTGCACGAAGACAATGTGGATTGCTACGGTCGACGTCCTTTTAATGCACTGCATTGAATGGACGTCACACGTATCAGTCAACGCAAATCTACTAGTCAATACCTGCTGCTACTCAGCGATCGAAGGGGATTATTATCTTCAAGCTTGTTTGTTTAACTTGTTTTATAGGACGTTGTTATTGATAATCGAGGGGAGTGGGTACTCTCAACAACAACAAAAATCGAGTGATCACTAGCTGACGTCACTCCTCTGGAGAGTGAAAATGTAGTGAAAATAGAGTGAACATTCACTCTTTTCTTCTTATAGAGGGCACTCTAAAATCAATCGATATTCACTCATAAACAAGTGATCACTGACGTCACTCCCAAGAAGAGGCACTTTAGATTGACAAATTAATAGTCAAAGTTAAAGGGGTACTTTTCCTACTTAAAAAGGGGAATTTTTCGGGTGCTTGGAAAAGTGGGGGCATTGTGCTAATATTATTTTTATTTATCTAAATGTATATATAAGCACTTTTATTTCATAATCAAGATAGACAATTTTACAAATAAATCATAACTTGCAGTTGGATGTGATGGTCCGAAAATCATTTGTGAGCGAGCAAAGCGAGCGAGGGAAACATTTAAGCTTTGTGAGGTCGCAGTGCGAGAAATTACATCTTATAAAGAGGAAAAACCCAATCCTGATGGGGCTACAGAGGCCCCCACTTTTTCAAGCACCCGAAAAGTGCCCCTTTTTTACGTAGGAAAAGTACTCATTTAACTTTGTAAGCAGTGCCCCTTTTTACATCGGAATAGCGCCCCTTTTACTTTGACTATTAATTTGTAAATTTAAAGTGCCTCTTCCCCTTTCAACTCTGATAAGTGCCCCTTTTATTTGGACACTTGCCCCTTTTCCTTTGCAATAAGTGTCCATTTTCCATTCTCATAAGTGCCCTTGTTAGAAGTGCCTATTTTCACTTTTGATTAGTGCCCCTTCACCTCTGATTATTGCCCTATTCAAATCTGAGAGGTGCCTCTTTTACTTTGACAAGTGCCCCCTTTCCTTTGTAATAAATGCCCCTTCCCCTTTTAATAACTACCCCCATTTTAACTCGGATAAGCGCACCCTATATTACACATGTGCCCCTTTTCCTTTCTAATAAGTGCCCCTTTTTCTAATGATAAGTGCCCCATTAAAAAGAGCCCCTTCCCCTTCGCATAAGTGCCCCTTCTCTGGTAAATAACCCTTTTCATGTACGATAAGTAACTCCTTTTCACTTCAGATAAGTGCCCCCTTAACCTCGGATAAATGCCCCTTTAAAATCTGATCGATGCCCATTTTCTTTCAACTAATGCACATTTTCCTTTATTATAAGTGCCCCTTTTTCATTCACATAAGTGCTCCTTTTCATATTTGGTCATTGTCCCTTTTCAGGTGCGATAAGTGCCCCTTTTCACCTCTGATAATTTTCCTTTTAGCAATGATACGTGCCCATTTTCGTTTCTAATAAGGGACCTATCTCCTTTTCATAAATGCCGTTTTTCGACTTTTATAAATGTCCCTATCAAAATCTGATGGGAGTCCATTTTCCGTCGACAAAATAATGCCCATTCCCTATTTTCATGACTGACTTTTTCCCCTGGTGAGTGCCTCTTTTTGAGGGTGTAAGAAGTGCCCTATTTTCACCTCTGACAATTACTCTTTGTATTTTTCGCACTGCGACCTCAATTTGCGACCTCGCTCGCTTCGCTCGCTCGCAAATAAATTTTCAGACCATCACACCCAACTGCAAAGCATGATGCTTAAGCAATATCTTGTATGGTGTATAAAGTGAAGCAAATATTGTAATCACAATATAAGGGTATATACCAATGTCCAAAACAATTGCATATTTTCGCTTTGAGATTTCCCTTTGTAGATGCCCTTTTTTCTTGGTGCCCCCCCCCTCCCACTTTGGAAGTCGCTCGGCCGCCCCTGAAACAGACAGTTTGTATGAGATCAGGAGTGGAAATGTTCTCTCAATTTGAGAACCAAATTTTGCATCAGTGATATTCTGTTTCATTGAATCGAGTTTCCCGCAGAGAGGATTCAGTTGGTTTAATTAAAGAAGAGTCAAATGAAGAACCAAAGCAATATGTTTTTCATTTACTAATGAGAACTATGTTTTTTTGAGATCTCCTTACACAGAATATTGGAATGGGTTTTTCACGATGAATGTTGTATGGAGACATCAATATTCATAAAATGTATGTTTCTATCACCAGGAAATAAAGAATTTTCTGTCTACATGAACCTTTCCTGGTTGCTTATTAATGCATTTGCCCACTGGTAACATAATACTTTCACAAGTTTGTATCTCTCACCACTGGATTTTTTTTTGGTAATATCTAAATTTCGTTTAAAAATAGATGATATCAGTCTGGTAGGCCTAAACTGCAGGCAAGAATCAGGACTAACATTTAGCATGTTATTAATTTTATTACCACTCTTATATTATCTGAAATGTTATCTTTATTGAGGGTGACTTGAAAAAGGTAATAACTTGGAAGGGAGGAGGTGCAACCTGCCATACGCTTCTACCTCTTGGTTACGTTTATCCATTGCCGAAAATATTTTGGCACCTATCATCCCCCCCCCCCCCCCCTCAACCAGGCGCGGATCCACGGGCCGATTCTACCGGCCCGCCCCCCCCCCCCCCCTAGCCTCTCAAACCGGTAAAAAATAGGATAGTAATGTAAATTTTACCTTTAAAATTAAAAAAACAAAACATGTATATATTGCTCTACATAACAAATCTGCCATATGTGAGAGGAAGAGATGATACGGTACTCGCTAGTATTATATTTTAAACAGCATTTTTTTTTCACCTATAAAATGTACTTGATGTACTTTGAATTAAATATTGCTTCAGACCGTGATTTACGTCATTCAACAAAAATATTGTGACCTGCCAGTGACACAAATGCGGCATCAAAATATTTGTGCTTCTCTGATCGTAATTAAATGCCTAAAACCCCTGAGCTTCCGGGGCCGGCTCCGCCCCCTGAACCCCAACACCAATTTACGCTCCGTTCGCTACGCTCGCTGGCGCTACCCTCTACCTGATCGTAAATACTTTAGCCCCCCACTTTGATAAACGTTCCGCGGGGCCTGTGTATATAATATATACGCACAAAACACTGATCTTTATGATGTTTTAATGTGACATAGCTTCTTCTCCCCTTGCAAACGAGAAAGAAAACAAGGTCATTAAAAGGGATTAAGCGACAAATAATGATGGTGATTCAAATTGATGCAAATATTTGTTTGAATAAGCACTGCTATTCACCAGAATCTTCTTTGTAAAAACAACTTTTTACAAATCTCAGCCATGCTTACTAGGTTGAGACGTTCCATTCAATTTAAAATACTTATTAAAGAATCTCCTAATCTAAAAGTGATCTTACAGCACAGTGGCAGAATTGCATGGCTGAGATTTGTAAAAGTTAGTTTTTACAAAGAAGATTCTGGTGAAAAGCATTGCTTATTCAAAAAAATCTTTGCATCAATTTGAATCACAATGATTACTTGTCGCATGATCCTTTTATTAAATAACCTTGTTTCCTTTTTTGTTTGCAGGGGGAGAAGAAGCTATGTCACGTTCAGAAATCATAGAGATCAGTTCGCACGGATCGTCCGAGGGACGATCCGTGCGGTTTGCCTTCCGCACAGTCTGTCCCCCTATTGTTTTACGTGTATATTTGATAAAAGGAAGCAACTCGAGCAAATCAATGTATTTAGACTCATTGTAAATCATGTGGTTGACATTTTTCTAGAAGTTACATAATAATAACTCTCTACAATTTGTTAAAGCAAATGGGCCAGTCCTTTTGAAAGTAGAAGTGAATATTTTCTTTAAAACCTTTATTCTATGAATAGTGGGGGCTGTTATGGCTAAATAGGGGTTGTTTGGTGCATATTCGTCTAAAAGCACCAAATTTGGCCCAGAGGTAGATTATACCATACTTTTACGATTTCTGCCGGACGCCAAGAAGGGCACCTTCTGGGTATGCCATATTGGGCAAATCCAAAATGGCCGCCATCTGAGTTAAAGGTCAAGCGTAGTTCCAAAAGAAAAAGCGCTTGTATGATAACAGTTTATATATTTATGGGGTTTCGGGGGTCAGAGAATCTGATTTTGATGTTTTTTCATCGATTTGAGGTCTCCTAGGGGCTGTCATACTGGTCATATTGGTCAAATCCAAAATGGCCGCCATCTGATAGTTACAGGTCAAGTGTAGTTATGAAAGGAAATGGGCTAGTATGATAAAAGTTTATATATTTATGGGGTTTTCGGGGTCAGAGAATCTGATTATGATATTCTTTCATCGATTAGAGATCTCCTTGGGGCTGCCATACTGGTCATATTGGTCAAATCCAAAATGGCCGCCATCTGAGGTCAACTGTAGTTACGAAAGAAAATGGGCTAGTATGATAAAAGTTTATATATTTATGGGGTTTTCGGGGTCAGAGAATCTTATTATGATATTCTTTCATCGATTTGAGATCTCCTCGGGTCATACTGGTAATATTGGTCAAATCCAAAATGGCCGCCATCTGATAGTTACAGGTCAATAGTAGTTCCAAAAGGAAAAAAACTAAAATTTGGCCCATAACTCTGATACAACTATTTTATTTTGTTTTGCCTCAATATGCTGGATGTTGCACCGTGCTGGTTTTTAACATTCCTGCCTTACTTAGTTACTGTAAACGAACAGATTGAAAAGAATCTGACAAACATTCAACAATAGAGATTGTTACATGTAATACATAATAAGCCATAGTACGTAATAATAAATTAGAAGATCAAGGGTTTTAGGCACTAAATTGCGGTCAGATGAGTATCAAGGGGCCTGCCCAAGGGCCCTTGGTTGGGTCCCGGGGGCAGAGCCCTCGGAAGCTCAGGGGTTTTAGGCGTTTAATTACGGTCAGATGAGCAATGTTTGATACCTTATTTTGTTGTGACACTGGTAGTTAACTATTCTTTCTTTCTTGCTCTCTTTCTTTCTATTTCTCTTTAAAATGCTTTTCCAAAAAAAATGGGGGGGGGGGGAGGGGAGCTGGAGGCTCCCGATCCCCGCCGTTCCGCGGGCCCTGACATGTAGGCATCTCAAGAAGCATATTTCTTGCCTGGCTGTTAATTTACAAACGCATAAAAAAGTATAATTTACTAAAGAATGAGGAAAAATATCGGAAAATTATGTCATTTCAGCATTATGTGTAGACCACCGTTATGGAATTAGAAATAAACCACGTTTAAATTTTATTTCCCCCGAGCCCCCTCCCCGATCAATACGCCAGTGCCCCGACCCCGGATCTACACTTTGTTGGCGGAACAATCGCAACTGATCTCCCCTACCTTTCTTATTTCTCTTTTTTTCTTTCCCTTTCTCTCCTCTTTCCCTTTCCCTTCCCTTCCTTCTCCCTCTTTAAGGTTTGATGGGGGGGGGGGGGGGAGGGGGAGGCAAGGTCATTTCGGCCCCCACCCTTCTCCACACGTTGTTGGCGGGATTAACTGCAAATTATCTATTTCCCCTTTTTTTCACCTTTTTTTCCGGTCCCTTTTCGCTCTCCTTTTTTCCTTTTCCTTCTTTCTCTCTTTTTTTTAGCGGGGCGGGGGGAGGCAAGGGCATTTTGCCCCACCCCCACCCCGATCCACAACTTGTTGGCGGAAAAATTGCAACTGATACCCCCTTCTTTCTATTTCCTTCCTTCTCTCTTATTTTTTTGATTGGGGGAGGGGGAGGGAGGCAACAGCCTGGGAGGCGAGGCTCTGTCGCCTCCCCCTATTACTTCTTCCCCCTTTTCTTTTCTTCTTCCTCTTCTTTCTTTCCCTTTCTCTCCTCTTTCCCTTCTTTTCCTTCTCTCTCTCTCTCTCTCTTTTTTTCCTTTTTTTTCCCTTCTTTTTTTTCCCCTTTTTTTTCCCTCCTTTTTTTCCCCTCCTTTTTTTTCCTTCTTTTTTTTCCCAGGGGGGGGGGGGGGGGGTCCGGGCCCCCCGGTCCCCCCCCCCCCCTGGATCCGCCACTGGTAGAAGATGACAAGAATCATGAAATATTTCGTATCATTAACAGTAATTTATTATTGTGATAAAAAAATATTGCCTTGATGAAATAATTAATAAATGAGATTGGTTTTATGTATGATGATTCCAAGGAGCTGGTCTGTCTTTTCTTCCCTTGAGGGATACATTATTAACATGCCATGTTGTAGAGCAAAGAAATGCATTTGTTTGCTTGTTTGTTTTTCAAGGCAGAAAAGGGACACTTTTTTTCAATGTGTAAACGAGAATGGGGGAAAGCCAGACAATGGGTCAAAGGAGAGATAGATCAAGAAATGAAATGGGTAGAGAGAGAGAGAGAGAGAGAGAGAGATGAAATGGGTAGAAAGAGGGAGATGGGTAAAAGCAGAGAGATAGATAGAGAGACAGACAGAGAAAGAGAGGGGAAGGAGAGAGAGAGAGAGAGAGAGAGAGTGTGTGTGTGTGTGTGTGTGAGAGAGAGAGAGAGAGAGAGAGAGAGATGAAATGGGTAGGGAGAAAGAGAGTAGGAGATCGGTAAAAGCAGGGAGATATGTAGAAAGAGATAAAGATAGATAAAAGAAATGAAATGGATAGAGAGAGAGATGAAATGGGTAGGAAGAGGGAGATGGGTAAAAGCAGAGAGATAGATAGAGAGACAGACAGAGAAAGAGAGGGGTAGGAGAGAGAGAGAGAGAGAGAGAGAGAGAGAGAGAGTGTGTGTGTGTGTGTGTGTGAGAAATAGAAAGAGAGAGAGAGAGAGAGAGTAGGAGATCGGCAGGGAGATATGTAGAAAGAGATAAAGAGCCGGGAAGAGGTGTGAGAGAGGTGAAAGGACAGGCAGAGAGAGGAATAAATAGTGTGGAAGAGATCGAGTGAGAGAGAGGAGAAACCATAGAGGGAAATATACACCAACAAAAAAACAGAATATTGCCACACGGAAGTCAATGTCGCACATTTTATTTTTGTTATAATATCCAAAATTACAAAGACACGATTTGTAAGTTGTTGATATTGAACAAAGAGAAAACATCACATTTTCAAGTTCACACAAAATTCCACAAGAATCGCAAACAGGCAATAACAAAGAATAAATTATTATAAAATCAATTGTAGTTTTAGCCATGTGCCAGCATAACAGTACATTATAATAAACAATATCTGACAATATAAAAATTGAGGTTTTGGCCCTTAAAAAACTCTTTTCTGAGATAAATCCTTTAAGTCTAATTCAACTGTGGCAGTTCCAAGAGTTGCTGTTGACTAGCAACTAACACACGGAACTGCCACAGAGGAATGATGTATATAAACGGTTTACTCGTATAATATACTGTGTAGAAGATGACAGTACATGTTTTGATTCTATGGGGAATAAAACTGTTTAGAAGTATGGCTCATGGTAAATAATGTTCCTCTATATCTTCTGGACTTTAAATTTAATTCAGAAAGCTATCCTATCGTTAAAATAAGCTTGAATCTGTTTGTTTCATAATAATTATGTAGAAGGTATTCGGGTTGCGGATTCTTTGTAGTTTATGATCATGGCTTCCACTGTTGAAGTGCAAGTTTTCCTACAGCTCCGTCCATCTGATGAACGTCTTCCTCCTGGGCAACGCACAGAACATCATTCTCTTTGAAACAAACAAACAAATAACACTTAAACAAAACAGAGAAGCAAAAAAGTAGTCATAGCTAATACACATGGAGATCTCTACATTTTTGTGATGTAGACAATTTGCCCGTCTTTTCAAATTGTTGTTCAACAAAGCCTGATGATAATTATCAAGTATTACCAATCATGTGATTAGTCTTTTAGGTGACAAAGTCGAGGTCAAATATAATTTTAGGTCTGCAAACTTAGACTTTGTTATTATCACTTACTTTGGACAGCTACATACTGAACAGTCAACAACATAGGACAATTACGTCCAAAATATTCACAAACCTTTGACAACTATGTTACCATTAAGCTACAGAGATAATTTTTTCGCCTGCATAGCAAAAAGCGAGACATAGGCGCCGCTTTTCCGGTGGCGGCGGTGACCACGGCACGTCAACATCAAACCAAGGTTAAGTTTTTGAATTTTGTATATAATTTTTAAAGTATGAGTTCCTATTCAATGAAACGTAGACTAAAGTAAAGGGTTATCAAGTGTTCCCAATCATGTGAGGAGAATTTCAGGTCACAAGGTCAAGGTCGAAGGTAATTTTCGGTCTGCAAACTTAGACTTTGTTGTGGCATCAACATCAAGATTATGAATTGTTAGCATAATTTCTAAAGTGTTTGTTCAAATTCCATAAAACTTGTAACCAAGGGTTATCAATTATCACAAATCATATGACACAACTATCAGGTCACAAAGTCAAGGTCAAAGGTCATTTCAGGTCAGTAGACTTGGATTATGTTTCCACAACTTAATATGAGAATTAATAAATCAATTTTTGATATTTGTTCATATTTCATTAAAGTTATCAATCTTGGTACAAATAATAGTAAATAATTCTTCTGAGGATTCTTAGTCAATATTCACTACAAAATGCTGATTATATTCAGAGGATTTCATTTTGGGGGCCTGCTAATGGACCACCCTGCCAAGTCCCAACCTCAATTTTCATCATATCGAATTGCGTAATGCAGGCGAGACCGCCGAGAGCGTTTCCCTTGTTAGGTTTACTGAGTGTAAACTTAAACAGCGAAATCTCTTTGTAAGAGTAATATTTGAAGCTTATATTTCACTATACCCGGCCTAATGCAGTATAGCCACATGGAAGCCCTTATAAAAGCAAAACATATTTTGGTGATTGGTAAGAGATGGTTGAGTTCTGGTAAAGACAATAACATTTTTAATGAGCTTCGTCATCCTTTGTTAAGCAGAATACCATAGTGGAAATGTCTTCTGAAAAGCGTTCCTCTTGAAATGCATTCATATTGAAAAAGTGATGAGATATACCTAGAAAGTTTGGACTGCACTTTAACGCCACATGTGTGTATAGGCTTGTATACCGATATCTGTGTGAACTGATTTGATTTTCAGCGAGATAGGGTCAATTTGTTGTCATAATGATATTAAATCTCACAGTTAACATTGATTCATGAATGATCAAGCCTTCCAGGAATATTTCAAGACATTTTCCGGAGCTACACTGTACGAACTTCTTTTCGAAGGGGGTCCGGATTGAAGTTTCTAAAGTCTATGCGCATGAGCTCTATTTAAAATCTTCAAAATGTTGGGGGTCCGGACTCCGTCGAGCCCTGCATTTTCTTTTTTCAGTACTCAACTTTATCTCTTAGTTTTTCGCTGACATGTTATTGAAGTAAAGCTTACCCAGTGTTATCTCTGTATAACGTCGACGACGTAATCCGTCTAGAAATAGAACATAAAAGATGACATGAAATTCAGTCTCACTGATTAGGGTTATTTGATTGTCAAATGACATTGAGCCAATTCCATATTTCCTATATGATTTTGTTAGTAAAAGATTCACAGTTATGACTAGACTTGTGGTCATGCTCATTATGCATGAACATTACCAGAGTAGGTTTTTGATCATTGGGACCACTTATAGTGATTTTGGGAATCTCCAATTAGCATACCTCGCTCTGTTCATGATGTCAGAGATGCTGAACCCCCAAATTGTGTGTGTTGTCACTTGTCAGATACTTTTTACCCTGAGCACCAGGACCCCGGGAACGATTTTTTTCACCGAGGGTGCTGAGATATTTATACCTTTATATAATATTCTTCTTCTTCTTCTCCTTCTTTAGGTGCAACATCCTAGTGGCGGATCCAGGGGTGGGGGGGGGGGGCCTGGCCGCCCACCCGGGGAAAAAAATGTTTAATTTTACATTTTTTAACGTTAATTTTACCTTTTTTTGGAGATGGCCCCCCCCCCCCCCTGGCGCTCAAGGGGGGGGGGGGGGGGTGCAATTTTCGAGGACCAACAAAAAAATAGTGGTCACTACTTCCCCCCCCCTCCCCCACTGAGGGAATTTTCGGCCGGCGCGATTTTCACATTTTTAGGAGCAAAAAAAAAAAAAAAAAATTAGTGCTCACTACCCCAGCTGAGCAAAATATTGGCCGGCACGATTTTCATATTTCAGCACACTAAATTTCAAATTGATTTCAAATTTGGGCCCCCACCCCTAAGAAATCCTGGATCCGCGCCTGCAGTCATTATATCTATATTATTATCATTATTCTAATTATTATTGTTGTTGTTACTATTGCTAATATTGTAACTATATCATTGATATTTGTATTATTATTGTTATTGTACCCCCGACAGTATGTCAGTGGGGGTACTTTGGATTCAGCAGCGTTACGCCGCGTCCGCCGCGTCATATTCTTGTGTGCGCTCTTGTGGGCGCTCTATTCTGCCACATTCCTTGACGGATTTCTTTCAAATTTTGAACGAAGGTGTTTCTTGGTATAATCTACAAGCCTATAGATTTTGGTGATGCTGTGTCCGTGTTTTATAGGGTCAAAAGGTCTTTTTGGTGGGTGTCTAGTGTGCTCTCTGCATGCAGTTCATATTTCGTGACGGATTTTTTTCAGATTTTGAATGGAAATTTATCTTGGTACAATCTACACTTTTGGGCGATGCTGCCCTCATTGTTCCGTCTTTTATATGGTCTAAGGTCATATGTCTTTTACTGCCACATTATTTTCTTGACGGATTTCTTTCAAATGTTGTATGGAGGTTTGTCTTAGTACAATCTACACATCTTTAGTGTTTGGTGATGCCGCCACCTGTGTTCCGTCTGTTATAGGGTTAAAAGTAATATTTTGGTGGCTGTCTTTTGTGCGCGCTAACTGCTACATTTCTTGACAAATTTCTTCAAATTTTCTAGACACATTGTTTTGGTGATGCTGCTCCTAGTCTTGACAATAGTCCCGGAGCCACTAGTGGCGATCTCTATGTCATCCTTTTGTTTCAGGGAGGGGAGCGAGCGAAGCGAGCGAGGAAAATTTTTAAGATTTGTGAGTTCGCAGTGCGAAAAATTACATCTTGATAAAGAGCATATGGAAAAGTTTCGGGCCGAAATTCCTCTAAAGTGGATCTGTGCGTGTCTTTCTTTGCTCAGCGCGCACAGGTACGTCTCATGAATAATTCATGACCCTACACACAGAGCCACGCAAAGGCGAGTCATGGCGTGATATGACATCTTAACTCTTTATGCTAATGAGCTCGGCGTGTCGCCAAATGTGATTGGATGGAAAAGATTAATCTTCTTACTTTTTCAAGGTTTCCGACGAATTTCCTAGACCTTTCAGCTTGATTTTGATATATGACAAAGAGGGATAAATTCTGCACTGGAAAGTGAAAACGCTGTATGCGTAGGATAATCCATTGCTAGGATACAGAGTCTCAAACACGGGGTTATCGATTATGTTTCCTGCTTCGAATTGTGCAAGTACGTGCATTGCTATGGAAGGGTTGGTGTCAAAATTCCCAAAATTCACTTGAAAATCTTTCTTTCGAGGCCTATTCCGACGAAAATACTTAAAATTATTTTCTCATATTCTGGAAAATACAAGAAAAAAAATAATATAGACAAAAGAATACCGTTCGCGCCAGCCTTGTATTTTGCAGCATTGCAAAGTTACACCAATATCTTTGACACAAGAACGGTTTTTGAAGCCCGTGCCCATTGGTTATATTACATGTGCGCGAGCATACGTTCGAGACTCGCCAAAAGACACCACTTTTCCATGTAAAACCCAATCATGACGGGGTTTTAAAAGCACATTCTCATGACGGAAGACTGATGAGACCTTTGATAAGTAACATAAGTATATCATCTATAGATGCATGCGAGCGTAGCGAGCGAGCTTTGGGGGGAAATTGCTTTTAGTCGCTTGAAATTAGGGGCGCGTTTAATGATGAGAGGAAAAGGGTACACTTATCAGAAAAGCATGTGTCAATTAGAGTAATTGCCAGAGGTGAAAATAGGTCACTTCTTACACCCTCAAACAGAGGCACTCACCAGGTAAAAAAAAGTCAGTCATGAGAAATGGGAATTGGGCATTTGTCGACGGAAAATGGGCTTCCATCAGATTTCGATAGAGGCATTTATCAAAGGTAAAAAGGGGCATTTATGAAAAGGGGAGAGGTCCCTTATAAGAAACGAAAAGGGGCACGTATCATTGTTAAAAGTAAAATTATCAGAGGTGAAAAGAGGCACTTATCGCACCTGAAAAGGGGCAATGACCAAATATGAAAAGGGGCACTTATGTGAATGAAAAAGGGGCACTTATAATAAAGGAAAATGTTCATTTGTTGAAAGAAAATGATTTTAAAGGGGCATATATCGGAGGTGAAGGGGGCACTTATCTGAAATGAAAAGGAGTAACTTCTCCTATCTGAAAACAGTGATTTACCAGAGATAGGGCACTAATGAGAATGGAAAATGGACACTTATTGCAAAAAAAAATTGGAACTTGTCGAAGGAAAAGGGGCACGCTACCAAATAAAAGGGCACTTATCAGAGTTGAAAAGTTGAAGGGGCACTTTTACTAATTAATAGGGGCACTTGTCAAAGTAAAAGGGGCACTATTCCTATGTAAAAAGGGGCACTTTCCTGTGTAAAAAGGGGCAGTTTTCAGGTGCGTGAATTTTTTTTATTGGAAGGCACTGTGCCCCCTCTGCCCCCCGGGAGGGCCGCCTCTGCTTAGGATAGGCCTATATGATTATGATATACCGAGCATTTATTTACTTGTCTCTTTTTCTCTGTTCGCCCTCTATACATTGATTTTAGTTTTGACAGTATCTGCAGCTGAATTTTGTATTCTACTGCTATGAACTTACCCTTTAAATAAATAATTATCTCGTACGTCTTTTTTTATTGTCATAGTTACAATTGATACTGGCCTTTTTATACAACATGTAAAAGGGGACGAAAATCCGTTCGTTCTTTGACAAGCAAAAATAATGTCTTTGTTTTTTAGGGGTGGGACATGTATCCCTTTGTCCCTCCCCTCCCCTACTCCACCCGAATCTGCCACTGTTGCAATATGTTTATATTCACGGTAGGATGTGAGTGAAACCGTGTGGTATACTGAAATATGAAAGAGAATTTCAAACGGTTTCTGAATTAAAAACTAGATCATTTTTTTCTCCAGAAATTTTAATTCCCTATTTGTAATACCGGTATACCTTTTCAATCCTAACAACATTTTTTTCTAGCTTATCGTGACCTCAAATGGCTCAGATTCTATTGCAACCCAATTGGAAGCTCAATTTACGTCGATTTAGATGCTGTCATAACTTTATGTTGTTCAATTACAAATATATGGTATTTATAAAATTCAGTTTTTTCTTGAGGTGTAACCGATTATTAACCATGGTAATTACGGTCATGGTGGTCACATCCACCACAAACTTTAAGACAAAACAAGCAGAATATAATAGCTGAGGGTACTAGATAACAGATATATCATTTTATATGGCTCATATTCTGTTCGTTTTATATTTTTTGTTGATTAGTTACATTTCTTGTTTGGTTCACAGATGTCAACTTCCTTAAGTTTCTTTAATATCCAGTTTCCATGGCAGTGGCCATTTTTTTTTCAATTGACTGGATTCAAATGACCCATTTCTTTTTGATATTATCAAACAGTTACCTAAAATTATAAAATGATCACCTTTAGTTTCATGTTGATAAAACACAATTATAGTATTTTTTACAATTCAAATATTTCTGGATTAGTTACCATGGTAACAGCCTATTGGCCACGTCCATCACCTACTTTATGCAAACAGATGATAGCAAAGGGTCCTAGCAAACAGAAAATCATCATTTAGACAATATCTCTATTAGTTTTAGGTATTTTTTCAATATAAATATCAAACAGTTCACTGTTTCCATAGTGACAGCAGTTTTTAACATGACTGACACCTGTAATAACATGCAGTTGAAATCAAGTGATATTCTTTAAATACAAATATGTTTTCAATGTGTTTTTACTTTCTAAATTACAAATAATTGACCTTTTCGAAAATTCAATTGTTCTTTCTTCGTTACTATGGTAATATGCCTACCGCGGTGGGTGCAGCTGAAAATACAATGGCGACTTATTTTGTTTACAAGCGACGGATTCCATAATTTTGTTATCCTTGCATTTTTAATCAAAATAATACCAATGAGCAGGGTTTAGAGTGAGGCAATAAATTAAACATTTAGCCTGAGGGTTGTGAAGTAAGAGAAATAACTGAATAGAACATGACAAAACAGGAACTGAAAATGTGTGAGATGTCATGGCACATCGTCTGCTTGTGCAAATCATGTTCAACATGTGACGTCACACATCTCAGCCGCGATCCGAGAGCTTTTCAGTTGCTATGCCGGGGCTGTATTTAAACGTTTTGTAATTGATAATAATCATTACTTCGAATGTTTCCAAGCATTGAATTTTGAAATTTTAAAATCAATGAACCTTCTCTTTAAAGGGATCGTTTAACAATGTTAAATCTGAGATGCACGGTCCTACGAGCTATCAGTGTCTGTGATAATATAATATTGAAGCCCTAAAAAAAAATGTGCTTCAAAATGATTAAGAAGTGCCTCAAAAAAGTAAAAACCTTTGAGTGACCGGTTTTACCATACTCGTTTTTACCAATAGACTGTAGTGTTATGAAAATCGTTTGGCAAACGCAAAATTCGATTTCGATTTTCAATCATAAATATCTTGATAATCAGACAGGCGATCGGCTTGTAAAAGTCATGGGGTTCCTGACTGACCTAAAGGTTTATAATTATCATTGCAACATGAGCTAAATCAAGGATTTTTTTAAAGGATCTAAGACAAAGTTACCGGATCCCTTTAATAGTACTCACCTGTTTCATCCAGGAATTCAGCCACTAGAATAACTGAAACCAGAACAAGCACCAAAAGACGCTTCATTTTGCTTGAAGATTTGAGCTGATCTATGCAGAGAGTGCTTCAGTAAATAAGGTGCGTCTTACTCTGCTGGAGAATTCAAAAGTGAGACTCAAAAGTGAGAATCACTTCTTATAGAAATATTAAAGGAAGGTTAGACAAAGCTCTGCCCTTCCCTTTTCAGACAATTTTCTGAAGCATGAAGTTAAGATTAAAGGAAGACTATTCAACCGTTTCCATTGAGCTCCTACATCAGGCATTTTGTTTACACGCTTGTTGACTGTAAGGAGCTTAATTTATTGAGCTTTATTTCCAAGGAGAAAAAGAAATCTCCCTAACTACTGGTACCCTATTTTTCTATGGCCCATAACTCTGATACAACTATTTTATTTTGTTTTGCCTCAATATGCTGGATGTTGCACCGTGCTGGTTTTTAACATTCCTGCCTTACTTAGTTACTGTAAACGAACAGATTGAAAAGAATCTGACAAACATTCAACAATAGAGATTGTTACATGTAATACATAATAAGCCATAGTACGTAATAATAAATTAGCATACAAGATATAATCATGTACCACGAAATACAGGTCAGTTCTTGTATTTGAAGAAAGAAAAAATAATCAAAATGTTCTCATAAAGAATATCCTTTGACATAGGACACGACTCCAACATTTCTCAATTTTGTTACAGACTCAGAAATAAGTCTACTCCTTAAATTTACAGTAATGAGACTCGTATACAGTTTTTAAAGAAGAGCCTCTCGATGATGTGGACATGATCCCATCAAGTTTTAAGTCTAGTATTAACTTATTACGGGTGTGGTCTGCTATTACTGAATAAGATAGAAGGCTTAATCTGAGGGTTCTTTTGTGCTCTTTTAAATTTTGAATAGATGATGCCCACATTATTGAGTTTGAAATGCCCTTCTGGTCAAGCAGGGTGAAAGAATCTATCCAGGTAAAACGGATTAATTCTTCACTGAATAGGGACTCTACCGATTCATTGTCACCTATCTTTGTTCCAGTAAACTAGAGGCAGCAGACAGCAAGAGATCGTTTGAATAATCAAAAGTCCACTGGAGTGGACGAAAGCCTGCCTACTAAATGTTAAGATTGCCAGTAGAAGCTTATAAATAAAGGGATAGTTGAGTTCTTGTTTCAGACCGCAAATGTCTTCAAAGTGCATGGTTATTGGCACTGGCGTACTGGTGGGGGGGGGGGGGGGGCTTGGGGGGCGCCAGCCCCCCAATAAAATTAAACCATGACTTATTTCATACAATTAAGTGAGCCCCCCTAAATAAAATTAAACCATGAATTATTTTCAATTTCATACAATTAAGTGAGTTATAAATGTTCGTGATATCACATGATTTTCAACAAAATGCGCGTTTCTCCATTTCTGTTGCAAACTGACACATTTTCAAATAGCCAGGAAGAGCATATATGTTTTTTTATAGTCACTAATGGGCCTTAGTGGCCACTAACAGTAACGCTAGTACAGGCCTTCTCAATTAGTTTATTAGAAGTGCCAATTTTTTTTTATATTGAAGTTGAAGTGCCAACCTGTATGGTTGGTGACTGTGTTGCGAGGGAGCTTAGCGACCGAGCCGATACCGCGTGGGGTCCAGGGGCGAAGCCCCCGGAAGCTAGTCGATTTTAGGGCCCAGATGTGGCATTTTTAACACCTTTTTATTCCATAAAACATCAATCATAATTTCATATTGATGTGAAATAATTAGTACAATTCCTTGGTAAAATCTACACTGGAAGTAAATTTATATCTAGTTATTTTGGTGCAATAAACACGGAAAATGTCAAAATCCAGTGAAAATCAAACAACCAAAATGGCTTGCTTACATTTTGGGCTCAACTTCAACTGCGACTTTTTGATTTTGCTGAGTTTTTAAATTTTAAAATATAGTTTTTTAATTTTTTCTTTCTTTGATTTTTAATTTTTAATTTTTATTTAATTTTTTATTAATTTTTTGGAACAGCCGCGCGCCACTCCGACTGACCGCAAGCGCCACAAGTGGCGTGCGCGCCGCCAGTTTAGAAGGCCTGCGCTAGTAGATAACCGTATATCCAGTTTAGCGAAAAGTCTGGATACCCGTATGTCCGGTGTGACCGCGCTGTTTGTCTCACCAGTTTCGTTTGTCCGTCGGACATAATATGCGGGTTTTCTGCTCGCACGGATCGTCCGTGACTCGCACGGATCGTCCGAGGGACGATCCTTGCGGTTTGCCTTCCGCACAGTCTGTCCCCCCATTGTTTTACGTGTATATTTGATAAAAGGAAGCAACTCGGCAAATCAATGTATTTAGACTCATTGTAAATCATGTGGTTGACATTTTTTCTAGAAGTTACATAATAATAACTCTCTACAATTTTTTAAAGCAAATGGGCCAGTCCTTTTGAAAGTAGAAGTGAATATTTTCTTTAAAGTTGATACTCTAAGCAAATAAATGTCCCTTAATTTGTTACCTACGGCAAGTATATGTTATTGTTAAGAAGTTTTTCAATTACTTAGTATATCACAAAAAATTCTGTCTACTCGAAATCCTCAATTGAAATGTCTAAAATATCCGCCTCTCTTTGCATAGAAAATCAGTCACGACGCTGGTCTACTATTTATGACCTCACGTCCGGGAGTGAGTATATTCACGTACCCGGATGTTCCATAGCAAACATGTGCAGAGTGATACGATTTTCTGCATATTTTTGTTTCAAAGGCTGAAAAGTCTAATAAATCATAATTCTATGTACAATTCTTTACCTTCCCCTAGTACTTCATAGTATTAATATCAATTCCCCTTTTAAAAATTATGACATATACATGCCAACGATGTGCTATTAGTCGATATTTTCACCATGTAATTTTTGTTTTGGTGTTGAAATCGGCCCAGGCACGGAGTGAACAGTATACGTAGCTGTCTACCCATGCACAGTTCATTACCATACACTACAGCGATCTCCCAATAGTTTCTTCTTCCTTTTTCCCATCATCTTTCGCCTTCCTTGGCCCTGAACATCCTTCATCTACCAATTCTGACACCGGTAGTCAGGATTAAGTCTTTGTTAGTTGTTTTTCTTAGCTGGCAACGTCGCTTTCATTCTCTTGCAATTGCCGATAAACATAATACTAGCGCACGTACGTTCCATCACAAGCAAGCAGCGCCTAGAGCAGCGGCTTGGTCTTACCTCCCGATTCTGCTCGCTCCACGAACGTTCATGCAAGAGCCGCATCACTCGCCAAAATATTGGAAGCGCGCTTGCATGATCTCGTTCAAGTTTGATATTTTACAACATAAAATGTTTAACTGGTACTGTATCCTTTTTTGAGGCAGTCACACACATCTATGATAAGTACTATCATAGTTCTAGACCTATTCGTTTTTACAAAACTGCTCATGTACATCTGATGACAATATAATGCATCCGCCTATTCATAAGTGCACGATTTAACTTTAATTCCTAAGCAGTAAACTCGTCTTAAATCTCTACCAAATAGGTGAATATGAGGATATAAAAAGAAATCAGCGACTGGGAAATGTTGCTTCGTTATTCTTCATTCAAATGAAAACAGAAAATCCATCAAACTCTTTAACAACAACAAATCTAAGCTCTGACAGGATAGCATTTACGTGGGGATATCACTGCCATTCACTCTCACTGAGCTCATGACTCCCGTTCGTGACGTCACGGATAGAGGCCCGACTCTACGTGCACTTCCGGGTTTCAGACTTAGATATTTTGGTAGAGTTTACTCGAATAAATTCATTATTCTAAACTTGTTTTGTCGGGTGGACACCATTTGGTGTTATTATGGGGGTTAAAAGCTTTCTATTTATGTAATTATCTCAGTATTTGGGATTGTCTTAGAGTATCAACTTTAAAACCTTTATTCTATGAATAGTGGGGGCTGTTAGGGCTAAATAGGGGTTGTTTGGTGCAGATTCTTCTAAAAGCACCAAATTTGGCCCAGAGGTAGATTATACCATACTTTTACGATTTCTGCCGGACGCCAAGAAGGGCACCCTCTGGGTATGCCATATTGGGCAAATCCAAAATGGCCGCCATCTGAGTTAAAGGTCAAGCGTAGTTCCAAAAGAAAAAGCGCTTGTATGATAATAGTTTATATATTTATGGGGTTTCGGGGGTCAGAGAATCTGATTTTGACGTTCTTTCATCGATTTGTAGTCTCCTAGGGGCTGCCATACTGGTCATATTGGTCAAATCCAAAATGGCCGCCATCTGATAGTTACAGGTCAAGTGTAGTTATGAAAGGAAATGGGCTAGTATGATAAAAGTTAATATATTTATCGGGTTTTCGGGGTCAGAGAATCTGATTATGATATTCTTTCATCGATTTGAGATCTCCTTGGGGCTGCCATACTGGTCATATTGCTCAAATCCAAAATGGCCGCCATCTGAGGTCAAGTGTAGTTACGAAAGAAAATTGTTCAAGTTCAAGTTTTATTTCAATTCAAATCCATAAAAAACATATAAGATACAGATTATATACAATATAGAAAACACAAAACACACACAAAATGGAAACATGTCTACAAATATATCGGAATTATAAAAAGTTAATCAGCATTAGAAATGAATTGGGGAAACTGCAAATAAAACCATAAGGTTCTGTTGAGGCAGCTCCCTGTTATTAAAAGATACATATACAAGTTCCAACAATTGGCTATAAAAAATATAACAATAACAAAACAGTGTACAAAACATAGGAGACGTATTAACATGCAAATATTATTATAGATTTAAAAACAGATGAAGTATTTTTTTATTTTAGATTTAAAAGAGTTTAAGAAAGCAGTATCACGGATATCTCTGGGGAGAGAATTCCATATTTTCGGGCCAGTGTGTCTAAAAGTAAATAAGTAAAAGAAAATAAGGAATGGGCTAGTATGATAAAAGTTTATATATTTATGGGGTTTTCGGGGTCAGAGAATCTGAGTATGATATTCTTTCATCGATTTGAGATCTCCTCGTGTCATACTGGTAATATTGGTCGAATCCAAAATGGCCGCCATCTGATAGTTACAGGTCAATAGTAGTTCCAAAAGGAAAAGAGCTAAAATGATAACAATTTATGTATTTATGGAGTTTTCGGGGTCAGAGAATCTGGATATCATGTTCTTGTACCAATTTGAGGTTTACTTGGGGCTGTCATGCTGGTCATATTGGTCAAATCTAAAATGGCTGCCACCTTTGAGTAAAAGGTCAAGTGGTAGTTCCAAAAGGAAAAGGGCTAGTATGATAACAATATAGTAAGGGGGTTTTCGGGGTCAGAGAATCTGATTATGATGTTGCTTGTATCAATTACAGGTCTCCTTGGGGCTGTCACCTGGCCATATTGGCAAAATAAAATATGGCCGCCATCCGAGTTAAAGGTCAATCGTCGTTCCAAAAGGAAAAAGACCAGTATGATAAAAGTTGATAAATTCATGGGGTTTTCGGGGTCGGATAATCTGATTATGATGTTCTTTTATCAATTTTATGTAACCATCCTGTCCTAAGGCTACAATGAAGTCCATTTCCTGGTTGAAGAAGATGAGGGAAGATGCGCCAAATTTACACTTGAGTTGGTATAAATCTTGGCCTGCGCCCATATGTTTCATCAATATGCAAACTTTCCTCTGTGAAATGCATAATAAATTCGTTTTCGAGGATTCGCAAGGAAAATAGATAAACAGTAGAAACAGACCATGAATAAAGAAATAAACAGCTTGTTCGATTTGTTTTGAAGCATTATATTCAAAGACCCGGACAGCTTTATCTCTATTATCCTTATAAATAACGTCTATAATCACTCTCAGATGGGAGATAATACCTATACGAAATGCATTAAGCAACGTCTAGACATAAAGGTCGAGTCCCTTGGGACTTGGATCACGATAATGCCGATAATACTTTACCGATGACCAGATTCCAAGCAAAGTTTACTAAAGAACCAATTCTCATTCTTCTTTACATTTCGAAGCGTTGCATGGGATCTTAATCCTGTTTTTTCTACATACATCAATGCCCCCATTTAAGCATACTTTGAATCTGGTCACGCTTCGAAAAGTTCGTGGCCTAGCATTTTGCTTCTGTTGATGATCAAATAAAGAAAGCACCTTTTATAGATTAGGGAGAGTGTGAACAAAGCACAAAGTAGGAGCAGTGCAATTTAAATATCAAGGGATGGATTATAGTTTTTTTCTAAAATGAAACGAAGGGGCTATTTTATTTTCAAGAGTCCTTTCACTTCATTTAAGAAATAACCTCTCTTTATATCTTAGAGACACTTTATCTTAAAAGTCAAATAAACTCGAGAACATCCTGGGGCTCCGCCGCGGAACCCCCGGTAGGGGCTCTTCCAGGCCCCTAAAGCTGTGCCATATTGTACGGATCCATTAGAAAGCAAAATAAGCCCAATAAATAATTTGTATATATATATGTATACATACATATATATAGATATATATATACAGTGTGAGTCAAAAAAAACTTTACACCTAGGAAAACACTAATAATTTAAAAAATAATTTATGAACAGTGAAGTATTATACATTATATAAAAGAGTGTTTTATCCTGAATCGTTTGGTACCATTTTTGGGTGGTATGTGTTCACGCTTGGATAAACAGGAGGTATTGTTTGCGAGAGTGCAAAAATCGAATTGCGCCAAAGTATTAAAGTGAGAGAATGAATTGAATGTATGAAATGAGATGCATTGCAGATGCTTTTTTCAGTAGCAAAGTCACACACACACACACGCACACGCACATATGAAACACACACACTAACTTTTTTTTTAAATTTTTTTTTAACAATTTTGTTTTATTTCTCCAGATGTGTAATACAAACCATGACATACAATTGAATAAAATAAACGTGTTCAATATTGATGCTTTTACATAAACATAATTAAACACAAACTTATTTGAAGTATAATATAACTTAGCAACAAAGTAAACGTATAAGTACCTAAACATAATATGTCAATTGTAAATGTTATTTACTTATATATTACAAAAAAAACAAATCTGGAGATAATTTTACTGAAACAATCCTGCCCCCTCCCTGCCCCCTCCATCACACAGACATACTCACCCTCTATCACACAAACATACTCACCCACTCACACACATACTCACCCACCCACCCCCCCCCCACACACACACACACAGTACTCACTCAGTGGATGTCTGCCAACATTCTCAACTTAAGAAAAATATACTAAATAAGTTATCCAGGCCGCAAAATCGAGTTACGCTTTTAACAAGCTCACGGTGGAGAAGAAAGCAAATCTTAATTAATCTTAAGCTGCTCCCACTTTAAGAAATGTGATCCTAGCTTTCCCATTTTAATTGCTATTTTCTTTTCCTCATCCCTATACTTAAAAATGCTTTTTTTCATCTTTTCTAAAGTGAGTACTCGCCCCCCCGATCTTGACATAAATGTAACATACTTCACCATGAAAATGATAGTATTACACATTTTTATTCTATATGAACTACCTACCAACCCAACAAATATATCTCGCCATTCTAAATCTTTAATTTCATCTAACTCAAAAAGTTGTATTAAAGCCTGCCATAACCTTTGAACGCTCCCACAAGATAAAAATAAATGTTTGTATGTTTCTGTTTCCTGCTTACAAAACGAACATAAATTATCACCAACAAAACCAAATCTATGAAGATGCTCATTAGTGTATATGGCTCCATGCAATAATTTAAATTGAAATTCACGTTGTTTTCTAATGAGTATAGTAATTCTTGGTCTAACAAATATTTCTTTTAATTCTTTATCTATAAAATCATAATCATTTTGCCCATCCCTTACCTGCAAATCATACGTTCGTTGCAGTGCTTCGATGAAATAATCATAGATTGTTCTTGAACCCACATCCACAAACTGTATTTTTTTACTAGAAATATGGAAATAAGTATTAAAGCTTATCAAATCAACCTCGAGGAATTCTATTAACCCTGAATCATCCTTCCATAACCTGGGTATCGCATCATAAATATCAATAATCATAAGCAAATTATTACCTTTCATACCGAGGTTCATAAAATATTTAACAGGCTTAACATGACCTTTCTCAACCAAATGATTCAGTTGAACAATCCCTCTTTCAAACAAGTATCTATCAAATATACTTTTTCCATGTATACATATATTCTGATTATTAAAAATAATTGGATTAATATAACCCTCCAAATATCTTAAATTACTTGTCTCTTGCCATGCTTGCAACATTTCCATATAGTATGGTGGAATATCTAAAACGAGTTTAATCTTGTTTAAATCATAATCACATACAAAAATAAATCTACCACCCACAAACTGTAAGCAATGATCAAAAAACAATTTCCATCCCAAACTTTTCTCTCCATATAAAAGACGTTTTATCCACATTATGCGCTGTATTTTAACGGACATTTCAAAATTAATCATTCTTAATCCTCCAAAGTCATAATCCTGATACATAATTGCCCGTTTAATTCTATCTTTCCCCCTCCATATGAATTCAAATGAAATTTTTGTAACTTCTTTATATACCCAATGAGGGACAATAACGAGAGATGAAATATAATTTAATTTTGAAAGCGCATAAGTTTTTAGCAAATGTATTTTACCCATAATAGTTAAATCTCTTTGTTTCCACCATACAAGCAATTTTTTTATTTTACTTAGAATTTCTTTATAATTCAAATCATCTTTTAATCTTCGATCTAATGAATAACTAACCCCTAAAATATGTATTTCCTTAACCAAATTTCCAAATAAAGGCCCATCAGGTTTGTTCTCATCCTCACCCATCCACATAAAATGTGTCTTTGTTTTATTCACTTTAAGACCACTAATTTTTTCAAATGATTCAAAAATATATTGCAACCTTCTAACCGAATCAATATCCTTCAAAAATATTGTCATATCATCTGCATATAACACTTGCCTAATTTCAGATTTTCCAAATGTAATCCCTTTAATACCGTTGTCCCTCCTTACTGCATGCGCCAAAATTTCGATGGCAACCAAAAACAAATATGGCGATAATGGATCCCCTTGCCTTACTCCCCTTTCTATTTCAAAATACCCCGTGGAGTGACCACCGTTCATAACACAACCACTTATCCCCTTATACAATAATTTTACCCAAGAGCAAAATGAATCTCCAAAACCGAACAATTTCAATATTTGAAATAAATATCTATGAGATACAGAGTCGAAAGCTTTCTCAAAATCCACTGCACACAAAAACCCTTTCCCTTGTTCCCCATAATGCATAGAATAAAATAACATGTCATCTATCAATCGTACAGCTTCCCCAATATTTCTATCTTTTATATATCCAACTTGATCATGATGAATTATTTCATTTAAAACCTCTTTCATTCTTTTTGCTAGAACTTTAGATACAATTTTATAATCTACATTCAAAAGCGTGATGGGTCGATTATTTTTTATATGGAGAGTATCTTTCGCTTCCTTCTCAATTAAGGTAATTACCCCTTGTTTTTGAGATGCCGTTAATTCCCCCCTTTCGTATGTTTCATTCAATACTTCTACTAACAAATCACCCAAAGCTGGCCAAAAAGTATAATAAAATTCAACTGTTAACCCATCATTTCCCGGGGTTTTATTCAATTTCATTTCTTTTAAAACTTTCAAGCATTCATCTTTAGTTAATTTACCTTCACAGATATCCCTATTGTCTTCATTTAACTTTGAAATATCATTAAAAAAGAAAGGGTCGTTTTGATTTATATCAGCCCTTAAAGAATATAAATCTTTATAAAATAGTTTAATTTCCTTTAAAATTTCCTCCTTATCTCTAGTAGTTTCCCCATTTTCTTTGTACACCTCCCTAATTACACTTTTCCTTTTATTCGATTTTAACAACTGTTCAAAATATTGCGTATTGTTTTCTCCATCTTCAAACCAAGGTGCTCTTGATCTTATTTTAATGCCCTGTCGAGAAAAATCATACAATTTATTTAGTTTATCCCTTTTCTCCTCAATACAATCAACAATATATTTAGTGGGTCCCACTACCAGTTCGCCTTCTAAATCCTTGATTTGTTTCTCTAACAGTTCTATTTCAACCCTCCTTGCTTTTGCCTTTTTCCGCGAGTATGTTATAATAAATTCTCTAATTTTCATCTTTAAAAAATCCCAAAATACTAATTTATTCAAAATCTGTAATGACCATTCAGCTTTTAATTCCTGTATTTCCTTATTCATCTCTTCAACAAAATCTTTATCCATACATAAACTACTGTTAAATTTCCAATATGATTTCCCAAAAACAAACTTATCAACAAGATCATTAAATTCTAGCCTAACGCCAGAATGATCTGGCGTAATAGATGTCAAAATCTCACACGTACCCACCAATTTTTCAACACTACAAGGTATAAACCAATAATCTAAACGGCTTTGCACCACCGGCCAATTTTGTCGAAAAGTAAATTGCTTTACATTCGGATTTTTTTTCCTCCATATATCTTCTAAATCGTATTTATTTAAAAATTCCTTAATCAAATCAATAACCCGAGATTTCACCGGTGTTTTTGACCCCACATAATCTAATTTTCCATCCAATATACTATTGAAATCACCTCCTAATAAAACTAAATAGTCCCGATCACACTGATCAAAAATACTTTCATCTAACTTCTTCAAAAATTCAATTTGTAAAGTTTCTTTATCTCTCGTTGGAAAATAAACATTAACCAATAGCATTTTAACCCTTTGTATTTCACCTTTAAAAATAATGTATCTCCCCTCTTCATCTACTTTAATTTTTTTTTCTTCAAAATCTAAATGATTAGAAAATAAAATAAGAACCCCTCTACTATGGTTTGACCCATGACTAAAAAACATTGGCCCTCCCCAATCTTGTTTCCACCGCTCTTCTATCTCTACTGTACTATATGTTTCTTGTAAGAAAATTATACTATTCTTTTTAGTTTTGCACCATTCAAAAATATTCACTCTTTTTAACCTATCTCTTATTCCTCTAACATTTAATGTCATGAAAGATAATTTCACTGCCATGTTATTTTATGTGTAATTGTATCCAAAACCTTACATCGATAAACTCCAAAGAAACTTCCACACAATCTATTTCCACCGTGAGCAAATGTATAGAAAAAACTATCTGCAGCCAAACAAACATGCATACTTATCGTCGAATTATATAAAAAATGCAAGCAGAATCCACCCCGTACCACACAACCCAACGCATTCATACACACAAGCATATTCACTACACACACAACACCCCCACACAAAACAACCCAAATCTGCTCTTCGGTGTACATAAACATCCGAGAGCAAGAGCCTCCCCCTTTCCCTGTCAATTTAACTAGACCAATGGCAGAATAAACCAATGAACATTTCTTCTTGCATAAGTCGATGAAAAATACGTTGTATTGTTATATAACCGTAATCTAATTAAAAAACAAAAAACAAAAAGAAAAAAAAAATACAAAGAGCTTTTATCCCTTAACAAATGCCTTGAATTGTATTACGGAACCCGCTCGTCATAACTTAGTTAAATGATTTTCCTAAAATGCATTACAGTGAATTGACCGGCCCGCGTACCTAATCACAATACGCACCTTCTAATTAAAAATAAAAACACGATCCCAATAAACCAAATTCCCCCAAACGACACCAGTTCGGCAACCTAATAAACTGTTCGTGCAAACCGAACCCATCATGCTATCATTTACCAAGTTCTATAATTTGCATAATAAGCCTCACCCATGAATGAATAGGCTCACACACCTGATCGTTTTGTATGCACTCCGTAAAAAAAAAACTCCTAAAGGGCGTTCCCGACAACTCGAAAGAACACCAAACGTCAGCCCGACATAATGATAGGCAAGCATGCATACCAGATCCCAACACGTTCCTCCCTCTCAAAACATCACACCACCACCTGGCTTTAAAAAAAAATAGTTTTGGCTGGGTGAACATATCGGACCATTAACCAGATACTCGAATTGTTTTCACTTTACAGAAACAGTTTTAAATATGTATCAGTCATTTACTAAGATATGTGAATTTACATAGAATGCGTTATCGAAATAAAGCTCATTGTAATATTTTAAAAAAGCCGTCGTTACCCAGATACTATGGCATTGTATAAAGGCGTTGCAATATACATCGTGAACGAAAGCGGACGTTCAAAAGAGTTTATGGAAAGTACCTTGCAATAAAGCTCATTGTAATACCAAGAGCCGTGTTACCCAGATATTATGTTTTGCATTTCATTTCATTTCATTTATTTATTTAAACACGGAGGCCTACCTCAGCCCGCGGACTGTTCTTCTGTAGGGCCGTGCATATACATAAAAACATACAATATCAAAATAACATATATACAACATAATTCAACATAATAATGGTAACATAAATATATACAAAACAAAAATAACATAAACTAAAAATACATATGAAATATTAAAAGGGGATGGGGATTACTCATTAAGGGCTCTTGGTTCCATATACTTATTTAGATTACGTTTGAAATTTATAACAGATAACTCACGTTTAAGTTCTGGTGAGATTGAGTTCCAGCATTTCGCACCGAAATAGCTGAAACTCTTTTTTTTAAAACATGTTTTTAATTTAGGTAGTACAAAATTATTAATTGAATTTCTCATATTATAATTACATTTTTTTAGTTCAAATAAATCTAGCAAGTAATTAGGACAATTATGATTAGCAATTTTATACATCATGTAAAGGGCATGTTTATCTCTTCTTTTTTCTAAAAAATCAAGCTTTAACTGGTGAAACAGGGAAATTGTAGAATATCTGGCATCAACTTTTAATATAATAATAAATAGGCGTTACCACAAAGTACTTGAATATCGTGAAAGAGAACAAATCCCCAACAGACCAGCAAGGTTTATGGAAAGTACCTTGCAATAAAGCTCATTATAATACCAAGAGCCGTGTTACCCAAATATTACGTTTTGCATATATAGGCGTTACAACAAAGTACTTAAATATTGTGAAAGAGAACAGATCCCCAACAGACCAGCAAGGTTTATGGAAAGTACCTTGCAATAAAGCTCATTGTAATACCAAGAGCCGTGTTACCCAGATATTATGTTTTGCATAAATAGGCGTTACAACAAAGTACTTAAAAATCGTGAAAGAGAACAGATCCCCAACAGACCAACAATACATTTACCCCTCTATCTGAATTTACATAGATTTGCGTTATAAAATAATGAAATAGTCAATATACTGTTTAAGCATGTTTTGAGGGAAATGTTTCTTCTCACTTCACGCATGCATGCTTAGGGTTGTAATACAAATCCTGCTACAATTCTTTTTGTTTTCTTTCTTTTAAATACCAAGTTATATAATTTGCATATCATGCGTCACAAAATGATAAACAAATGATGAAACACTACTGCCAATTCGAAATAGCACCAGGGAATGTATCCGGACCGGTCCCCAAGCATTTTAGCCCCCTTAATAAACAACACCACCTGGCACCATTGAAATATTTTGGAAACCTCACTCCTACACATACTTAACCCCTTTATTCCACAAGTGGCAAAGCTTAGAAAAGGGAACTGAAACCAACAGCCCTTGGCGCGACAATCTTATTAAAATATTATTATTGCTTTGGTTAGAACAATTAATGAACAACCTCTGGCAAAAAAAAAAAAAAAAAAAAAAAAAAAAAAAAAAAAAAAATTGCCTGAAAAATTGCCTAACACAGCCACTCACACACACGCGCACACACACAAACATATGATAATTAATGGTGTTCATTTGGAGTAAAATATGCATGTACAAAAAAAAACACATTCTGTTTCAATATGCTTTGTCAAACTTTATTTTTTACTTGATCTTCAAATTGTTAACGATCATCATAATTATGATGATAATGTTAATTCAAATGCTTATCATCATGGATCCTTTGAAGCTTCATTTGTGACCAGCAAGTAACTGTCCGTTCATCTACTCCTCGACATGACCTCCGTCCCTTTCGATGCACTTTCTAGCGCGATGGAGCATCTCCTGAAACACTCGACGAAGCATGCGCCTGTCTCTCCCAAGTGCTTCGCTCTCAATCCTTATCCTCTCTCGTAGGTCGTTGAGGTTCGCAGGTAGGCTCTGGTACACCCGAGACTCGAGGTAAACCCAGACGAAAAAATCAAGCGGTGTTAGGTCCGGGGATCGAGGTGGCCACTCCACAGGTTCGTTCAGAGCGATGATCCTGTTCCCGAAGAGTTCTCTCAACCTGGTCATCACAATCCTTGTCCTGTGAGCAGGGGCACCATCTTGTGCCCACCAAAGGTCCATGAAAGGACCGTTTCTCTGACGCCTAAATCGTGCCATCTGATCCAGAGCCGAGACAATTACCTGATCATCTATCATTCTTAGATAGCGCTCCCCATTCACTGTCTGTTCAAAGAAGAAGGGTCCAAGAAGACTTCCATTTCCAAGAAGTGTGTGTGTATGTGTGTATTTGCGAGAGTGTGCGTGCGTTTGTGTGACTTATTGAGTGTGACTCTGTGTGTGTTTTGATATGTGTGACATGATTAATTTTGGTAGGGATGTTATTTGGATCTGCAAAGACCGAATTAATACCGAAATCCCAATTGTTTTATTCAAACATCACATAAGCATTATTTGGCGCAAGTCGATTTTTGCACTCTCGCAAACAATGCCTCCTATTTATCCAAGCGTGAACACATACCACCCAAAATGGTACCAAACGATTTGGGATGAAACACTCTTTCATATGGTGTATAATAATTTACTTTTCATAAATGATTCTTAAAATTATTAGCATTTTTCTAGGTGTAAAGTTTTTTTTGACTCACACTGTATAGTTCTCCTATGCAATTTTTGCTTCTGTTGATGATCAAATCAAGAAAGCACCCCTTAAAGATCAGGGAGAGTATGAAAAAAGCACACAGTAGGAGCAGTGCAATTTAAATATCAAGGGATGGATTAGAGATTATTTCTAAAATGAAATGAAAGGGCTATTTTATTTTCAAGAGTCCTTTCACTTCATTTAAAATAAAGAAATAAACAGCTTGTTCGATTTGTTTTGAAGCATTATCTTTAAAAAAAACCCGGACAGCTTTATCTTTATTATCCATAAAAAATAACGTCTATAATCACTCTGAGATGGAATAAAATACCAATACGAATTGCATTATGCAACGTCTAGACTTAAAGGTCGAGTCCCTTGGGACTTGGATCACGATAATGCCGATAATACTTTACCGATGACCAGATTCCAAGTAAAGTTTACTATAAAGAAGCAATTCCGACATTCAGAAATGATTTTCGGTGACTGATGTGTCAGATGTGATCATTCACAAAGGAAAGGCCAGCACACAAACAAATTACAGTTCCTCTCTCAGCTCTCTTTATGTTCATGTGACCTTTGTAAAAGTTCGTTCCCGATTTTGGCGCATGCGGAGTGTGCAATTACGAACTCGCTTATTGATAAAAGAACATCATAATCAGATTATCCGACCCCGGAAACCCCATGAATTCATCAACTTTTATCATACTGGTCCTTTTCCTTTTGAAACTACGCTTGACCTTTAACTCGGATGGCGGCCATTTTTTATTTGGCCAATATGACCAGCATGACAGCCCTAAGGAGACCTCAAATCGATACAAGCACATCATAATCAGATTCTCTGACCCAGAAAACCCCCTTACAATATAAACTTTTATCATACTAGCCCATTTCCTTTCGAAACTGCACATGACCTGTAACTATCAGATGGCGGCTATTTTGGATTTGACCAATATGACCAGTATGGCAGCCCCAAGGAGACCTCAAATCGATAAAAGAACATCATGATCAGATTTTCTGACCCAGAAAACCCCAGAAATTTATAAAATTTTATCATACTAGCCCATTTCCTTTCATAACTACACTTGACCTGTAACTCAGATGGTGGTCATTTTGGATTTGACCAATATGACCAGTAAGGCAGCCCCAAGGAGACCTAAAATCAATGAAAGAACATCATAATCACATTCTCTGACCCCCAAAACCCTATAAATATATAAACTATTATCATACTTACAAGCGCTTTTCCTTTTGGAACTACACTGTAAAAAATAATTTTTACGTATTTTTTCCATGTAGAATTTACTTGAAAACATTAGTTTTGCCACTTACGCACTAAATTTAAGTCTTGCTAACTCAAACTTTCAATTTAGTAGAACATACGTGGAATATTTAAGTAAAATCAAATACATAAAAACTTTAAGTAATTTCAGCTTGTATTAATTTAGTAATTTTAAAGGCACACTGCCATACTTGTAGCTACTTGCTCCCTCTATATAGAAAACTTCCCCAATCGGTGCCTGTTGGTCCCCCATGATCCTCTTTTTCTTATGTTAAATGAGAGCTGAGTTAATGAGATAGCCACCTGTCACAGTGACCTCGATGGCTCTCTGTGTGGTCTAATCCCTTCTGGCCCAGTGGTGGTGACGGTCTTTAACTCAAAATCAGAAATTATACGTATTACTCAAACAATTTATGTTGATTATTCTTATCTTTTCAAAGTAAGGACCGATGCAGTGCGTAATAGAAATATTTACATAATTTATGAATATTCATTAAGACCAAATTAAACTCTTTTTTAAATAAAACAATTCTTTTTTGTGGTTGAATGAAAATTTAAGGACTTTAAAACATGTAATAATTCATTTAACATGGCTAAGCAAAGACAAGACAATTTTTAATTGTTACCCAGTTCAAAACAAATAAAAACTTGATATTGAAAATGAGCATCGATCAACCTACTTAACTCCTATTTCCTATCACCGTGATGAACTTTTAAAATTAAAATGTACCCCACAGGCTATTTGTTCACAATATGCCTTGAAGCCTTTTGTTATGGATCACATCGAATCTCTGGGAATTGGAACATTTCAGAAACAGTCCAAACGTAGTCGCAGTCACAGGGAAAAAAGGGTGGACGTCGAAGACTGAAACAAATACCCAATCTCCCTGTCGCATCCAATCTCCCGTTCGCATCCACGTCTTCACCCACAGTTAGCATTTGAATCTTGAAAGAATTGTACGGTTGTCACTAATCCTAAATTGTCATGATTGTATTCCTTCCAGGGGACATGCAGTAGAACTTTGTATCATGCAGGAATGTATTCTTTACCCTCAAATGGGCTTGAGACAAGTATTCGTTATCCTTTGATCTTGACGACTGGGATTATCAAGACCGAAGTCCTCACTCTTTATCATTCATTATTTTCTGTATAGCATTCAATTGTTTCGAGTCTATCTGTTATATTGTAATTGACGAAACTTTCTCTTTTATGATGAGCGGAAATGTCAAAACCCTCTTTGCCATTTAATATTATTGTACTCCGAATTGTCATAACAGTTATCAAGTATGTACATACGAGCCTGCCTTAGCATGCATGTATCTTTCTAATCACCTGTGTCAATCAAAAATACATTCGAAATTTCGTGTGCTTATAACCTTAACAAATACATGGACTTATCGCTTACGCGTGTCTGACGTATAGGTACAGGGCGTGGCTTCTCCGCGCCACGGTTGACCGATCTTCACATCGGCCCGCTGTAGCGCTCTATCACAAACATACTCGACGCATAGAGCGATGGGTCCATTGTTTGAGCAGCCTTACTTTCATTTCGAATCTGCATTTATGTTTTGGTGTGTCTTATTGTTTTGTGACCAATAATAATGGAAAATTCGATCGCCCAAATACGTAAAACATTTGAATCTTGAAGGAATTGTACTTTTTCACTAATGCTAAATTGTTACGATTGTATACATTCGGGTGTCATGCAGCTCCATTTTGTATCATGCAGGAATGTAATAGCTTACCCTCCACTGGGCTGGAAGCTGGAGACAAGTTTGTATTAACCTTTGATCTTGATTAATGGGATTATTAAAACCGAACTCCTCACTCTTTATCAATAATTATTATCTGTTTAGCATTCCAAAAATTTCTGTTATATTGTAATTGACTGATTTTTTTATATTTTTTTTTGATGAGCGGGAATGTCAAAACCCTCTTTGCCATTTAATATTATTGTACTCCGAGAGTCTGCTTTAACATGCATACATTTTTCTCCTCCGCACAACAAATCTCTTTGTTTTGCAAAACTCCTGTGTCAATCACAGAATCCATTGTTATAGACTGAACTAGTTTTGATGAGCGGGAATGTCAAATCCCTCTTTGCCATTTAATAATCGTACTCCGATTGTCATTATTGTTATCAAGCATTTTGTTTCTTCCCAGCCCCTCTATTTTGCGTGTAAAAAATACACCCTTTACTCGGGCGGTCGGGCTCCGCTCTGTTGCTCCTAAGCAATTATTGTAACTGTGACCAAGATGGGTCTTATTGTATTTTCATTTGTATTATATTTTGAAGTTACCCGCACACTTGCACTTCGTACACACACAAACGCACCAGCATCACACATGCAGTTGTTCATCCTCCAAATTTTCGGTACTTTACATAATACGTATCGTTAAATGAATTCGCACGCGCACACTCCCGATATTCTTGTCGACGATATAAACGAGAGCAAATACTACACACCCCAAGAATTCAAAAATTCATTTTCTTACAAACCAGACAATATTTCACTTTTACATATAAACTCCAGAAGTCTGAACAAAAATTTCGAATACGTTGAAAACCTTTTACACTCTTTAAATAATTTTGCATTTTCCGTCATTGGAATAAGTGAGACATGGTTACATCAGAATTCTCCAGATATGTTCAATTTGCCTAATTATAAGTTGATTAGGGCGGACCGCAAAGGAAGAAGAGGTGGCGGTGTTGCGTTTTATATTACACAAAACATAAACTTCAAAATCCGTTCAGATATTAAACTAACACAAGCAGAATCTTTATTTATCGAAATTAATAATTCAAACACCAAAAATGTCATCATAGGTTTGATTTATAGACCCCCTGATTCTAATTGTGATTTATTCTGTGACGAACTGGATTTTCATCTTCATAAAATAGGGGATGAAAATAAACACAATTTTATCCTTGGTGACTTTAACATCAACTTCTCACCCTCATCTGATAACAGTAACTCAACCAATTGTATGCAGTTGATGCATTCATACGGCTTTTTTCGATTATTAATAAACCCACCAGAATAAATCCACATTCATCAACTCAGATTGACAATATTTTTTCAAACGTACATAACAACAAAACCATCGGTGGAATATTGTGTTCTGAAGTGTCGGATCACCTACCCATATTTTTAACTTGTGAATGCAAACTATCTGGCCGTAAATCATTTGATGAGCTTATATATCGCAAAGAATCCAAACGTAATATAGAATTGCTGAAACAGGATTTATTTTTCGAGGGATGGGCTGAGGTATATAGTGTAAATGATGTCAATACTGCATATAAACATTTTAGTAACAAATTGCAATATTATTATGAAAAGAATATTCCTTTAGGCAAAATGAGTAATAAGCGAAATAAACCCAGGAATCCTTGGATAACAAAAGGTTTATTGAAATCAATACAAACACGCAATCGCCTCTACAAATCACATTTACACAATCCAACTGACACTAACCTAAACACATATAAAATTTATCGAAACAAATTAACAAAACTTATCCGTACATCCCGTAGATCGCATTTTTCTAATAAAATAAAAAAGGCCAGTTCAAACACAACTGCAACTTGGAAAATTATCAAAGAGGTAATGGGAAAAAAAACAAATCCCCCACCCACGGATAATATCACATTAAATGGCACTAAAATACATGATCCTAGTCTTCATGCAAATTCATTTAACTCATTTTTTACGAATATCGGCCCTGAACTCGCCAGCAAAATTAATAGAACTCACGCTCACTTTAAAGACTATCTTTCCAATCAAAACCAAGAGTCTCTCTTTTTAAATCCGACAAATCCTAGCGAAATTATTAACATTACCCAATCTCTTAACAACTCAAAATCGCACGGTTTTGATAAAATAAGTATGTCTCTCCTAAAAGAAATAATGTATCCACTTGCAAAGCCTTTAACTCACATATTTAATCACTCGTTATCGCAAGGTGTTTTCCCTGATCTATTAAAACTAGCTAAAGTCAACCCCATTCTCAAAAAAGATGATCCTCACGAAATAAGTAACTATCGTCCAATTTCCCTACTTCCAAGTATATCCAAAGTCTTAGAAAAGATCGTTCATAATAGGCTACACAAATTTATCACTAAACACAAAATACTCAATTCAAATCAATATGGCTTCAGAAAAAATTACTCAACTGACTTAGCATTAATTCAAATTTATGACAAAATTACAAGTGCCATAGCTAATAAAGAGCATGTTATAGGTATATTCTGTGACTTGAGTAAAGCATTTGATACGCTCAATCACGCTATTCTACTCTCCAAACTCAGTCATTATGGAATTCGGGGTCAGCCACTCTTAAAGACAATATGTTACATTTAATAGTTATGATTCTGATCCTCTTTTAATTCAATGCGGTGTTCCTCAAGGCTCCATCTTAGGTCCACTGTTATTTCTTCTTTATGTAAATGATATTATCAATACATCCCCCCTTCTTTCTTTTATCTTATTTGCCGATGATACAAATATCTTTTATTCCCATAAAGATCTTAATATGTTAAACAATACTTTGAATCATGAAATTAACAAAGTATCCGATTGGTTTAAATCCAATAAACTTTCACTTAATACAAAAAAGACTCATTTCATGTATTTTAAACATCATTCTCATAATACAGAAACACCTATATATATTAAAATCGATGGTATGCTACTAGAGAAGAAAACTAATTCCAAGTTTTTGGGTGTCCTTATAGATGAAGCCTTGACTTGGAATGATCATTTACACCAAGTTACAATGTGCATTTCCAAAAGTATTGGAATAATCTCCAAGTTAAAGTTTCTTCTACCCCATGCAACCTTATTCCTACTATATAATTCGCTAGTTCTCCCGTATATAACATATTGTAATAGTGTATGGGCAAATTGTGGTTCGACAAAAATTAATTCTATTTTCAAACTGCAAAAGAAAGCCAAACGTATTTGTACAGGTTCGCATTTCTTAGCTCACACTGATCCTTTATTCTATAAACTTAAAACACTAAAAAAATTCGATCTGAACACTACTCAAGTAGCAGTTATTATGTTTAAGTACATTAATAATCTGCTTCCACCATCCTTTGATAACATGTTTAGGTTTAATAATTCCGTTCATTCATACTCTACTCGCATATCTGGAAACTTCCATCTTACAAACCCCAAATTATCAATAACACACAAATCTGTTAGACATTCTGGCCCGGACATTTGGAATGATTTACCCGACAACATAAAGTCTTGTTCAACCATCTACTCCTTAAAAGCTACACTTAAACGACAAATAATACAATCATATGCTCCCCTCTCTTTAAATTAGTATAACAAAACCGTGACTTAATTATTCTTTATCATGCAACTGCTCACTGCACCTGCACTTGCACCGCACCCTCTTGGTCACTCAGTTTTTTCGAAGAGAGTTATGTCGCCAATTCTTTTACGAGGCCGCCATCCATTTCCAGCCTAACCGCTCACGATGGTGGTCTCCTGCGTTCCAAATTACCTCTCTAATTTATTGAAAATATTTCATATTTCTTATGTCATGTATGCTTCGTACATGTTTATCGAATTATATAATTGTACATGATTTTTCATTTAATTACTTTTGTAAACATTGTATTCATTGTATTTGTTATTGTTCGAAATTTTGTACTTTGACTTTGAATTTGTATATTTTTGAACGCAGAAATAAAATCAATCAAACAAACAAACAAACAAACAAACAAACTTTGCATTATGGAATGCAAGATCCATTAAGAATAAAATTCCAATTTTATCGGAACTTGTTTTAACTCATGAACTTGACATTTTATGTGTCACAGAGACCTGGTTGACAGGTACTTATCGTGATGACCCACCCATTGCCGATCTTACTACAACTCTCCTAAATTATGACATACATCACATCCCACGTGTTGGAAGGGAAGGTGGTGGTGTATGTGTGCTTCTTCGTTCTACCTTCAAAATTCACAAAACCGAACTTCAATCATTCAATTCTTTTGAATATATTGATTTAGCTGTATCATCTAACTCCCAAAAACCTCTTCGCCTCATCATTTATTTATCGGCCTCAAACAACAAAAGATAAGCAGCATTTGGCACCGATTTTCTTTCGTGAGTTCGGCACCTTCTTGGAGGATATGGCATCTATACCTGGTTTACTTCTCATCGCCGGAGACTTCAACTTTCATGTAGATGACTCGACTGATAGGGAGGCTACTATTTTTACAGATCTCATAACCACCGCTGGACTTACTCAATATGTAACTGGACCCACCCACAAAGATGGACACACTCTTGATCTCATCCTAACTCGAAATACTGATAACTTTGTCTCAAATTTAAATACTACCAGTTATTTGCCGTCTGATCATTCTGCTGTGATATGTAATTTGAATATTGCGCGACCCAAACCAGCAAAAATCAAAATCTCTTTCCGTAAATTTCGCGATATTGATATTAATGTCTTTCGCACTGATATATTAAATTCACCTCTGTATAAATCTCCCGCATCTGAATTGGACAACTTGGTTTGTCAATATGACTCTGTTCTAAATGACCTTAAAGACAAGCATGCACCTTTAATAACTCGCACAATCAGGTGTCGTCCTAACGCACCTTGGTTCAATGAAAAATTACATGAAATGAAACGGATCTTACGACGCCTTGAGCGACGTTGGATTGCTTCTAAATTAGAAGTTGACAGACAAATTTTCAAAAACCAATGTTATGAATATAATCGCATGATCAAACAATCTAAACAAAGCCATCATTCAAAACAATTTGAAGGTTGTAATTCAAAGCAGCTATTTCAAAAAGTCAACAAATTGTGCACACCAAAAGTACCCAAGGTGTTACCTTCTGGCGATTCTGATCTTTCACTTGCTGAACGTTTTTCTGACTTTTTTACAGACAAAATTCGGAGTATCAAAAATGTTCTTAAGGATTCATAAAAAACGGATGTTTCCATATCCATGCTTGATTCATGCAATTCTTCATTTCCTGAATTTTCACCAGTATCAGAAAATACTGTCAGAGTTATAATAATGCAATCTCCATCAACTTCATGTAGTCTCGATCCAATGCCGACATGGCTGCTTAAGAACTGTTTAGATGAGCTTTTACCAGTCATTACCAAAATTATAAACATGTCTATTCAAAGTGGTCAATTTCCTGATGTTTTGAAATCGGCACAAATCACTCCTCTTTTGAAGAAACCAAATTTGGATTGTGAAATTTTGAAAAACTATCGGCCTGTTGCCAACCTTAAGTTTCTTGCTAAAACAATTGAACGTGCTTGTACTTCTCAAATTCAGGGTATCTATCATCAAACAATCTGTGTAGTAAAATGCAATCTGCTTATAGATCTTCTCATAGCGTTGAAACTGCTCTTTTACGTGTATATAATGATTTGTTGTTAGCTGTGGACCAAGGTGATGAAGCTGTTTTAATACTTTTAGACTATTCTGCGGCTTTCGATACTATCAGTCATGATGTTTTTCTTGATCGCTTACGTAATATATATGGTGTATCAGGTACTGCCTTGAATTGGTTTAAAACCTACTTTATGAATCGTTCACAATCTATTGTCATTAATGACTCATTATCCAAACCTCATGTTCCACTTGAAGGTGTTCCCCAGGGATCCGTCATCGGCCCTTTATCATTTACTCTGTACACTGCACCACTTGAAGATATTATTGAAGCGCATGGTTTAGGCCGAATGATATATGCAGATGACACCCAAGTTTATGTTGTTTTGAAACGTGATTCCGACCATTCTGTTATTACTAAACTTGAAAGATGTATAAATGATATCAAAGCTTGGTCCACTGCTAATGATTTGAAGTTAAATGAGGATAAAACTGAGGTTATACATGTAACATCTCGATTCAGAAAGTCCTCCCATTTACCATCTGTCGAAATTGCTAATGTTCCGATACAACCTGTCAAAAGTGCACGTAACCTTGGTGTCATCTTTGAAAATGATCTTAGGATGGATGATTATATAACAAATATTTGTCGCTCAGCTTCATATGCCTTGTACAAGATAGGTGGTATTAGAAATTTTCTTGATAAAAAATCTACCGAAACGCTTATACATGCATTTATTACATGCCGTCTTGATCAATGCAACAGCCTTCTTTATGGCCTTCCGGAGTCGCACATTGCAAAACTCCAGAGAATCCAAAACTCTGCTGCCAGGCTTGTAACACGCACACGTTCTTGTGAACACATCACCCCAGTACTTCGCGAATTACATTGGTTGCCGGTGACGTACCGCATTATGTACAAAATCTTAGTTTTAACTTATAAATGCATTCATGAATTGGCACCAATTTATCTGCAAGAATTAATCGAGGAATACAAACCCTCACGCAATTTACGGTCATCTTCACAATTAAACCTCGTATCTACTTCTGTGTCAACTCTCTCTTATGGTAATCGCTCCTTTCGCAAAGCTTCTGCTGAACTTTGGAACAAATTACCTTTAAATGTAAAAAAACTGTCAAACCGTTAACCTATTCAAAACTAGTCTCAAGACACATTTATTCAAAATTGCGTTCGATGATTAATTAACTCTGTTCACTTTGATGTGTATTCCATATGTATTGTTATTTGTAGGTTTATTTGCATTTTTAGTTTTGTATAAGATGTAATTGTATATCAGTCTATTTTGTGTGTATAGCGCTTAGAGACTTCGGTGGTAAGCGCTTTATAAGTAACGTTTTTATTATTATTATTATTATTATTTCAGGAAATTGTCAACCAATTTTCCTTTTAAGATGCTACGATCAAGTATATATAAAATTTGGAGCCTTTCAATATGTGTCGAATTGAAGCGTATGTAAATCTTAAATAGAAGTAGTGTTAGTGATTAGTGATTAATCTTAAATAGAAGTAGTGAATGATTAGTGGATGTTACTTGTTTGATTAGATGGGTAGCAAATCGTGCAATATGTAATCCTATCATAGCTTTTTTTTAATTATCTAAAATGATTATAATACTTAAATTATTAACGTTAATGTAACTCGATTTAACTGAGTAAAAATTTATTCAGCAAAATAAGTAAATTCTACTTAAGATGCCGTAGGTAATATTTACTTAATAAAAATAAGGCAATTCTTTTCCTCAATTTTATTGAGTTATTTCGACTATTATTTTTTTACAGTGAACGCTTGACCTTTAACTCAGATGGCGGCCATTTTGGATTTGCCCAATATGGCAGTCCCAGAGAGCGCCCTTCTTGGCGTCCGGCAGAAATCGTAATAGTATGGTATAATCTACCTCTGGGCCAAATTTGGTGCTTTTAGAAGAATCTGCACCAACATATCCCTAACAGCCCCCACTAGAAGGCATACTCGTGATATCGGCCCCACAACTGTTGTAATCGATTATACTTTTGTACGTGGCTTCGTACTTCAACCAACTCACTACTAGTATATACTCGTGATACAGGCTTTAATGAAGGAGTTAAATGGGATATAAAAGTGATTAAAAATGGGGTTGAAACTGAGTGGGGGAGGCTAGAGAATTTAAGATAAGGAAGAGCGTAGCACAAATTGGCGGATGCTCAGGGGGTAGGGGCATTTAATTACGGTCAGATGAACATATTTTAATACCTTATTCATGACACTGACAGGTCACTACTTGGCGTATGGTCCAAGGGGCGGAGACCCCGGAAGCGCAGGGGTTTTGTTTTAGGCATTAAAATTAAAGTCAGCTGAGCATCCAGGGGCCAGACTTATGTCCCAAGGTGGGGAAGCTCAGGGGTATGGGCATTTAATTACGGTCACATGAGCATACTTTTTCTTCTATTTCTTTCTATTTAATTCTCTTTAATATACATGAGCATACTTTCTCTTCTATTTCTTTCTATTTAATTCTCTTTAATATACTTTTTTCAAAAGTGTTGGGGTGGGGGCTTGAGCCCTTGGGCCCTTCACCCTTCCCCTTCCCCACCTAGGGAGCGCTTTGCGCGCTCTTCAAGGGATTCGCTTGCTCAATACCGCCCCTCCCTAAAATAAGATCCTAGCTACGCGCCTGCATTAAAATATATAGCTATGATGCTTACTAATTAAGTTGACGAAATAATTTGTATATTTATGTTGTCGACGAAAATGACCATTTGCGCATAACAATTTAGCCTTCGGCCCCGGGTTTATAGGGTTAAATTTGTAGATATTGGGACATTTAATTTTGTCGGTAATTGGTGGCTTGTTTTGTCGGTAATCGTTGGCCTCTATACCCCTCCCCCCCCCCCCCCCCCACTGAAAAAGGTCTAGCGACGCCCCTGACGACACATCAGGCCTATACTTGCGTTTTGTGAGAGGCTCAAGTATCCGGGCCAGCTATTTATAGTTGAGTAAGTTTTGAAGAAAAACAAAACGAGTACTCGCTCTCCAATCGTATTGGTTATTGGGAATTTCGAATGTCATCAAATATGTTTTTTTCCTTTTAAAGGTAAAGACCAGTATTGGTAACGCCCCAATTTCAAAAAATGAAATGGAAGCTCTCATTACCAATCATGTGAAAGAATATTTTTTGACCAATACATGATGATAAAAAATTTGCCGGGAAACCGCTTCTAATTCATATATTTGGTAAATTTGTTTCTCTCTTGGTCGTGTGAGAGATATAGGGTAGTCCCATATACATCTTTCTGTGTATAGTGCTTGTAACTTTACGAAGAATGGGCCAAATTTCTTATCATTTTGATGATTCCAGAAGCTTGCAGATGCTAGATGCTAGATGATCAACCTTTTCTGATCGATTCCACAACGTTTCTTTCACAATGCAATCGCATGACCATTACTGGTCTTTACCTTTAACACAATTGTTTTGCGACTCAATTCAGGCCTGACTAAATATAATTGTTTTCGTAAGGCAACAGACAAGTAATTTAGTCATATACCTGATTAACATTTGAAGATTTCCTACACTAATGCCTGGCCGGGCGTAACCCATATTTGAACACTAAGTTGCACCTTAGAGGATTATGTTATAGTTTGATCTTAATTAAGGATATTTTCTTTTATCTTATTTGTTTACAGACCGTGATCATTGTTGAAGTCTACTGATCGACTGACACAAATAGCCAGATCTTATTTATGGTCACGGTGACTACCAACCATGCCTGTCGTCGCTTGCCCCATCCCTGGGTGTGACTACACTACCCCGGACCTTGAGACTGCCATCGTAGCTGCCTTAATCACTGCCCACAGCGCTTTCCACACCGCTGGACCTGCCGCCAAGGTGGAGAAGGTTAGACGACCTACAGTTGCTGCGGCTGGCTCGAGTGAAGAATGGGCGTACTTCTTGTCTCGATGGACTGATTATGTCGCGGCCACAAAGGTCACCGGCAGGGACAAGGTTATCCAGCTGCTCGAATGCTGCGACGAACCCCTACGTAGAGACCTCACAAGGTCAGCTGGTGGGAGTCTGACTGGCAAACCCGTGGACGATGTACTGGCAGCCATCAAAAAGCTGGCAGTCCGTGAAGAGAACTCTATGGTGGCCCGTGTCGCGCTTCATAACATGCGCCAGGACCGAGATGAAACAGTACGCAGTTACGGTGCCCGCCTACGTGGCCAGGCAGACATCTGCAAGTTTCTCATCAAGTGCCCCGGTTGTGACATCAACGTCAACTACACTGACGCCATCATGCGGGACGTCCTCACTCGGGGCATCAGCGACCCCGAAATCCAGCTTGACCTCCTTGGCAACAAGAATCAAGACATGATGCTGGAAGAGGTCTTTCAGTTCGTCGAAGCGAAAGAAGCCGGCAAACGATCCGCCTCCTCGCTTCTGGACTCCCACTCCTCAGTGGACGCTGCTAGCAGCACCTACAGGAAAGCCAAGGTGACAACCATTATGGAGAAACAGGACCTTTGTGGTTACTGTGGCAGGAGAGGGCACGGGAAGAGTGCCCCGGCCAGCTTCCGACAAACTCGGTGCCCAGCCTATGGCCACACATGCACACACTGTGACAGGCCGCATCACATTGAAAGCGTATGCCGCAGCAAGGAAAAAACTAAACGTTCGTCACCCGGTGCCCCACATGATAACGAAGGAGCCATTTTTGATGCCCTTTGTTCTTGCCACACTACAGAAACGCCTCATCATGGATCAACCGTTCCCCTGGACCACCACGTCTATGACAACCTCACCAATACGTGGCTTAAAAAACGGTCATCGCCTCAGCCATTCATTGACGTGACCATCAGGATCGTGCCTGATGACTGCAGTGCCTTTGGTTTAAGCTTATCTACCCCTACAGTGTCTTGCTCGGTTCCTGCTATGGCGGACACAGGGTGCCAGAGTTGCCTTGCCGGAATCAAAGTCCGCCGCCTTGGGTTGCGTCAATTGGATCTCCTACCGGTCGACATGAAGATGCGGACCGCAACTAAAGGTGGCATCCGGATCCTTGGGGCCGCCATCATCCGTTTCTCTGGCAGAGGCGAACGAGGACAGGTTATTGAAACTCGGCAGATGACGTACGTCACTGACAGCTCTGACAAACTCTTTCTTAGCAAAGAGGCATGCATCGCCCTCGGGATCATCCCTGATACCTTCCCTACGTTGGGTACGACTCAACCGGCACACCAGGTAGAAACACAAGCAGCACTCCAAGATGGCCCTGGAGGAACTTGTGACTGCCCCAGGCGTCAACAGCCTCCCCCACCTCCGACGAAGCTGCCATTTCCTGCCACTGATGACAATCGTATGAAGCTACAACAGCACCTTCTCAAGTACTACCAATCGAGCACATTCAACACTTGTGAACATCAAGTCTTGACCCTCATGGCCAGCCCTCCCTTGAAACTGATGGTCGACCCTGATGCTGTGCCAGTTGCGCATCACACACCAATACCTGTTCCACTCCACTGGCAGGATGCTGTAAAAGCAGGATTGGATCATGACGTGCAGTTGGGTGTACTGGAACCGGTCCCCATTGGCGAGCAGTTACCTGGTGCCATCGGATGGTAATCTGTGCAAAGAAAAATGACACACCGAGACGAACTGTCGATTTCCAGGCGCTCAACGCCCACGCTACACGCGAGACACACCACACACCATCACCATTCCACCAGGCTCGTTCGGTCCCACACAAGAAGAAGAAAACTGTCTTTGATGCATGGAATGGTTACCATAGCGTGCCACTCTGCAGAGAGGACCGTCACCTGACCACCTTCATTACCCCCTGGGGCAGATACCGCTACAAGACGGCCCTGCAAGGATACATTGCTTCCGGTGATGGGTACACCAGACGTTATGATGAGATCGTACGTGTCGGACATCCACAACAAAACCAAATGTGTGGATGACGCTCTACTGTGGGCGGACACATTGGCGGATAGCTACTTCCAAGCTGTCGAGTGGCTGGATGTCTGTGGTCGGAATGGCGTTACCCTCAACCCTGACAAGTTCGTGCTGGGCGCAGATGTTGTTGAGTTTGCTGGATTTGAGATCACCCCCGACAGTGTCCGTCCATGCAAGAAATACTTACAGGCCATCCTGGACTTCCCTACACCGAAGAACATCACCGACGTGCGCTCTTGGTTTGGGCTTGTCAATCAAGTGTCATATGCCTTCAGCATGACTGCAAAGATGCTGCCGTTCCGCCAGCTCCTGAAGCCTACCACAGCCTTCACGTGGGACGATGCCCACCAGAGTGCCTTTGATGAATCCAAAGCGATTATCGCCAATGAAATCGAGGAAGGTGTGAGGATCTTTGACCCAAGCAAGCCCACCTGCCTAGCTACAGATTGGTCAAAGCAGGGCATTGGCTTCTGGCTTCTCCAGAAACACTGCACCTGCAATTCCTCGGAACCATTTTGTTGTCCCACTGGATGGCAAATAACGCTTGTAGGCAGCAGGTTCACGCACGCCGCTGAATCTCGCTATGCTCCGATCGAAGGTGAAGCTCTCGCCGTGGCTGATGCCCTAGACAAGGCCAGATACTTCGTACTTGGATGTGAGGACCTCATCCTTGCTGTCGACCACAAGCCCCTTCTGAAGATCCTCACTGACCGCTCCCTAGCAGACATCCCCAACCCTCGTCTGAGGAACTTGAAAGAGAAAACCCTGCGATACAGGTTCCGGATCGTCCATGTCCCAGGTGTCCGACACCGTGCAACAGACTGCCTCTCACGTCACCCGACTGGTGCACCCCTGAAGTTACACCTGCCTGACGATATCGCAACCATTGCTCCTCCCCCCATCAACTTGACAGAACCCTTGACACTCATGGCTGGCTTTCGCGCTGACACGGATGCTGACGCCATCGAAGCAGGAATTCTCCCGTCTTCTGTGTCCTCCCTCGACTCCCTCCACCTCAAATCTGTCACGTGGGACAGGGTGCGTACTGCCACAGCCAGCGACGAGGACATGCATTGCCTCGTTGGCTTAGTTGAGTCTGGCCTACCCGCCTAGCTTCCGCCATGAACTCCCGGGTCCCCTCCGTGACTACTTCCAGTTTCGGGATGATCTTTATACAGTTGATGGAGTTGTGCTTTACAAGGACCGCATCGTTATCCCCCTTCTCTCAGGGAAGAAGTGCTGACCCACCTCCATGCTGCCCACCAAGGGGTCACCTCCATGACCGCCAGGGCAGAGGCGTCTGTCTTCTGGCCCGGCATCACCCCTGCCATCTCCACCCTCCGTGCTAGATGCGGCCATTGCAATCGGATTGCGCCGTCTAACCCTAGTTCGCCGCCAACTCCGATGACTCCCCCGTTCTACCCATTCCAATGTATTTGTGCTGACTTCTTCCATTATAAAGGCTGCAATTACTTGGTTGTCGTCGACCGATACTCCAACTGGCCAATAGTTGAGAGATCTACCCACGGCGCAGATGGCCTCACCACTTGCCTGCGACGCATCTTTGTCACGTTCGGCATACCTGATAAGCTGGCCTCGGATGGTGGCCCCGAATTTACAGCAGCAGCCACACGTCGATTCCTCCAGGACTGGGGTATCCATCATCGACTTTCCTCCGTGGCATTCCCCCATAGCAACTGTCGCGCCGAAGTGGGTGTAAAGACCATCAAGCGCCTTCTCCTGGACAACACCAGCCCTACCGGTGCTCTTGACACTGACGCGTTCCAACGTGCGATGCTTCAGTACAGGAACACGCCTGACAGGGACACCAAGCTCTCGCCCGCCATGTGCGTCTTCAGCCATCCTATTCGGGACTTCATTCCGGTGGCACCCGGCAGATACGAGCCTCACCGCACTTGGCGGGAGACTTTCGCGGCTCGGGAAGATGCACTGCGCAATCGCCACATGAGAAGTGCTGAACGCTGGTCAGAGCACACCAAGTGGCTTCCGCCCCTTACAGTTGGTGACCATGTTCGCGTACAGAACCAGATGGGACCCCACCCCCTTAAATGGGACAAGACTGGGGTCGTGGTCGAGGTTCGCCAGTTCGACCAATACGTGATCCGCGTCGACAGCTCCGGGAGAGTTACACTCCGGAACAGGAAGTTCCTGAGACAGTATGTTCCAGTGTACCCGCGCCCCCCTCTTTTGGTGATGGACGGTGACTTTGGCACAACTCGTCCGAGTACTTGACAGCCCGTCCTGCGGCCAGCCGTGGGGGCCCTGCATCGTCCTACTGAACAGCCTGGGGATCCCGCTTCAGGCCCTGAAACAGCCCTACCCCTGGTGCCACCATTGGCATGCCCTGACACCCCTGCCGCCAGCCAGCCGGGACCTGTCATGCCCCCTGCCCAAGCAGCTCCAAAGACCCCTGTCGCTTCTTCTGGAACGTCACATGGCTCGCCACGTCGTCCTCTTCGCCCATCTGTGGTTGTTCCTGTCCCTTTGTCGGTCGACACGCAGATGCCGTCGCCCACACCCGTCAGACGGGCCAGTGCTCCTCCTAGGCGATCTACCCGTTGCCCAGCCAAACCTGTCTGGCACTCGGACTATGACATGCGACATTGACACTCGAACAGTTTGCCTTATGTCTTTAATTCTTTAACTGATATTTGGCTATTGCATTTCATTGTTTTGCTAGTTTTTGATGACATTCCGCCATGTGTTAGGTTTCCTTTTAGCCTGGTCCGCGTTCACGTTTATTGTTCTTACTTTTACTTGTCGTTGATCATTGGGTCGTATTTTAAGTCTTTGTCGCACTATTAGCCTTTCGTTTCTTTCTGCACCAAAGACTTGGGGGGAGATAGAGGATTATGTTATAGTTTGATCTTAATGAAGGATATTTTCTTTTATCTTATTTGTTTACAGACCGTGATCATTGTTGAAGTCTACTGATCTACTGACACAAATAGCCAGATCTTATTTACACCTGAAATTTTTATAAACCAGGAATAAATAAATTAATATATAAATACATTTGTACAATGATAGTTGTACAATGATGATAGAAGAACCAATGAAAATCGCAACTGATCTTCCATAATTTCTTTTTTGTTCTTCCTCTTTGTTTGCTGTCCCTTTATCTCCTCTTTCCCTTTCAGTTCCCTCCTTCTCTCTCTCTCTCCCTCTCTCTCTCTCTTTGCTGAGGGGGGGGGGGTACAAATCGGGACAAATTGCAACTGATCTCCCCTACCTTTCTTCTTCCTCTTTTTCCCCCTTTCCCTTCCTTACTTCTCTCTCTCTCTCTCTCTCATTTAAGTTTGCTGAGGGAGGCAGGGGCCTTTCGCCCCCTTCCCCCGATCCACACGATGTTGGTGGGATTAATCGCAACTGATCTCTGCATCTTTTCACTCTTTTCTTTTCTTCTCCCTCTTTTGTGTTCCATTTTAGCTCTCCTCTTTCCCTTTCCCTTCTTTCTCTCTTTTTTTTTGGGGGGGGGGGGGGGGGGGGGAGGGGGTGGGGTGGCGGGAAGGGGGAGGGGGGCAGAGGCAAAGGCCTTTCTCCGCGATCCGCATCTTGTTTGCAGGAAAATTGCAACTGATATCCCTTATTTTCTTTTCTTCTTTTGTTTCTTTCCCTGTCCTTCCTTCTCTCTTGTTTTGCGGGGGGGGGGGCAACAGCATGGACGGCAAGGCCCCCCGATCTCCTTCTTTTCCCCTTTTTCTTTTCTTCTTCCTTTCCTCTTCTCTCTTCTTTCCCTTTCCCTTCTTTTCCTTCCTTCTCTCTCTCTCTCTCTTTGTTTGCTGAGGGGCCAGGGAAGGGCAGGCGAAGGCCTTTCGTCCCCGATCCACACCGCGTTGGTGCGAAAAATCAATTCAATTCAATTTATTTTGCCAAGCAATAAAAAACATACAGGGTAAAACAAATGCAGTATACAAAGTTTCACACAATTACAATTACTAACATAGATAAACACAGAAATAAACAAATGTCAATTCACGTATTTTACGAGGTATAGTACTCCATAAGCAAGGTCCATTAAATATTACTGTACGTTTATATGAAGTTGTATGTACAAGACAAAGTGGCAAGTGAAAATTCTCAGCATTTCTACTACTATAGTGGTGTATATTACAATTTAGTATACAATCACAATTCATCTCTCGTACCTTTCTTTTCTTTCCCTTACCCTTCTCTTCCTTTCTCTCTCTTTTAATTTTGCTGTAGAAGAGGGGGGGGGGGGGGGAGAGAAGGGCCATTCCCCCCCCCCCGATCCCCATCTTGGTGGCGGGAAAACTGCAACTGATATCCCCCCTTCTTTTCTTTCCTTCCCTTTATCTCCTCTTTTCCCTTTTTTTCTTTCCCTTCTCTTCCTTCTCTCTTTCTTTTTGCTGGGGGGGGGGGGGCAACAGCCTGGGAGGCAAAATAATTAGCCCTTTCGGCCCCCCCGATCTCCTTCTTTCCCCTTTTCTTTTCTTCTTCCTTTCCCTTTGTCTCTTCTTTCCCTTTCCCTTATTTTTCCTTCCTTCTTTCTCTCTCACTCTCTCTCTTTAGCTGAGGGGGGGGGGGGGGGGGTGGCGAAGGCCTTTCGCCCCGATCTCTTTTCCCCCTTTTCTTTTCTTCTTTCCTTTCTTCCTTTCCCTTACTCTCCGCTTTACCTTCTCTCTCTCTCTCTCTCTTCATTTTTTGTTGGCGGTTGGGGGGTCAAGGCCCCCCCCTGGATCCGCGCCAGGAAGGCCTGTAGTGTCATCCCTAGCTAGCTGGCAAAGCTGAATATGGGTTATCCAGTCGTTTCATTCATTAAGTATAATTATACTTGTATTGAATATGTATACGTGTGAACTAGAGTACGGACATTCGGTGCGGCAGGCGGACTATTGGTGCGAGACCTCTTCCGCACAGATTGTCCGTCAGACATTTGAGGCGCGCACGGAATATCCGACACGGACATTCTGCGCGGAGAAAATCCGCACCGATCGTCCGCTCTCGATCGATCTCTAATAGGCGGACGATCGGTGCGGGTAACATTCTACGCGGTCACACCGGCTGGATGCGTCCCTTCCCCCCAACCACGGATACAAATCGACACCCTTGGGCAGTGGCGTAGACAGGTTCGTACACCTGGGGGGTATGACTCAGGGGCGGATCTAGCTTTTTGCTAAGGGGGGGTTGACCAAAATAATGACGATGCGGAGCATCGTCCACGAGCCGCGAAGCGGCGAGCCGATTTTTTTTTGGGGTGTTTATTTGAACCCCGTAAGTGATGTTTTCCTGGCATCTATTAACACAATGGAGACCATAAAAAGCAGTGCATGATAACGTCTTTTTAAATCAAGTAACAGTTAAATACACAGTTATATCCAGAGTTATCATGTGTTTGGTTAAGTTACCAGATGAGTTGAATATCTTCTCACAATATTTGCACTTGAAAGGGTTTCTCTCCAGCGTGCGTTCTTTTTTCTTTTTTTTTCTCTTTTTTTTTTCTTCTTTTTTTTCCCTTTTTTGTTTTGTTTGTTTTTTGGGCCGCCCAAGGGGGGGATTTAAACCCCCTAAACCCCCCCCCCCGTAGATCCGCGCCTGTTTAATCTTGTGGTTATCTTGTGGTTTCCAAACCACAAGATAACCACAAAATACTTGTAAGATTTTCTTTTTTTTACCGTCTGAATTGGCTTTCACCGTGTGAATGCGGCTAATAACAATAAACACAATTACAATAATGATGAGGATTATTATTATCATCATCATAATTATTATTATTATTAATATTATAATTGTTATCATTATTGTTATTACTATTATTATCATCATTATGACTTATTAAGTAAGCAAATATCATTCCCCAAAACCTGGGGGGGGGGGATGATTGTACATGCCATCCCCCCACCTTGTGAGGTGGGGGGATGCATCCCCCTCATCCCCCCCGTTGTCTACGCCCCTGCCCTTGGGTAAGGTTGTCAGGTAGCTAGACTATTAACAGTTTTGAGTTATATCTTTGTTTTCGTTCATCTCTGTCGATTTCATCCTTCTAAGAAGTTGGATTTTTATCGAAAGATTCTTATTCCACCAGGCTTTATATTTTATTATTACATAACAAGTGCAAAAAAAAATTAAGACGAGATCAATGCATGATTTTTTTCTTAATATAAGCTCTCGAACTTTCGTGGGTTATCCTGTTCAAGCTGATTTAATTTAGATCTGTTATTATTTCATATTGTTGTATGTTGGAGGCCTGGCTAATAAAATTAATCAATCAATTAAATCGGTGATGATCAGCTCTTACCTTTTCTCTTACTTTTTTTCTTTCTTTCTGAAAGTGATCGAGCCAAGGTTTTGTACCAGCAAGGCTGGTGATGGAAAAGAGGGACATGGGGGCAAATTGCATTAATTTGAATTGCACGCTATTTTATCTACGAAGATCTCAGGATTTTGGGACACCCCCTCCAAGAATCTATACACCCTGAGAAGTTGTTCAAAAAAATGCCAACAAAATTTGCAATCAAAAAGATTTAAATATGACTGAAAATTGGAATGTCTCCCTCAACGCTCAATATCTGCAAGGTAATACTAATAACTCACGGATCACGTTGGGGCAACGATATATATCGCTCATTTATCTTTTGATTCTGTCTATAAAATTGTGGAATATACATAATATATATATAGTCTGACTTCAGGAGGAAGTATGCCGATATCAGGACCTGAGCACTCGAGAGATTTGATATTTGTGAGTATTCTTTTCTTCTATGTTTGTTTGTTTGATGAATGTAACCTTTCGGTCGAGCCCTCCGGATGAGTTTCTCATCGGCTTTGCTATGATTATAGCCGTGAGTTGCGGGGACCATCAGCTCGGATGACCGCTCGACGCTTACCGGCGCGGTGTTCTGGTAATGAGAAAAAGCAAAAGCCTATTTTTATTTACTTTTGTTTGTAACTAGGCGTCATTCAAACTATTAATATTGAGCTAAAATATGATCTCATATTACATAGTAGGCAAACCCGGACTTTAGTGCCCCAGCTGAAAATCTCAGTTTATTATGGATTTAATATCAATAATATTAATTAGGTCTATGCTAATATATGCAAATATAAACATACCAAAACTTGATGATTTTTAATCATTTGACGTCATAAAAAGCAATTTTAAGCCAAAAATAGCAGCGAAGTAGGGGATCTCCTCTTTGCTTGATGCGAGATACTAGCGAACTGAAATAACCGAATAAAAACTATGGTGAACTAAAAAAAGAAAAGAAAAAATCAAACCACCTCTGAAATTACCTCTGAAATGTTTATTAATTTTTTCTTCCGATATGCGCACATGATAGGGGCAGGTTGGGATGGGATGGGGGGGGGGGGTGCTCAATAGTCGCCAAATTTGGGGTAAAAGGGCAACTGGCCTTGGGGGGGGGGCAGAATAAAGAAAAGAGCCACCCCGGAAAAAAATTAGAAAAATGATTACAAAGAAAAATAAGTAAATAATAAATTTAGCCCCCCCCCAAGGCCAGTTGCCCTTTTACCCCAAATTTGGCGACTATTGAGCACCCCCCCCCCCCCATCCCATCCCAACCTGCCCCTATCATGTGCGCATATCGGAAGAAAAAATTAATAAACATTTCAAAGGTAATTTCAGAGGTGGTTTGATTTTTTCTTTTCTTTTTTTAGTTCACCATAGTTTTTATTCGGTTATTTCAGTTCGCTAGTATCTCGCATCAAGCAAAGAGGAGATCCCCTACTTCGCTGCTATTTTTGGCTTAAAATTGCTTTTTATGACGTCAAATGATTAAAAATCATCAAGTTTTGGTATGTTTATATTTGCATATATTAGCATAATTAATATTATTGATATTAAATCCATAATAAACTGAGATTTTCAGCTGGGGCACTAAAGTCCGGGTTTGCCACATAGTATATGTTAACTAAGACTGCTCTTGTTTAGGAAGATATCAGAGGTTTGTTGAAATTGAAATGAAGCTGTTGTTGTCGTTGACTTAGTCTTAGACCGAATTTTTCTGTCTCTTTCGTTCGTTAGCCTCTGATTTGGGTAGGGTCGGCTCCTCTCTTTAGAGACAGAACAGGCCCATACGCTTTAGTGTTCATGTTCGGTGTGTTTTCCTAGGAACATGTCATTGGGTGCCAAGCTGGAATGCTATACTCTTCTAGTATCTGGAGTACTAGTCTAGACTCTAGATCTACTAGACCTACTACTAGATTAATACTAGGGAGGCCAATGCCCAAATCTAACTTTTTAATTACTATTTTTTTTTACAATAAAACAAACATTAAAATAAAGCATTTTCTTTCACTAAGAGAACTCACCTATCTGCCGACTCCAGAAGTTCCATAAAATAGGAGATATCCAGCTATTTCCTATGACCTTCCTTCTACGCCTGGCCGTACGTAAGAGCCTAAAAAACAATCAATTTCATGTCCCGAAAATTACGTCGAGATTCGAGAATTAGACAGGCCCGAGGGAATAGGCGTGTCATTGACCGAACAACTTCAAAACTTCGCGCGAAAGTACATTCATCTGTCGGCTAGCCTTGAATCGGTCGCGCACACCAAACCACCAGGCGCGTAGCCAGGGGGGGGCGGTGGGGGCGGTCGCCCCCCCCAAAAAAAAACGCCGGCCAAAAAAAAAAAGAGAGAGAAAGAGAAGAAAAAAAAGAAAGAGGGAAAAAGAGTCGAGAACGGTACAACGAATCGTCAAAACTTTCGCGCTTCGCGCGGGAAGGGGGAGACTGAGTTCAAATTAAGGATTAAGAGTCGGGAAAGGTACAACGAATCGCTTTCTTTCTCTAATAATTTAATGAAACGTCAAAGCTTCGCGCGAGAGGGGGGGGGGCTGAAACAGAATCCAGACAGGGATTAAGAGTCGGGTAAGGTACAACGAATCGTCTTCTTTCTCTAATTATTTAATTAAACGTCAAAGCTTCGCGTGAGAGGGGGGAGGGACTGAATTCAGACGAGGATTATGAGTCGAGAAAGGTAGAACAAATCGTCTTCTTTCAAAGCTTCCGCGCTTCGCGCGGGAGGGGGACTGAATACAGATAAGGATTAAGAGTCGGGAAAGGTACAACGAATCGTCTCCTTTCTCTAGTAATATAATGAAACGTCAAAGCTTCGCGCAAGAGGGGTGAGGGACTGAATTCAGACAAGGATTACGAGTCGAGAAAGGTACAACGAATCGTCTTCTTTCAAAGCTTTCGCGCGGGAGGGGGGAAACTCCCCCCTCCCTGCACCCACCCCCCTAGGGAGCGTGCTTCGCGCGCCATTAAAGTGATTCGCACGCTTCGCGTACTCACTACCGCCCCCCCTAAAATGAAATCCTGGCTACGCGCTTGCAAACCACTTCAACCACGATATACTCTACACGTTATTCGCTATTAACAAAAATCAAACCATCAATGTACGTACGACTACTACATCAAGGAGTAAAAAAAGAAGGAAAGAACTAGATCTAATTCATTAATATTTACCTTAGATTGGTATTCCAATAACTTGGTTTCCTCATGAGTATTCCTTATGATTTCAGTCGGAGATCTACTGTACAATCAACAAGAACGACCTCCATAATTATCCATGCAGCTCACACTCACAGCGCTACACATGATACTACGGTACTACATATAGCCTACACGCATATCGCACATACGTAGTACATACGAGCAGTACCTGGATCTCTCTTTCTCTCTCTCTCTCTCTCTCTCTCTCTAAGCTGTACGCAACAACTAATCATGTATGACTCACAATCACATCATCCAATATATCTTTCCGTCCTTACTTCTCAATTGGAGTATAGACTGCTCACGTAGACATTTTTTTTTACTGAAATATCTTTTTTAAACATTTTTGATATATGACTTACTGTACGAGCTAGACACTCTAGTCTCGTGCTGTGAGAATAAGGTACTGTGTGTGAGACTAGCCAAATTTGTTCGGTGGGCGTTCTGACCGGAGCTCATACATTATTCATATAATGATGTCGCAATACCTCTTTTTGGGGCTGGAACAATGGCATCTCTGCTCACAGTTTTCCTTCTCAATTTGAGATGGCTCTAGCTATGGGGCTCAAACCAATGCAATATTGACAAAAACATCGTACTCTATCTACCTTCGAATGTGCAGTTTGTAAAAATCTGCAATTAAAAAGATATAATCGTTTTTCTTTATATTTACTAGTTGTTAAAAGTGACATTTGTGCACATCTGATATGTTAATCTCTATCGAAAGTTCTTTGATATTAAATTGATTCCATATTTTTAGGCTCTACCTTCAGTCATTGAGAAGGATTTTAGTGAGCTAATCTCCGCGCCCTCTAGGACCCCTCTAGTTTCTATTGTGCGTGCGTTATTTTCGTCTGCTAGCCCAATTATTGAATTCAAATACGTCAAAATCTGCAAGATCGTCAACAAATGGTGAAAGACTGTTACTTATCCGTGATTATAGGTATGTTGTGGAGTGTACAATTGTGTATTTGTTATATATTTTATTCCATAGATATTTGTTTTCTTTTTTTTCCCCTTTTTTTTTTCTTCTGGTAATTTTCTGACTTGGACGACGAGCGCACAAATCGTAGGCGTAGAAGCCTTATGCCCGGGCATTGGCCTCCCTACTACTACACTAGTGCTTTGTAAAGACAAAATATAGAGTTGCCAAAGGAAATCAGTGCTTTGCATGTATCCACTAAACCACAACACCTCTACAATTGTATTTATTCATTTATTCATTAATTTATTTATTCATTCATACATTTATTCATTAATTAATTTATTCATTCATTCATTTATTCATTTATTTGTATTCATTAATTTCATTTGTGCCCCTCAGGAGGAGGATGACTTGGCCTATGAGGAGGAGATCTTACGTCATCCGTTCTCTGTCAAGTGTTGGCTGCGTTATACCGAGCACAAATCTAAAGGCCCCCCGGCAGGACTACATCTCATCTATGAGAGGGCCCTCAAGGAATTACCAGGAAGGTAGGGGGAAAAAAACGACAAGTTACATGTGCTTTAAGTTAGTAGAAATGTTTTAATGTGAAACTTTCCCACTAGTGTGCATACATCTCATCTATGAGGAAGGTAGGGGGGGGGGGGGAGTTACATGTGCTTTACGTTTGTAGAAACGTTGTAATGTAAAACTTTTCCACTAGTGTGAATACATAAAAGTTACAAATTGGGGACAACTTTGAAAAGAGAAAAAAGGTAATTCTGGACTGTCTTGTCCAGGTACATGTAAGTACCTCTCAGAAACCATTACCGGTAGTGTACTCTTGGTTCATTTCAGATTTACTGTACAGTGTCACAAACAATGGGAATAAACATAATAAATACAAACTAGATCATAGATTGAAAGCAACACAAATTCCCAACGTGGGAATCGACAGAGGCCACTCTGTTAAATATTGTCCTTAGAAGCTTCTGCCTGTACTCTCATGCCCTGCATGTAAGGAGGGGGGGGGGGTATATGACATTGTAACCATGACAACTAGCCCCACAAGGCAGTTATCCAAAATGCCACCTGGGCGGTATTCTGTGATTAATTTTATCTTGATTTTTATCTCTCTAGGACACGCCCGTTTGTGATACAATTACCAAAATGAAATGTTGTTAGATTTCACTCTCCTCATGTTCTGTCATTCTTGGGCAAGAAAGCGCAAAATCGTAATTTTGTACAATTTACACAATGGGTGCCTCCAAGCCAAATGCGCTTTTCCTAAGATCTCCTTGAACAAAAACTGTGGTTGTTTCAAAGGCTTTTGAATGCCATTAAAGGTATAGACCAGTTCTGGTCATGCAATTGCATTGTGAAAGAAACGTTATGGAATCGATCAGAAAAGGTTGATCATCTAGCATATAAGTATTGGTGTGTACTGCAAGGTTCTGGAATCAGCAAAATGATAAGAAGCCCAGTCTATGTAAAGTTACAAGCACTGTACACAGAAAGATGTATATGGGACTACGCGATATCTATCCAGGCCAGATCGATATGATAATTTACCAAATATATCAATTAGAACGTATTAGTCAAAATATATTCTTTCACATGATTGGAAATAAGAGCTTCCATTTCATTTTTTGAGAGGGGAGTGTTTCCAAAACTGGTCTATACCTTTAAAGTGTGATATTAATATGCCAAAAATATTGTCTTTATTACAGCTACAAGCTCTGGTATAACTACCTGAAGCTGAGAAGGAAGGCGATCAAGGGACGTTGCATCACTGACCCTGGGTACGAGGATGTCAACAATGCCTTTGAGAGAGCCTTGGTGTTCATGCACAAGGTGAGTCAAGGACATTCAATTTCAGTAGTTCGTTCGTTTTGTTCGTTTATTAATTTCATTTTCATAAAAAATACAGCAAAAGCAAATAAATACATGTATACAAGTATATATACATACAAAGGCAGAGAATATTCAGTTTATACAATAACTTCAAATGAAATAGGAGAACAAAGGAAAAGCCCATGGTGGTTTTGTTTTTAAAAAATATTTAAAAGGTGGTTTGCGATCAATTGCAAATTTGCAATTAATCGCAAGACTTACGCTTGATTTGGGGGATTTGCAATTGATTGCAATGCCCCATGAGACTGGTTTGACCGTATATATATACCAAGAAAGAATATACGTAAACCATTTAACTTGAGGATTGCTAAAAAGAAGAAAAGTCATCAATTAAATGCCACCTTTATCTTCCAGATGCCTCGAATCTGGCTGGACTACTGCCAGTTCTTGATGGACCAGTGCAAGGTCGCCCGGACGCGCCGGACGTTCGATCGGGCCCTGAGGGCCATGCCCATCTCCCAGCATCACAGGATCTGGCCTCTCTACCTCAAGTTTGTCCGCTCCATGCCGCTCCAGGAGACGGCTGTTCGGGTGTACAGGAGGTACCTCAAGGTATGTAGGACCATGGCATTCAATATAGAGGTCGTGTGACACTAGCTGCTGAGACAAGAAGCCAAAGGGTGTTTCACAAAGATCCTAAGGTGAACTGATCTCTAAGTTGGACTTAACAATTATGGAAAGCCGTTAGCATCTATGAAAATATTTTGTAAAAGTTATTTTTAATGGCATACAATTTTGATTGAAATCATTCAGATGTTCTATTATCAAGGAGATTTCATGTTCTTGATGTGGCATTTATAAAAAATCTGAAACACTTGAATTTTCACTTTTGAATATATTTTATTTTAAGGCTACATATGGCTCTCCATAACTTTTAAGTCCAACTTAGGATCTTTGTGAAACACCCCCCAGTTCTTAGATACAATCCGCGCATGGGCAGATAAAGGTCATTTGTACCAAAATTGTAAAAAATTTGTACCAAAATTGTAGAATCCATCTAGACGAATACTGGATTGGTGCTCATGAAAGTTTTCTAATTTATTTTCTATTCATTTATTCACCGATGCCACATTCTCTGATGAACAGGTAAAAGTATTTTTTCTCAAGAGGGCAAACATATGGTATTCATGCAGCACCTCCATCACTTTGGCAAGGATTATTCTCAAATACACAAAGTGGGACATCGTCATGTGTTAAAGATCTGTGGATATTTGGGAGTCATTTGTACCAAAGCTAACAGAAAATTATCTGCACTATTTAAATGAATTCCTTCAACACTGGGCCAAGCAATACACCTGACTGCAACCATAAACCTAACCTGAACCCCCATTGCAACTCCTAACAATATATTTTTGACGTATTAAAGACGGAAGCAATTGTTGCTGGAGCAACCTCTCTAAACTAATCTACAGTGCGTCCCAGAAAAAACGAAACCGAGAAGTATCGATGTTCTATCATAACTTAATTACAACTATAATTAATGAATGATACATATTTGGAAAGCTTAGAGTCTCCTCTTTCATGTGATGCTACTCAGATAATGCATATTTCACGCATGAATGATTAAAAGCAATTTGAAGGAAGGAAACCAAAAAGACATTTGGCGGGCGGTATCTGAATTCCGAAGAAAAATTCACATTTCTAAAAAGTTGAGTTTCTGCCCTTTCATATGACACCTCAATCAGGAAAAATGAGCGAGGAATGACAAAGTTCTGTTTGTTTAAAGTAGTGCTTGCATTTCCATAATTTTATTAAACGAATTCGTTTTCACTGGCTGCCTGCCGTATCAATAAACAAAATTAACAAAAGACTTAACTCCGTTTCGTTGACAATCAGCCGTAGACGAGAGTCTTCATGCATGGCTGATTGTCAACGAAACGGAGTTAAGTCTTTTGTCAAATCTGCTTTTTGCCACGGCAGGCACCCAGTGAAAACGAATTCGTTTGTTAAAATTATGAAAATGTAAGGGCTACTTTAAACAAACAGAACTTTGTTATTCCTGGCTCATTTTTCTTGATTGAGGTATCATATGAAAGAGCAGAAAATGAACTTTCTAGAAATATGAATTTTTCTTTGAAATTCAGATACCGCCCGCCAAATTACTTTTTGGTTTCCTTCCTTCAAATTGCTTTTAATCACTCATGCGTGAAATATGCATCACGTGAGTAGCATCAACTGAAAGAGGAGACTCTAAGCTTTCCAAATATGTATCATTCATTAATTATGGTTGTGATTAAGTTATGATAAAACATCAATACTTCTCGGTTTCGTTTTTTCTGGGACGCACTGTATAATATTGGATGCCTTATGGAATATTAAAATGATCCTGTGTATTGCCAGAAGTACAGCCAAAGTGCATTATAGTCAATCAAGCTACAGAACTAGATCTATATTTATATTTATCAACTTTTATCAGAATTTTTAACTCTCATGCATGTCAATGTGAAGCAAAGGAGAACACACCATAATTGTACAGCATGCTTATCTGGGCAAAGTTGAAATGAGAAGATGAATAATGTGAGTTTTTTTAATGCCCATGAAATTTGTTACGATCATTGATACTCAAGGTGTTTATTTTTTTTCCTTTTGCAGCTGTGTTCTGAGAATGCTGAGGAGTACATTGAGTATCTGGTTGACATTATGCGCTTGGATGAGGGCGCTGTTCGTTTGGCACACATTGTAAATCAGGAGGCCTTTGTGTCCAAAGAGGGAAAATCAAACCACCAGGTAAGGCACTTAGACCTGGGGAGTGTTTCACAAAGACTAAGATCGACTTTAAGTTGGACGTAACTATGGCAGGTCGTTCATGCCGCTGTTGCTCTCACCATTTACTGCCATTGGTCTCTCAAGAACGTACAAATCATGGTCACAAATCTACAAAATTCATACTTTTTGATAATTCATTATTGAGGGAAAACATATTAGCTAAAGCTCGTAATGGTGAGAGTAACCAGTGGCATGAATGGCCTGACATAATTAAGTTCAACTTAGAGTCGATCTTAGTCTTTGTGAAACACCCCCATTGTTTTCATTAACAGTCGATTTGAAGGAGTTGCGTTTACCTCTGAAATGGTTAGACTTTGTTCAACTTTCATGTGTAAAATCCTGTAGCGGCTTAGTTACAACACAGGAAATGCGTACTATGGTATGTGTGGGAGTCATGGCAACAAGACAAGGGAAGGCCTCTAGTAGTTCGCTGTAGATGTGGGTGCAATGAGTGCCAGTGGACATCCCGGCACTAGCCTTGGTTCACGTCACGATAGTGTTACCCACCCACAGTCCACCTTTACAATTGGCTTGTCCTCATCAGCTCAAGATTGCCAATTATCCAGCTATTTTAACTATCCCGATCGCAAATTATCCAGTTAATTTGCATCTTTATCAGCCCGAAGTTGCAATTAGCAGGATAGTTGGTCAAGATAATCATCCCAAGATATCTTGGGCTAGTTTGCCAAATATACCGCTATTTGTCTGGTGCGTCTACAACAGCCCGAAGACCCGCACTATGCGTGTACGCTGAGCAAAATATCTTGAGCTAATTTCTCGAGCTCAAGTTTCAAGTTTCATGGTCGAGTCTCGAGTCTCGAGCTGATGAAGATGCGATTTGTAACTTCAGGATTATTTCCCAAATCGAAAAAATAGCGGGCTATTTGGCAATCTCGAGCTGATTAAGACATACATAATGAGAATGGTGTCCTTGAGACATTGTAGATGTAATTGATTATCTATATTATTAATACCACTAAACGCCGCGGGGGGTCCAAAACGGGGCAAAACGGTTCCTCAAAAACGCCTTTCCCCGACCGCGCCCGCCTCCGCCGTGGCGCGGGGAAGGCGGCACAATTATACGAGGCCTGTCTCCCGTAACCCGCGTGCCACGTCGACCCCGCGATCGACGTCCATGCCGTTAAACACGTTTTCGGGGTTCCGGGGAGGACGGGCGGAAGAGAGCACGGCGAGCGTGGTGGATTGCAAGAAGGCGACGAACCCGTGAGAGCGAGTCGGCAAGGCGTGCACCCGCCCTCTGTCTAATTATCAAAGAGAGACAAAGAGAGACACGATAAACGAGAATCCACTCGCGTCAACGGGTGTAGCAAATCTTATTGTAACGGGTGTGCGGCGTACCTCGAGTTAGGTCTCTTGCTATAGGATACGCTTTGTAGCATGTAAGAGAATTACACATTAACAGATGACTCACCCGGGTGATGGGATGTAGGAAATGCACGCTCTCACGGGTTGGGCTTACCCGTGTTATGTGTCTTTCTATAGGATATGCTTTGTAGGCCAAGCGGACCTGCTGTGTGTACGAACGTACGTGTATAATCTGTGCGATGATTCTACGCTCGCCGTCACACGTACAGCTCAGTCGGTTGTTGGCGACTCTGATTCTATGATGATTGCCGTGATTTGTATATAATTTACGTGAATAGAGGTATGCAAGCAGGGTTACTTTGGTATTATTCTGTCCATGTTTACTGAATTTTGATAATCATTCTTCAAAGGAAAGTTTTCACGTGACTGACAGTTCAGTTGCAAACACACACGTTTTGCCACTGCAGCTGAGCGCTGCTGTCGGAGCTGTGACTGAGTGTGTGAGCATGGAGTAGCTATGCCTGTCCATGGTGTGAGGAGAGTCGAAGCTAAACAACACTTTGAAATTGCTATTATTGCCCCGATTTCAATATAGTTTCGTGAATAGACTCATAGAGGTATGAAACCCGAGCTTAGATTGTGATTATTCTGGCCATGTTTAGTTGTATACTGAATTTTGATAATCATATTTCAAAGTAAAGTTTTCACAAGAAAATGATACTGATAGTGATACTGATAGACGATACTTTTACTATGATACAGTTCTTGCATCAAATCAATGCATTAAAACGTTTTCAAAGTGTGTGTGGGGGGGGGGGGGGGATCAGGTAGCTCAAAGCGAGTTGAGTGCAGGTGTTGTGTCCACAGGGTTCAACGGGCTGAACCCCCGAAAGCTCACGGGTTTTAGGCATTACGGTCAGATGAGCATATTTTTGATTCCTTATTTGTGGCACTGCACTGACAGGTCACTTATTGGCGTGGGGTCCATAGTAGAGTTGCGTACCAACTACGCTGAGAGTACGATGTTCTACATTACTATACCCTGAGGGACGCAGAGGGTACGCAAGATGGACGCAAACAAAATTAGCCCAAGAAAAAAGAGCACCCGAAAGTTGAAAAAGTAGCCCCCGAACATTTGATATACCGTATTTGCCGGCGTAAAGGCCGCACCGCCGTATAGGCCGCACCCCCGATTTTGACATTTAAAAAAAAAAAAAAAAAAAAAAAAAAAAAAAAAAAAAAAAAAAAAAAATCGTTTTTTTTTGTTTTTGTTGGTTGTTGTTGTTGTTTTGTTGTCGAAAACCCACGCGGGGAAGGACCTTCATTTAACATCGAGGTGCAGTTAAAGGCGCTGATTTGTGCTTGTGAACTTGTCACAAAATAATAGTAACAATGTCGTTTTTAGAAGAATGTGTAAGATCATTAATGTGAATTAAAAACAAAAGAGTACTAGGTCCTAGGATAGTACCTTGTGGAACACCATTTGTTATATAAAAAAAATTGAGGAATTATTATTATAAACTACATATTGAGATCTATTAGAAAGATTACTTTCAAACCAAGATGACAGACAAATTTTAGTGTTGTTGTAGTTTCCGAGTGGTGAGTCAACACTGATTACTGAGCTGGGAGACATTGCCAGGCATAGCGCCATAAATCAAAACTAAAAAAAAACTAAAAAAAAAAAAAAAAAAAAAAAAAAAAAAAAAAACTTTTTTTACTCTTTCGCCGCATAGGCCGCACCCCGACTTTTTGATATTTTTTCTTCCATAAATACTGCGGCCTATACGCCGGCAAATACGGTAGATCGAGCCCCCGAAAAAAACAAAATCTTTCACTGGATTCTACGCTCACAGTCACACACACAGTCGAGTCAATTTGTGCACTGCATGCAGCTGGCTGCTACATATTGGCATATTTTCGCGTAAAATCTTTACTTTAAAAATGATTACCGGTATACAAATTTTGTGAACAATGCCAACATAATCATAATCCAAGCTTCTGCTTTTGTACTCTTTTCATGACTACATTGAAATCACAACAATAATAATGCAAATAAATCGTACTTTGTTACGGTGAGCCATTCATGGTCAAACAGCATATATTATAAAAATTGTCTATATAAAAATAATCTAATATTATTTTTGATAGCACATAGGCATATCTATTTAAACCCCACCCCTGGCCCTCCCCTAGAATCCCGTGGATTTTCCACGGGTCCTGCTAGTTATTATTATTATAATTATTATTATTTCAGGACTCCTCAATCCTCTCTCTCCCTCTCACATGGTGCACCTGCAAGCCTACTGTATTATTATTATTGTTATTATTATTGTTATCATTAACTTATTTTTTATATCATTACATATAATACAGCTGTGGCATGACCTCTGTGACTTGATCTGCAAGCACCCGACCAAGGTCACATCGCTCAAGGTTGATCCCATTATCCGGGGAGGGATCAAACGGTTCAGCGATGAGAGGGGGAAGCTGTGGTGCTCTCTGGCCGACTACTACATCAGGAGCGGTCACTTTGAGAAGGTGAGCGCTTGGTTAATAACTCTTTGGTTGCTTTCTTCGCCTGTTGGCGTGGTCGCTCGTTTGCCACGTGTGCAGATCTGCACAGAATAATAGGCACCAATAAGCCAGCTCATAGTTGCAGTCTGAGCATGAGCAAATAAAGGTCATTGCAGACCAAATTGTGAAATACACAGAGAAAAAAGTACTGGATACTTGCTAATCAAAGTTATGTAATTATTACACATTTATGCACAAGCAGTGCACTCCGTGATACACAGATGGAAGTATTCTTTGAAAAGGAAAAGCAAATGCTATTTACGTAGCACCTCCATCGCTGTAGGAGTGATTATTTCAAAATGTACAAATTGGGACCTCTTCATGTTTTGAAGATCTGTGGATATTCAGGGTCATTTTGGACATGTGCTGACCGTGAACTGGTCTATTGACAGATAGATTTCTTTGTATAACAGAACTGCTTTGCAAAATTCACAAGTTTTATCAATAAAATTTGTATGTTTTTAATTTTCTATTTTATAAAAAGTATAGGATTTCTTAGAGGTGGGCACCAAAATCTGTTGCTTAATTTAAAAAAAAAGGAATTTGATGCAACTATTAAGTATTTTTTTAGAGTACAAATTAGGCCACATTAATTGTTTTTGTTTTTGTTTTTGTATTCCAAGATTCCTCCTGTTCATCCAAGCGTGAACACATAACACTCAAAATTGGTACCAAATGATTTGGGATAAAACACTTTTTCATAAGATGTATAATAATTTACTGTTGTTAAATGATTTTTAAAATAATTAGCAATTTTCTAGGTGTAAACTTTTTTTTGACTCACACTGTATAATACCTGTGCAGCTATCACATTATCTTTTATCTTTACATTTCTTTGATTCAGGCAAGAGACATCTATGAAGAAGCCATCTTTACAGTGAAAACCGTCAGAGATTTCACCCAGGTAAGATTGACAAACAATAATAATAATAATAATAATAATAATATGTCTTGTTACCCAGGGTAGCCTCATCAGTATACATACTGTTCTCTCTGAGGGCCCTGCAATCATATCATTACAATAACTCCTTACTCTTGATCTCAAATTTTTGGCTGATACATACATAAACTTTTCTTTTTTTCCTGAGAGTAAAATGAGCTCTCTTTGTGAGTTCAAGCCCCTTGCAAGGAACTTATGTCCATTAGAAAGGCTCTATAATTCACTATAAATCTATCTTAACTATACCATGCGCAGGGGAGGTAAAAGGGAACTTGGTAGGATGCAGAAAGATACTGTGAATGAAATTGCATATGGTAAGATATAATCCTTTACCATGCTAATATTCATAGGAGGTAAAAGGGGACTTGGTAGGATGCAGAAAGATATTGTGAATGATATTGTCATATGCCCTCATGATGACCCTAAGGGAGTGGAGAGAGTGCACATATTGTGTGCATTCAATATAGTACAGCATGTGTACCGAGATACATCTATTATCTTTAAGTGTTTTAAAAATATATCTATATTAAAGAGAACGTTGAATTCTAGGAAAGGTGAAATCTTTTTGCGCTTTTTCATTCTATTTATGTTAGTGGAGATGAGTATCGTAAAAAAATATATCACCCAAAAGGACAGCTCTTCAAATGCCCTCATATTTGAAATATAATTAAGTGTTGGACCAAACTTTCATGCCACATGTTTGTTTTCTCTAATATACACATTAAAAGTGCATGTGACTTTTTGCACAACCGCACAGTATCTACCAATGCCAATACTCCTCAGGGAGTGGAAAATGGCATACATTGTGTCTTGGGGGGGGGGGGGGTAAGCCTGAATCCGAACTTTTTTTCAATAGCAAATGCTAAATTTCTATGACAAATTTGCTCTTGGCCAATCGGATTCACGATTTCAGTAGCTGGTAACAGTAATATTGTAACTCATTATTGATATCAAGTTTTATGAAACAGGGCCGAGAGTTGTATATTATCTTTAAACACTGTAAAATCCAGATTACGATCAGTAACATTTTATTTGTTATTTTGTTGGTTGTATTTGAAGGTGTTTGATGCCTATGCCCAGTTTGAGGAGAGTATGCTGAAAGCAAAGATGGAAACCTCTGCGGAGTCTGGTTCAACGGAAGATGGTAAGCCAGACAGTCTTATGTGGTAGTCCAGTTGCTGGGAGTAGAAAAGTGCCTTTATACTACAGAGACTTAATAATAAATATTGGATATTTATATAGGGCACATATCCACCATGCATTGTGCTCAAGGCGCTCCAACTATTACCCTGGCTCTGCTAGGCAGCCGATTTTGGGTGCTCACAGCATTCAAGGCATTCATTCCTACCGGTACCCATTTAACACCTGGGTGGAGAGTGGCAAATGTAGATTAATATCTTGCCAAAGGACATTAGTGCCGTGGCGGGACTCGAACCGCGGTCCCTCCGATCCACAGTCCAACTACTTATCCACTAGACCATATCACCTCTACTTCATCCTTGTAGAGAAGATACTCTAGACAATAGCATGGTTTTTAGAAACAGAAACATTTGGTCCTATTATCCAATTGCTCCTTAATTCTTTCAATTGATTGTAAACTTACAAACTCCTATCTCTTTAGACAGAGCTGCAAAAGATTTGAATCAATCCATCCATCCATCCAAAAGATATTTGATATAGCGCCTTTTCCCTGCAGTTACAAAGCGCTGCACACACGCTCCACGATGTTTGGGCCACTTAAAAACAAAAGTTAGACACTTCTCAGAGATCAGTAAAGTATATGTAGGCTGGTAAAAATGTAATCAATCTCAGCTGTTTATGAGACAGGGATCTTGCACTCCTCATAGTATAGTTGTTGTGTGCATTTATTTGGACATTCTATTCCGGGAAATGTTTGCTGTGAATCACGGGTACCAGTTTTACAATTTCATTCCATGGAGTAATCGGTCTTATTAATTGCAATTGCAATAGTTATTCAACTTTTTACTAAAACTATTCATATATAACTTTTCCAGATATTGATAATGTATTTTGTCTTTATATTGTAACTAGACTACATTTTGAACCAATTTGTATATATTGCTATGTAATTTGACTGTTCAATGTTGTTTTTTAATGGTGTATACACATGTGCGATTCAGCTTTTTTCTGCCAGTTATGTTGTCGGATAAACCATTTCTTGAATTGAATTGAACTGAATTCTAATAAATTTGTTTTTCATTTCTCACTGTCTAGATGACATTGACATAGAGCTGAGACTGGAACGGTTTGAGGACCTGATGGACAGACGCCCTCTGTTGTTGAATAGTGTCCTATTGAGGCAGAATCCCCACAATGTCCATGAGTGGCACAAGAGGGCTGCTCTCTTTGAAGGGAAGCCTAAAGAAGTAAGTTGAATGCACCATTCACTTAGATAATAGTACTACTACTACTCCTACTCCTACTACTAATACTACTACTATTAATACTACTACTACACTACTACTACTACTACTACTACTACACTACTACTACTACTACTACTACTACTACTACTACTACTACTACTACACTACTACTACTACTACTACTACTACTACTACTACTAGTACTACTACTACTACTACTACTACTAATACTACTACCACTTCCACTTCCTCCACCACCACCACCACCATCACCACCACCACCACCACTACCACCACTACTACTACTACTACTACCACCACTACTACTAAGAGAAAGAGAGAAGGAGACAGAGAAAGAGACAGAGAAAGAGACAGAGAAAGAGACAGAGACAGAGAGAGCACTAGGGCTTGGGTTGCAATTGAATACAGTATTAGAAAAAAATGTAAATATTGGGTGTAACTCTATGTCAAAGGTATGAGTTTGAATAGTTTTTATAATAATAATAATAGTAATAATGGCTTCTTATATAGAAGTACTACATGTCCGCCATGTCATGACGCTCCTTGCGCCGCCCGATTAGTACCCTGGTTATAGCACGGCGGCCATTGCGGCGCTCTAGCATTTCAAGGAATTAATTTTTGCCAGGTACCCATCTACATCACCTGGGTTGAGTGTGGCAAATGTAGATCAATGTCTTGCCAAAGGACAATAGTGCATGGCGGGACTTGAATCGCGGACCTTGTGATCGACAGTCCGGTGACGTATCCACTTGACAATGACACCTTTTTTAAGACCAAGACTAATCGTCTCGGGAGCATGTATTAGGTAATGAACACTTTCAGGGAGGGTGTTCAGACAGTGCCTCAAATTTCTTTCTCTATTTCATCATCTACATGTATATTTACATGCATTTCTATTCCTCTCTTGTGCACCAGGTCATTAACACCTACACAGAGGCTGTTCAGACGGTGACCCCTCAGCTAGCGACAGGGAAGCTGCACACGCTGTGGGTGGAGTTTGCCAAGTTCTACGAGAAGCATAGCCAGATCATGGAGGTGAGATGGATTCAAACTCTTGTGCCTCTCTTGATATGACCAGTCTTTGAATGGATTATGGGAGAAATTTACAAATGCATCACTGCAAAACTAGATAACTTAAAGGTATTACAAAGTTTTGGTATGGGGTCATGAATTTGGTTCAAATTAACATATTAGAAGCATATGCGTTCCTACAATATACATTGATCGCTGTCGCGGTTGAAATCGAGTCTAAAGTTATGAAATTATAAATAATAAACTCTTTATGTTGTATAGCTCCCTCTCAAGGTCAAGATATTAATTTAGCTATGAAACAATGTTTCTTGACTGAAATCGACCGATTAGCTATTCCCGTTAGGAAATTATATATCCCAACTACATATTCTGAGATTTTCATGGTCGCAGCTACTATTGTACGGCCATAGGCGCTATTTGAAATTTATCAAAATTTACCGGGAGCACCGGTAAATTTTTATATCCAATTTTTCTCGAAAACAGAAGTGTTTTAGGGGCTAATTTTGTTAGTGCTTATAATACGTCCACAGGGGCATCCAAATATATCAAAATTGTAAAGATTCACTATCCACCCAATTTCAAAATTTCCCAAAACTTTGTATTACCTTTAATTTCACAAGTTGCCCTGATTTGTGAAAGATTAATTCTGCAAATATATGAATTACAACTGATATTTTTTTTAACTTTATGTAAGATTCTTTTTTGTGAAAATAGCTTCTGTTAACAATTTTTGAAAGCTTCAGTTCACAAAAGTTTTGGGGTGTGTATTAGATAGAAAAGTATGAAAATGGTCTATATTCCTGATCAAAATAATGAATAGTCATATTAATAGTAAAATTGAAATACCATATTCTGGTTGTACTTTTGTTGTAAGTTTTGGTTGTACAATGTAAGTGGGCTGAATTTTTTTTGTTTTTTTGAGGTAGTATATTTGAAGAAATTTTTGATGCTTTTGTGACGGGGTGTTTTGTAGGTGTACTTTGCAGGTGTAAAGTGTATGGTTTCGTGTGTGTGTGCAAGTTTGCTGAATGTGTGTGGGGGCGTGTGATGTATGTGCGTGGGCGTAATTGTGATTTTGTGTTTGTGTGTTGTGTGGGCATGCGTGTGTGTGTGGGTGGGTGGTTATGTGCATTGGTGTGGTGTGTGTGTGTGTGCATGTATGTTGGATGTGTGTGGGGGCGTGTGATGTATGTGCGTGGGCGTAATTGTGATTTTGTGTTTGTGTGTTGTGTGGGCATGCGTGTGTGTGTGGGTGGGTGGTTATGTGCATTGGTGTGGTGTGTGTGTGTGTGCATGTATGTTGGATGTGTGCGTTGTTGTGAAATGTGTGTGGGTGTGATGTTTGTCCAAACATGAAGAGAACAGTGCTGTTATGGGAAATCCTCTTCCGTTTTAAACAAATCCACAGTAATTTACTTATTATTTGTTATCTCATTTATTGATAAGAATCCCGCAGCAATTAGCGTAATTGATATTGACGATTACCGTAGTGTTTTTTTATATTTGTTAAGAACCATGCAGTAAGACTTTTATATAATCATATTTTTACAATCCTGGGACCCATTTCACAAAGCCTTTTTCAATGACAAATGACAAAAATCAGTGACAAATCTGCTGATACCAATCAAAAGCAAGGATTTCACTAGCTTATAACAACAAAACGTCATTTGTCACTGATGACAAGTTTTGGGAAATGGGTCCCTGATGTAGATGTACTTAAAATTTATCAACAATGGATTCAGTAATGTATCCATTGGACAAAATACCAGTGTACAATGTACGTCTCTTCATCTTCCTGCAAAGCTTCATGCTAAATATATGTACCCAAAATGCACCAATACATTTTACACCTAAATGTACCTATACGAGTGGGTTCTTGTGACAAAAAAACTTATCTAGACTGTAAGTTCTGTAAAAAAATTGAAGAATAAAACAAATGAAAATACATGTACATGCTAACATGCATAAACACAATACTTTTCCTTTTCCCTACAATCTATGAAGATAATTTTTTTTTCAATTTGAAATGATAAAATGATTTAAAAGCAGTGGCACATTTCCTTGTTTAAGAATACCTTGGCAAAAGAGGTTAAATCAATACATCTTCGAGTGGCACTCATGACGGCTATTGATATTTCAAAAATGCCTTCAATTCTCAAGAGTTGTAGAAACTTGCATATCAGTACCTTACAAGGTGATCAAATCTTTTACTAGGAGGATGCGGAAAAGAAAAATAGTTTAATGTCTTGACCCAGTGTCTCTGGTAGTAAAGTTCAGAAGTAAATAAAGACATGCATTTATCAGAGCTGCCAACTAGTACGGATTTTCCGTAATTGGAATGGAAATTAACGATCAGTACGGAATGTTGTCTCAAATTACGGATTTAAAAAAATAAAAAATAAAAAAGTATATATATAAATATATATTTTTATATTTAATTTTAAATATCGTAGCGAGTGCTGTGAAGTATGGCGGCCAACCAACACACACCGAAAAAGACGGAAAAATATCAAGTATTCTCTTAATAGGAGCCATTTTTCATGGAAAACTGTGTTGTGATGACCTGAAAATCAATATTTAACAACTTTGTGTGAGTAAAATTTTAGATAATCATACGACCATGTGTCCTCGCAGTGTTGGCGTGCCGTTTTTTTTAGATTCCTAGCGCTGCATAGAAAATTACTGATTTTGAGCCTTGTGATTACTGATTTTCTGTTCTGGAGGTTGGTAGCTCTGATTTATACTCAAATATTTACTCAAACAAAGTAGCAATATGATACAAAAGGATTTTCTCTTAATTGCTTTAATGCATTTTGATATTGGATACTGTAATGTAGAGAGTTAATAATTTTAAAAGCTCTTTTGGAAAGTAAAAAGCAAAATTAGGTGAAGTCAATAAATTTCCCCAAATACTAATCATTATTATCTATGTAAGGCTTCGAAGTGGTACAATAAATCAGTGTATTCAATATCTTTAGTGCAGCACCCGGATGACTGACTAATATTGTTCTCGTATTGCTCAGTCATCCGGGGGACTTCAACTATTGATATCGATATCACACAAAAACAAGCCATATTTATCGAGGTCAATTTTTTATTATTACACTAGCCAGACTAATTAAGATACATGTAATAATAATTATATTGCATGGCTTTGTTTTCCTGTGATTCAAGAATATATTGCTCTTGCTGAGGCAATATTAGGCTCGTCTTTGACTTGTCCAATATTGTCATACAATGTAGCTCAAGCAATATACACACTCAAGGCCATCCAATATTATATACAATTTATGGAATTATTTTGACAATGAATTGAATGATTTATTCCAAATAGATCTAGATAATAGTATACATTCCCAGATTGTATTGAATAATTATTTGCCAGTGTTTGTTTTGCGTGACTGCCAAAGCATGTGTATGCTTAATGTGCTTATCAACTAGGGGACCTACGCCCTAAAGTCATAAATGACAGTAATGAGGATTAATGCCTCACAAAAGGGCACTAATATACATGTAGCACATCGATACTGTCTTGATCCTGGGGCCTCACGAGGCCATTGCTTTGCCACTGAACCATGACTGTACACAGTGGGGGCTAGGGTAGGGGGCAGTTCCCACAAATAAAACAAAACAAAGACAATGCAATAAATTATCAATAATTTGTTGCATTTTACTCCGGTCCCCAACATTAAAAAAATCCTCTGTACGGCCATGCATTATGGCTCAAGGCATGGGCATATTAGCATACACATGCTATAGCAGTCACGCAAAACAAACACTGGCAAATTATTATTCAATAAAATCTAAGAATGTATACTATTATCTAGATCTATTAGGAATAAATCGTTGTGAAAATAATTCCATAAATTGGGGTAAACAAAATATTCCAACATTATGAGCGACAGTGTAAATATTAAACAGTCATGCATTAAGCATTATTTCATTACTTTTTTTGATATTTGATTTTGCATGGGAGAGAAATTAAGCAATATTAGTTCCAACCAATTTTTTTTTACATGTGGGTAAAATTAATAGATTTGCTTTAGAATAATTAACAGTATGATGCACAGTGATAAATGATTCATAAAACATTTGATATTTGATACTGTACTAATAGAGGGAAGTAAAGTTCTTCGTAAAATTAAGGTGAAGTTGTTAGCACTTTGCTTTTAATAGTTAACAATGCAATGTACATTATTGCATGATTTGAATACACCATCTGATATTTGAAACTGCAATGGAGGAAAGCAAGATCTTTCAAACTATCTTCATTATTGGAGTGAAATTTCTTAGAATTTTGCTTCTTAAGTTCTAGTTAAAAATGTCAGACACCTGAATATTTGAATTCATTACCCCCTTTTGATATTTTATAATGCAAACTTGCAAAGGAGAGAAGTAAGTTCTGATATTTGAAACTGCAATAGAGGAAAGCAAGATCTTTCAAACCATCTTCATTATTGGAGTGAATTTTTTTAGAATTTTGCTTCTACATATAGTTAAAAATGTGACACACATGAATGTTTGAATTCATCACTCCTTCTGAAATGTGATAATGTAAAGGTGAAAAGTAAGTTCTCAAAAGCTGTCATGGAAATAAGATGATATGAAAATTAAATAATGCCCTCAAATATTGATCATTTTACATGCTTCATTAATACATACAGTACATTTGTAAGGCACGGTTTCAATATATGCCTTTTAATATTTGATACTGTAGTCAAGAAAATATATGCTCTTTTGATGTAGGTTTCTAAAAGCTGGTGTGAATTTAACAAAATTCAGACGGAGCAATGTAAAGATCAATATTATTACATCTTTGGATATTTGAAATTGAAATTTTAGTAAGGGAAGTATTCTTTATGTCCTTTCATTATAAACTGGGGTGAAATCTGGGTCAATGAAGTTATAGTTTACTCAAGACGTCGTGACACATGGATGAAATTGCTTTTGAGACAAGGCAGACAAGATGCGAAAAAAGATAATATAGGTTCTTTCTATGATATTCAATCTGAATATGGACATGAATGGGTTATCTGATCTATCGATGCAAACAGAGCGTGTCAGGCAAGATGTTGATTGCTTGATTGTGATTGCGGAGCAGGTTTCACAAGATGATCCTAATACTGGCCACAACCCTGTCCACAACGTTCATTAACAAAGATACAGAATAAGATACGAAACTGAGATTAGTGTTGAATGTGCACCTATCTAATCAATTATTTGACATACTCTTTTTTTTTAAACATGTATAAAACTATAACCTCTGGGAGCCAAAGAGTTGGACTAATTTTTTTGAAATTTAGTATTTAAAGGGCAAGTTCACTTCAAAATTAATTTTTTAATTTCAATAAAAAATATTGAAAATCACAAGACAAGTTGGCAACTCACTCATGAGTCTGTGACGTCATTACCTCACTATCCACTAATTGTTTTCTTTATATTGATAATATAAATTTCCAATTTTCCCCCTAAAAATCTTATTTCCTCACACCAGGAATTTGTATGTGGATGCACTAATAGAGAGTAATTTTTTTCAGTTAAATCATGAAATTTTTAAATTTTGTTAAACTATTTATAATAAAACGATTACCATATGAATAAACAATATTCAGAAAATAGTATCAATTCTTCAAAGTTCCTGGGCAAAGGCATGGGGAAATGAAGTTTTGGGGTATAAAATGAAAAATTAATGGGATAAAAATATAAAAAGCAATTGATAAATAGTGAGGCAATGACGTCACAATTTGATAACCAAATTGGCAATTTGTGTAGTGATTTCCATTGTTCCATAGTTTTTTCAAAAATTCAAAACTTTCTTATATAGTTATCTGATTTTAGTCAAATTTGTTTGCTCTGTTTCTCTTGTTTTTCTGTATCTATTAAAAGCAAATTATTTTTGGAGATGACTTAGCCTTTAAAGATCCTTTTCCATTCAGTTGATTAAAATAATTTTTCATGGTACTTGCAACAAGGTTCATAGTTTATTAAATTATTTAGAAATGTAAAAGGAAAGGCAACTGTATGCTTTCCTTTCAGCAACAAAAGACAAACAATTTAAATATTAGATGGTTTAAACCCCCTCCAGCTCTCAAAGGATCGAATGCATCATGTAACTTTAGATCTCTGTAGTATCCAGGGCTGTCGTTGGCACTGATTTCACTGTTGTCGTGTCAATATATCTAGGGCTGTCAAAATATATGTACATGTACAACTTTCCAGAGATTGACATAGTGTTGACGTTCATGTACTGTCAACAATACTTTCTGGCTTTCTGGGGCTGATAGAATACACCTTTCAATCCCTTAAATTAATGTGTGATTGCATAACACCACAATACAAAGAGAGATACTGGTGCATATCTAAAAGCCTGTCAAAACCGCTCTATCCTCCTGAATAAAATAATATATTGTTCATTTTGTATCTTTGTAAATACGAGCTATAGACTGATTATTGGCCATAGAGCTGAACTCAAAGTTGGTTTGAAATGGTTCCACGGAATTCCGATTGAGCCCGCACTTTCTAAAAAAGGATCTAAAGTCCTTCAATCTCCACCAGTAAACCAACGTATTCCCGAACCAATCCACAAGGTATACAATCTCCATGGAATACACCACCGGCAGTCTATGACAGAAGGTCAGGTCATCCAAGTAAGAAAATTCAATGTACATTTGGAGGATGGCGATGAGCGCAAAAGCTAAGAGATTCGTGCCGTAAATCAACCCCAGCGTGCGCAGGATCTGACGATTCTCGTCCCGACGCGCTCTCACGAGGGCTCCAGATTTCTTCGAGATGGCGTTGAAGATGACGAGGTAACATATCCCAGTTGCCAAGGTGACCAGGAAGTTAATGGTTACCACGAGGATGAACATCCCAGGATGTTCATCCTTGAGAGTGACAAAGCTGGTGCCTAGTCCAACTGTGAGGATCCACAGTATGAGGCTGGTTGCTAGGCAACGGGGCGTGGTGATGATGCCATTGACGCCGAACGGGTCTATGGAGATGGTGATGAGCTGGTAGGCAGCTACCAAGAGGATGCTAATGTTGGACATGGAGCTGGAGATGCATATATTCCAGTTGTAGAAGCAAGATTCGATTTCGAGCTGGAAGACAATTTGTGGATGAAAGGGATAAAGAATTTTAAAATTACGGTAGGCAAGAAGGTTTTGGAAGACAATTATTATTTGTCCTCTCCTCTGCCACTAAAGTGTACACGATTGGCATTATTGTTTAATATTTGACTTAAAGGCATCGTTTAACAATGTTAAATTTGAGATGCAAGACCCTACATGTTATTAGTGTCTGTGATATGGTATGATATTGAAGCCCTAAACAAATTACGCTTCAAAATGATCAAGAAGTGCCTCAAAAAAGTAAAAATCTTTGAGTGACGGGTTTTACCATACTCGTTTTCCCAAATAGACTGTAGTGTTGTGAAAACCGTTAGGAAACCAAATTTTTAATTACGAATTCCAATCATAAATATCTTGATAATCAGACCTGCGATCGGATTGTTAAAGTCATGGGGTTCCTGACTGACCTAAAGGTTTATAATTAATACTGCAGCTAAATCCAGGATTTTGTTTCAGAATCTGAGACAAAGTTACCCAATATAAATATATCTGCCGTGGGAACAACAAGCTTCATAGACATGTACCTATTTTAGTTTCATGAATAACAATTTAGAAATTGAAATGTTGGGCACACAGTTAAGATTCTGGGGCTGAATTAGGCACCCACAGCATGGCATAGAGTAGACAATTTAAAAAAATAATAATTCACTTGTCATGACACACACATTACACAAATACGGTATCTGATTCTGCATTTTGGAAAGCTTGAACTTAAAGTCATATGAAAGTTTATTACTATGTCCCATTTGCAGGCAGAAAAAATGAAAAGGTTATCTTTTTATGCTCATTACTCCATCACTATACTGTACATTTTCAACCAAAATTGTTTGGCACATGTCATTTATTTGTAACCTTGAACATTCAGTGTAAGTTTCATTGGATTCTGTGAGAATTTATTTTCTATATTTTCCAGAACTCAAGTTTATCTTTTAACCGGAATTTATTTTGCGACCTTTGCCAGACACATGACTGACTAATGCATACCATACCAGGGGAGTGTTTCACACAGACTAAGATCGACTTTAAGTTGGACTTTATGGCAGACCGTTCATGGCTCATGCCACTAGTTGCTCTCACCATTGGTCTCTCAATTATGATCTTTAGATAATATTTTTTCCTACAATAATGAACTATCAACAAATTTAAATTCTGACCACGATTGGTACATGTACTTCCCTTGAGAAACTAATGCCAGTAAATGATGAGAGAAAAAAGTGGCATGAACGGCCTGTGTCATATTAGAGTCCAACTCAAAGTCGATCTTAGTCTTTAATAGTGAAATATTCCCCAGGAATAGCATTCCATTTACCTTGTTATGTAGCGTCGTTGAATACAGAATATCCGACACGGGGTAGGTGAGGGTCCCCAGCAGATCGGCAGCGAGCAGGTTAATGGGAAAGATGTACTGTTGTCTGTGAAGTTTCCGATGGCAAATGATAGGGACGAGAGTGGCAATCTTGAGGACGAGCGTAAATGCAAGAATGCATTGTCGAAACCTATGTAAGATGACGAAGTCCAGCACGTCGCATGGCGGTGTGGTGGTGTTTATGGTGACCGCAAATGCTGAAGTGTCTTCCATGGTTGGTCCTTGGTGGCTGAAACTTTCTTCAGCAAAATACTTTTTGTCATTGGAGATTACAGCAATAAGTATGGATTAAAAAATTTAACTCATTGTTAGAACTTCCAGAGCAGAATCCTTTCCAAATTTCTTGGCCTGTCTTCCACGAAGCATTTTAGTTTGAAACTCTTTTCAGGGAAAAGACAGTTAAAATTAAAACTGTTGTAGACTCATTAGTAGCACTTAGAGTAGATATATATTTGTTATACATAACAGCAAAGCCAGTCTTGCACAATTACCTTAACATTTTGCACATGTAATGGATACATCAGAGAAATGAAAAAGTTAATTTCATGCGTTTTGTAGAACACCCAGTATCTCACTTTTTATATGCTTGGCAATCAAGTCTTTGTGTCACAGAGTGCTTAAGTTACTAGGCACTAGGTACTAGAACATGTTGCATCTCCCCTTTTCTATGATTGGCAATTAAGTCCTTGTTCACAGAGCGCTTCAGTTACTAAATTTCAAACTCGTAGATGTCAAAGAAAAATGAAAACTGCATGATTTTTCAGAAGAACTTGATAAATCAAAATGCTTCCAAGTCTGTGAAAATGAAGTCTTTCCTGACTAGGCACTAGAACATGTTGCATCTCCCCTTTTCTATGATTGGCATCTACATGTAAGTCCTTGTTTCACAGAGCGCTTCAGTTACTAACGTTCAGGCTCATAGATGTCAAAGAAAAAATGAAAAGTGCTTGATTTTTTTAGAAGAACTTGATACCCGGTATATGAAAATGCTTCCAAATCTGTGAAAATGAATTCTTTCCTGACTCCCGACTAGGCACTAGGCACTAAAACAGGTTGCATCTCCCCTTTTCTGTGATTGGCAATTAAGTCCTTGTTTCACAGAGCGCTTCAGTTACTAAAGTTCAGACTCATAGATGTCAAAGAAAAATGAAAACTGCATGATTTTTTAGAAGAACTTGATATATACATCCAAATCTGTTAAAAAAATGAAGTCCCTTCCGACTAGGTATCTCACCAGAGTTGAGAGTTGCACCTTGCAGCTAGTATCCTAATTCTTCCATAAGCAATAATGAAGGTCTCTCCTACAAAGCATAGCTCTTGCTGAGTTTCGAACAATAAACAGACAATAGAAACAATTTACATGATAGCGTCATTGGTAGAACCTAGAAACCTGAAAGACAGGGTCGTGTCACTTTTCTAATTATGAGCATAATGTATCATATCTATTACCTTGGCAACCTCATGGTCAAATAATTGTCACCAGTTTAATAGGGGCCTCTGCATCAACAGATAATTGAATGATATTGGTTGCAGCGCTCTGTCAATCAACTTGCATATTGGAAACCTGTCGGCAAACATTGCATGCGCTTTTGAAAAGCGAACTAGTTAGCGAGTCATGAAGTTCATTACTGGGATGTAATCGATATGAGCTCTCGATTATTGATTTTAAAACTGGGGTTGTCATTTGCCATGGATTTTTTTAGATTTCATATTGTGAATGTAGATATTAATTGCATGTTGCTTGCCATTAATGTGTATAATAGGGATAGGGCAATCATGGTGTGCCTGTAGAGAGGGGAGGGGGGAGGGGGAGATATCATGTACATGTATCAATCTTTAGATTCTGTTACCAAACCATTCCCCCTCCCCATATAAACATACACAGAAATTGATAGTTAATAATGAAGGATTGACAAATGTATAAGTAAGCCCGTGTTCTAACTGCTATTAATTTATTTTTATAGCATATATAAAAACATGAAAGTTATTACCGGTATTCAGGAAATTACAAAAATAAATGAAAGAAAAGGAGAAAGGAGAAAAAGAAAATGCTGCTTTATGAAATGCAAAACTAGTCACGGTGTGAATAAATTAGAACTTTTGTCATTGAAATATACAGGGTGATCGAAGATTTAATGTATATTTAACTGAGCACTAGATGACGCAAGGACATACTAATTAAGATGTATATTTAACCGGCTCTCTGTATAAGCTTCATAAAACAAGAATGATAAAAGAATAGATTAATTAAAATGTGGACAAAAATGAAGAACAAGAATTTTTCATTAATTTGTGTGGAGTAGTACATCAGGAAAGTGTGTGATAGGAATATCAAAATGTCAAATCAGCTAGCTCACACAGCTGTCTGATTTACATGTGTATGTAAGGCCAAATAAAAAAAAAATGTTTAGCGTCCTGCTTTTTCGAAAAATAGGAAGCAGGAGGCCCTTTTTTTTCCTTTTTTTTCTTCAAAATGGCCACTCAAAATGGTCGCTCGGTATATTTTCCCTGAATTTAAAATCAGAAATAGATCCATTTTAGCAGTGTTTTTCATGTTTTTTTTCTTTAAAAAAAGTATTTGATTTTTTTTTTGAAAATAGGAGGCGGACGCTAAACATGTATATTTTTTTCAATGGCCTAATAAAGGAAAACCTTTTTTTTGGGGGAGGGGGGATTTCTAAACAATTGTGACTGGACTGTTAACCCGCAGCAGTGCAGTTTTCTAAAGGTCTTATCAATCAGGTCTAATGAATCGGCTTTTCCAAAGCAAATTGGCATCAATTATTTGTATATCCGACTCTCATATTTAAACAATAATTTATCCCTGTATATTCTATGAACAGTGTGAATGTAAATTACAAAAAAATCAACAAGAAATTGCTGATTTATACATGGAAATAGTGATGATAAATTTCGGTCTGTGTTGCCAATTTAGAGTCTAGATAGGGTTATCTTTGAGAAGGGGAATGAGGTGGAATACATGAAATTAGATGAACTGACCGCAGGGCGTCTGGTGTGAATGAGTTTAATGTGGCATCTAAAACTATATCGTAAGGTACTAATGGTATGAATGGAAATGGTGTGTTGTGATGGTCGGGGTGGGGTCTGAATAGACAAGGTCCGGTGTGAATGTCCAGAAAAAAACATTGTCTCAATCATTTATAAATATTTTATCCTCTATACAGGCAAGGTTTATCATTAAGAAAAGAACCAAGGTTGAATCTATGAATGTAAAAGAACTGAGTAGAGTCTGGTGTGAATAGACATTGTGTGGCGAGAATGGACAAAGTAGCTCTATTTCTAATGGCATCGTACATGTATTCATTTGTGTCCTCTATACAGGCTAGGGTGAAAGTTGAGAAGGGAACCAAGGTTTAGCACATGAAAGAAGTTGAAATGGCCGGAGTCTGGTGTGAATAGACTTTATTTGGTGTGAATGGACAAAGTAGTTCTATTCTTTAATGGTATCATATTCCTTTGTGTCCTCTATACAGGCTAGGGTGATCTTTGAGAAAGGAACCAAGGTTGAGTACATGAAAGCAGATGAACTGGCCAGAGTCTAGTGTGAATAGACTTTATCTGCTGTGAATGAACATTGTCTAGTATGAATGGACAATGTAGTTCAATTTTTGATGGCATCATATTTATTTGTGTCCTCTATACAGGCTAGGGTGATATTTGAGAAAGGAACCAGGGTTGAGTACATGAAAGCAGATGAACTGGTCGGAGTCTGGTGTGAATAGACTTTATCTGGTGTGAATGAACATTGTCTAGTATGAATGGACAATGTAGTTCCATTTCTAATGGCATTGTATTCATTTGTGTTCTCTATACAAGCTAGGTTGATATTTGAGAAAGGAACCAAGGTTGAGTACATGAAAGTAGATGAACTGGCCGGAGTCTGGTGTGAATAGACTTTATCTGGTGTGAATGAACATTGTCTAGTATGAATGGACAATGTAGTTAAATTTTTGATGGCATCATATTTATTTGTATCCTCTATACAGGCTAGGGTGATATTTGAGAAAGGAACCAAGGTTGAGTACATGAAAGTAGATGAACTGGCCGGAGTCTGGTGTGAATGGGCGGAGATGGAGATAAGACACGAGTAAGTGAATATAAACTTCATTTCACGTTTACACATACCGCTCTACATATTGGCTTCTCCTGTTTTTGGTTCTGTAAGGTAACAATGATTTTGTTAGAACAATGTCTTTTTAGCGAGTTGTATTGATATTTCAAAAGATAAGAACAGAAAGACAATTTTAAAAACACACAACATAGTTTTCATTTGAATTAGGCCTGAGTCATGTCGGGATTTTCATAAACCGGGTCCCGACGGCCTTGCACCGATCGGGACCCGGTGTCCCGAAATCAGCTCGCAGGATTTGTCACTTGCCTCTATAAAAAGCGCATATCATCAGTATGTCCCTTAAAAGTGACCTTTTTTATCAGTATAAATAAATCAACACATGCATACCTCGACACAGATTGGTATATTCTTCCATTTGACATTATTTTCATCCATGATTGGCGATGTTTAGTGCCATTATCGTGCCTCTCAAAGTAAAAAAAACTCGAGCAAGAATATAAAGACAACATTCGAGCCGCCATTTTGATTCATGCAGGTTGAATAAATCGGGTCAAAAAATATGAATGTTAGAATAATAAAACGGCTTTCTAAAAAATTCTTCTTTACAACATACCGATCAAATAATTTGTTAAAGACAAATAAATATTTATCTCTTAATTTAAACATCGCATGCTTTTTTTTTAAAGCTGAAAATTACTTGGTAATCACAAGAAGTTTCGATACGGATAGCTGTTGCAAGGCAAGTTAAGACTAGTCTCGGAAAAATGCGCAGTGCTCGTCGTTAGCTGTAAGGCGTGCCAGAACGAACCCAAACAAAGACGTGGTCGTAACGAGAAAAAAATCATTAAAAGCTACGATCGAGAGCACAATTGGAAAGACAACTACTCACGACGAGGAGCACTGCGCAGACTAGTCTGAACTTGCCTTGCAACAACTATCCGTATCGAAACTTCTTGTGATTACCAAGTAATTTTCAGCTTTGAAAAGAAGCATGCGGTGTTCAAAATCAAAGAAAAAATATATATTTTGTCTTTTAAAAATTATTCGATCGGTATGTTGTAAAGAAGCGCTTTTTAGAAAGCCGTTTTATTATTCAAACATTACTGTTTCTTTCAACCTGATTTATTAATCCTGCCGAGAGACCCGGCCAGTACAGTAGCTGGCTAGTAGCTGGCAAAAACAACCCCATGGGGCGAACTGCTTTGCAATTTATATCAGCAGTTCGAATTGATTCAGGATGAGCTAGAATATGATTGGTAACAATTAAATACTTAAGTTTTAAGGTGGATTGATTTTAGTGGTGTGCAAAACTGCACTTTCTTACATATTTCTTTATTTTTTTTCGGAGCGTCGGTTCTCAAAAAACGAAACCGGGACCCGACGGCAACGGTCGGGTCCCGGTGTGATCGACCGTACCGACTCAAGCCTAATTTGAATTAGCAATTGTCAAAATTTCTAGAGCATATAATCGGAGGACATATAATAATCAGTCTAATTAAGGCTTTCTTACTCTAACTTTTATGTGAACAGTGTTTTTTTATAAAGTAATGATAGCACCCATGTTTGCTTTGAAAGCAGCAATCTTCTATTAAATTGTTTTTTAATCTTCTGAATATATTTCCACTTTTATTTAACAGTGAGATGATTATTGGAAGATATATGACATAACCGTACGTTCTTCACTTGAACTTTAAATCCAAGCTAAAATCTTATCTTTTTTAACAATACCTGTACTTGGCACTATGACACTCATCCAAACTCTCTCATTCTTTCTATTTTTCTTTTGCGCCTCGGAATAGAATTGTCTAGATACACGGCGCTATATAAATGCCTATTATTATTATCATTATTATTATTACAGGAACTATGATGCTGCACTGAAGCTGATGCGGAGGGCGACGGCGGCACCCGGCAGGAAGGCTGCCTACCATGACAAGGTATGTACAGGTTCTTGTCTTTTGTTAATTGAGAGCTGAGTTGATGAGATAGCCACCTGTCAGTGACCATGCTGGGTGGTCTAATCCCCCTGGCCAAACTAGTGCAGACAGGCTTTAATATAAGAAGATTGGAGACTGATTTAGCTTTATGAGCTTTAAATGAAGCTTGAAAAAGAGCTATTTAAAACTAAACAGAATTCTAGTGAAGGTCATAATTGGGAGACAGGAAATCAACTGGATCAAGCTACATGTACAACTCTCAACTTCTAGGTGTAACATTATCTAATAAACTTTTATTCGGTATATCGTGTGTTCAGGACATTGAAATTGTTTGATTGTTAGTTTGTTTGTGTTTTGGTATGTACAAACTGACCAGTAGCACAGGCTGAAGGGGTCAGTTTATAAACTAGAATATAAGAACATATACAAAGGGATGTAAACAATAATTTTATAATCATAGAATGTACAAAGGAAATATAGTTAAAACAAACAAAAAATACCCCAAAAATATAATTAAAACAAACACAAAAATACAAAAAAAAATAAACATCGCATCAGAAGACCTAAACATGTGGTGTCAAAGAGTTGGGTCTTTAATTCTCTAACATATTCATATTATTGACACACTCTATGACTCTCTGTAATGATTTAACAAGATATTCTTCATAAACAGATTCTCCACTTATTCTGTGTTTGGACGTTAAGTCATATGTTTTTAACACAAAGTTAATGCCCTTCTGGCTCCTAATAGACAATAAAGAGGTTGAGTTAGGTTCAAATTTAGGCTAAGGATAAAGGTATATTTAAGTCTTTAAAAAATCACTGGTATGCAATGTTTTTTGTTTTAGTTATTATTGTTTTGTTTTCTTCTTTTTCTGTTTGTTTCTTTCAGAGTGAACCTGTTCAGAACAGACTTTATAAGAACTTGAAGCTCTGGTCCATGTATGCTGATCTGGAGGAGAGCTTTGGAACTTTCAAGGTGAAAAACAAGTACTTATGTTCTTATAACACGTTTGACGCCGATGACCTTGTAAAACCATTACCAATGTTTATGATACTGAGTACCAAGGATTTGTGTAATCACATCCAAGTTGTATGCCGATCATATCCTAACTTGAGAAGTTCTCATTATGTTGATTTGCATTGCCAATTTGATACCTTGCATATCACAACACCAGAAGATTCTCATCGTAAAACTATTGTTTACGATACAGAGTACCAAGGGTGTGTGTAATCACATTGATTATTTTTGCGTTACCAATGTTGTGAGCCGATCAGATGGTATTACTTGAGAAGTTCTCAATGTGTTCATTTGCTTTGCCAATTTGATACCTTACATGTCACAACATCAGAAGATTCTTATTGTAAAACCATTTTTTATGTAATGTCAAGTATATTTCTGTATGTATAAAAATAGTTCATAGTTACGTATTATTGTGCTTAATGTAACTTTGCGCATCGAAATGTATCATGTAATGCGCTATATAAACGTAATATACTATTATTATCATTATTGTTTATGACACAGAGTACCAAGGCAGTGTACGATCGCGTCATCGATCTCCGTATTGCCACACCCCAGATCATCATCAACTATGGCATGTTCCTGGAGGAGAACCAGTACTTTGAGGAGGCTTTTAAGGTCAGTTCCATCATCAAATTTCAGATTTTGAGTTTCTCTGATTTTTAAATAAAATAAAGGATATTTTCACAGTTAGTGAGAATTACATCCCATGGAAGTATATTGTACATTTATGTCACCAAGAGATGCAAGGTGCGCTTGTAATATGGCGACTGGCCGGAATGTTCCCCAGGGAGTGAAGAATGTGCATACATTGTGTGCGGGTAAGCCTGAATCTGATTACTGGGGTAATAATATATCTGCAAAGCGCTTAGACACATCGTTGTATCGATGTATCGGGCGCTATATAAAAGCAGAATATTATTATTATTATCAAGGTGAAATACTATGTTTTGTATGATCATAGGACAAGAAATAGTGCGATTTGACAATTGCTACTTTAAACAAAGAATGCCATTTTTATCTTGTTCATTCTTTTAATATAGTTGTCTGGAAGTGTGTCATATTTATTAAGGATATATTGACTGCTTTGAGAGGCATAGTGGTTTCTATAGGGTCAAGGGAAACTCACAACCTGCTATGACCCCAAGGCGCTTGCGCCGCGGGGTCATAGCAGGTTGTGAGTTTCCCGAGACCCTATAGAAACCACTATGCCTCGAATATTAAAAGCAGTCAATATATATTTTATATACCGAAAAAAAGGAAAATGTTGACTCACCCATTTAGGTTTCCATCTCTTTGAAGTCATGAATATTAACACCAACAATAACTTGTGTACAGTATGAAATCCAACAAGCTGTGCTCCAGTAGAACAGGGAATACCAAACACGTTTACACGAACAGTAGGTCTGCATTCGGAAGTCTGTTTACATCTCCGAGGTCCGTGTTGACATTTCGCAAGAACTCTTCAAATATTTTAATGCCGTATTTTACTGCATACTTCGTATTTTTGCTATCAGCAGAATCGATTAAGTCTTGCAGCTGAATGTCATCCATAAGTTGAAATCTTGGCATAGCTGTGTCCTCCATTTTGCCTCTTTATTGACAAAAAATTGGAAACAAAAAACCCCAGTATTTTGCGATCGAGACTAGTACACAAAATGGCGATCGGTCGTCTGCGCTGCGTGGATTGGTAGATTCGTCGCCTGAATGCAGCGACCAAAATCGAATTGCACTCAAACACCGTTAACGGTATTGCGCATCGGTCATCGCACAAAAGAAACTTATACGGTAACACGTAAACCAAAATGGGGATCGCAGCAAAATGACGTCACGTTTCACAGCCATGGAAAAAGTGCTATGAAAAATGGATATAAACCGGTAGAGCCGGGATAAATGACTATGAATTTCAATTAGCGGGCATGGTTAAGAACATGACTGCATTTTCAACCAATCAGAAGACAGGATTAGTAAAGAATCTTAAAATGAGGTATATAATTCATGTCATTATATACATATACCGTAGCTATATTTTTACACTTCACATGTTGCAACTTTAATTAGGTGGTTCAGTAAAGGAAGGCAGTCGTTTATCTGTCTGTTCACACTCTGCCCATTTCTTGGAAACACGCAAGATTAGAATTATTTGTTCTTTTATTTTTTTCTTCTTTCTCAGGCATATGAGAAGGGGATCGGTCTCTTCAAGTGGCCCAATGTGTATGACATCTGGAATACCTACCTAACAAAGTTCATGGAGAGATACGTAAGTCACATTTTGTCATTTTTAGTGAGTTGGTTATTACATACATGTCAGTTATGAATATATTTGTTGATTAATGAGTGAGTAAATGATTGAGTATGAGGTGGAGAGAGTGAGTGAGTGGTTGCAAGTGAATGACTTTGCATAAGTGAATAATTGTGAGTGTAGTGAATGAGTATGACGTATCGTACATGCAGTGAGTGAGTGAATCAGTGTGAGTAAGTTCCTTAAAAGGGGTGAGTGAGTGCAGCTACATAAAATAAGTGAGTGTGAGTTACATAAAGTGAGTGAGTGGGTGAGTGAATGCAAGTATAACGTGAGTGGGTGACTCGAGTGTGAGCTACATGAAAGCAAGTGGGTGAGTGAATGTGAGTCATATAGAGTGAGTGGGTGAGTGAGTGTGAGTTACATAATCGGGAGTGAGTAAGTGAATGTGAATTGCGTAAAAGTGATTGAGTGTGAGTTACATAAAGTGAGCATGAGTGTTTGAGTAATGTAATTTAATGATTGAGTGAACAATCAAATGAATGAGTAGCAGAGTCATGGTTAGTTAACTGCTGATCTCTGAGTGAATGATTTGAATGAATGCAGTAAGGAGTGATTAAATTTATTCTAATTCTTCAAACCATCTCCATTCTAGGGAGGCAAGAAACTGGAGAGAACCAGAGACCTCTTTGAACAATGCCTTGAAGACTGCCCTCCCAAATTTACCAAGAGTGAGTTTCTGCTTCTTTTTAACTCTGCAAATTTTCTGTTTAGTGTGTTGGTATGTTTAATAAATTAAGATAAATACACAGAATTGGTTTCTTGGTAGTTGGAGCATGCTTGGCTTTGTTATTAAAGGCATTTATCATATATTTTACCATCCAATGATTTTGTTTTCCTTCATATTTTAAGAGTACATGTAATAATGAATATTTGCACAGTGCTTATGTAGAATTGCAATACAACAAGGCAAACTAACTAATTAATGAATGCATCACAGTTTTAATGAACATAAAGTTATTAAATAATTTTTATTTATTTAGAATTTTTACAGAGCACTAAATGTAGAATTGCAATACAACAAAGCAAAGTAACTTGTGAATTCCCAAATTATTAACTAGCCTTATCTTGTCCTTACCTTGATAATCACAATATATGCCTCACAGTTTTAATATAATATGAACAATAATTTGTAATTATTTATTTTCATTTGATGTTGAACAGCTCTGTACCTGTTGTATGCCAAGCTCGAGGAGCAATATGGATTATCCCGGCATGCTGTGGCCGTCTATGACAGGGCTACCAAAGCAGTGCTTCCCAAAGAACAACATGAGGTATATATTATGCAAAATTGTTATTGTATACAATTGTTAAGAGTGGTTTGAATACAACCATGAAAAACATGGTCTGAAGGTTATTGATTGTGTGTATAATACCAAAATCAAATTGCATGTAATGGCTTTAAAGAATATCAATATTTTTCAATGATTTGGGTTCCTTTTGCCAGAAGTTCAACATTTTCATCTGGCGAGTTGCTGTCATATATGATGTGATTTTCACTTTCTTGATTAACAAATTAACAAATTTTATTCTTTTTTGGGATAGATGTGCAAAATTTACATCTAGCAAGTTGCTGGCATATATGATGCGACTTTCGCTTTCTCAAACGCAAGTTAACTTTCAAAGAACATTCTCCATAAATATGATTCTTTTAGGTAGATATTCAACATTTACATCAAGCAAGTTTGCTGAGATAAATGATGTAATTTTCACCTTCTCGATCACAAGAATAACTTTCAAAGAAAATCTCAAATATTTTGTTTGTTTGTTTGTTTTGTTTTGTTTTGTTTGTCGTTTTTTTTTTTTTTTTTTGGGGGGGGGGGGGGTAGTTATTCAACATTAACACCAAGCGAGTTACTAAGATAAATGATTCAATTTTCACAAGTTAATTTCCAAAGAACATTCTCAATATGACAATTTCATTCTTTTTTTTTTGGGATAGATGTTCAACATTTACATCAAGCGAGTTGCCGAGGTGTACGGTGTCACCCAGACCAGACCCATCTATGAGAAAGCCGTCGACATTCTACCCGACATCGAAGCCAGAGAGATGTGCCTCAGGTTTGCTGATCTTGAACGCAAACTGGGCGAGATCGACAGAGCGAGGGCGGTCTACGCTCACTGCTCGCAGATGTGTGATCCACGCGTAAGTTCATTGATGGTTTTTGATCTTCTTAGAATGAAATAAGAGTAGATTCAGTATTCAACAAAGACCCTACATGTATTTCGACCAATCCAATTTTCATTCCAGAGTTACGTAAAAAACACAAAAGACATCAAATTTACAAAGGGTATGAATAATTTATCGGTAGTTGTTTAAGTAACGGTTCATATAGTCTACATCTTTTCATATTTCCTGTCCAAGTACACCTTTTAAGTGCACCAAATTTAGTTTCCTTTCCTCTCTCTCCTGTTAAGCAGTTTGGCTACTGCAGGATTTGAATATATTCTATTTGGTCTATTCAAAGGATTAGCTCCTACTTATTTGACTGAATTCCTTACCCAATATGTACCAAACAGAACCCTCTTCCCAAAAGTCTCTCCTCACCATTCCACAAATACATGTAAATACCAAATTCTTGCTCTTTTCAGGTTAAATCGGCAGAACTTTGGAATAAACTACCGGAAAATCTGAAAAATTGTGTTGCTGTTGACAACTTTCAGACACGTCTTAGAACATTTCTTTAAAAAATACTGTCCAATGTTAACGAGAGGAAGTATGTTCTTATGTTTAATACTCTGGTTCACCTTTCCTTCTTACTCTTTCTTACAGCGCATAGAAACATATTGTGATATTATTATTATTTATCTCTGTTTTTTTTTTTTTTTTTTGTCCAGGTGACAGCAACATTCTGGCAGGTGTGGAAGGACTTTGAGATCAAGCACGGCAACGAGGATACAGTCAGGGAGATGCTCAGAATCAAGAGGAGCATCCAGGCCAAGTTTAACACTCAGGTATTTAAAGCCCCACTGCACTACTTGTAGCTACTTGCGCCCTCTATATAGCAAACAATGCCTAAGTGGTGACCGTTAGTCACTCAATTATGTACTACTGTGGGCTTGAGGAGAGATTAATTACCACATGAAATGACTTGGGTGGGACCACTTTTGTTGTCATCCGTTCTTATCACTGCATTTAAAAATGACATGCATTATTAAAGAAATTCAGCTCATAAGTTGTACATTTTGAGAATAATGTCCTCAAAATATGTTGATTGAGTAAAAGTGAAAGATAAATGCATGGTAATTAATTTAATCCAATTCAGCTCTGTGATGTATTTTAGTGTTACTGCTTGTGAACTGTAAAATGTACATAAACATTCGGAATGCAATCTACATCTATCAACTAGAAATATGTCAGATAATTTTAACAAATGCTTTTGAAATCATGGCTTTGCAAAGTTATCGTTTGAAGGGTTTGATAAACTCATTTAATCAAAGACATTCTATAGTGTTGGTAGTTCTCCCACTTGCCTTCTGCAAACACGCTCTGACTTTTCTCTTTCGTTCCATTTATTTCATCCCAGGTGAACTTCATGTCAGCTCAGATGATTGCTGCAGAAGGAGCAGGTAAGTCTGAAAGGGATCACTATTGGAGGTTAAAGGTCAAGATTTTATTGACAACTATGGTTTCCCATTCCTAGATCAATTTTCTATTGTAATTTGAAATTTCCAATTTTTGTACACTTTCTGTCACTGTAGAGCATTAGCATCTGATTTGTTCCCTCTGTTCGATTTTTTATAAGTTTTTTTGAATATGTAAATTCAGTAAAAATTCAGTCGTAAGGTTGCGAGTATTGAATAAAATAAACTTTGAATCGTGACTCTTGAGGATGAGTGATCAAAAAAGAAAAATATTGTGATCCTCCTTAAAACATACCCTACATCAGTGGGGAAAAAAGGCGACAAGCAAACGCGAGATCAGTGTTCAAACTGAAAAAGAGCTCTTATAAATTACAGACTGATAAATCACATGAAACTCACTGTGAGAAAATTTCATTCTTATTTGTTTAAAAAAAAATTTAAAAAAATGAGCTCCATTGACTAAGGCTGTACATGTATATTGTTTAATGTGTCATAAATTTTTGAGACAACATATTAACCCTATTTCTTGATAACGAGTTCCACCAAAAAATGCTTTAGAACACATTTCTCCTTTTTGAGAAAAATCCACAGTATGAGAAATGCAATCATTTTGTATAGTGCATTGAGCATCGCAACCTTGGCAGATACCTATACTATAGAAATCGTCAGCATTATTTTGAACAGACGAGTCTGTTCAGTATTACATATGACAGATTCTTCGGCACAGACGAAATATCCACTTTATTAATTTTTCTGTTAAGTTGTCTTCTTGCTCCTAGGCAAAAAATCCACACTATGAGAAATACAGGCATTTGTAGAGTGCCTCGATTATCACAACCTTGGCAGATACCGACACTATAGAAATTGTCTGAATTATTATGAACTGAAGAATCCATACATAGGACAAATTTGTCGGTTTATAATAAACGCAGATGAAATATTCACTTTGTTAATTTCTTTCTGTATTTGTGTTTTCTTGTCCCCCCTAGCCAAACCCAACCTAGCTGCTGTGGATGATATGCAGTTACTGGAACAGAGAGCACAGGCGCTGGCTGCAGAGGCTGAGGCTGATAAACCAAGACTCAAGAAAGATATTCTCTTTGTCAGGTAAGCTTTTACTACCTTGCTAAGTCCCAGGGAAAAAAATATGAAGAAAATTTTGGTGGCTATATACTTTTCAAGCTTGCTTGCATGAAAATAGCACTATTTAATTTGTTTTGCATTGAATTTTATGCATGTTTTTTTGTGGCTCTTTTATGACTTTCGGGGGCTCTTTTTGACATTTCTGGAGCTAATTGGCCCCAAGCCCCTGTGAATTTTCTCCCTTTTGCTAACATGTATTGCTCTGGTCCACAGTACAATATTAATTTGATGGATCATTACATTCCGTCCAGATCTTTACGCTCTCAAAAAACTCCATTTTTCTTGTTCTTCCTAAGCTCAATACTAAGAGGGGTGAAAGAACGTTTGCTTATGCAGGGCCTTCGCCGTGGAAAGCTCTCCCTCCAGAGATTCATAATAATAGCAGATCAGTTGAAGCGTTTAAAAAAACTGTAAATGTATCTGTTTAGTTCAGCATTTGTGTATGTTCTGTCTCAATTATGTGGACAGTATCCAATAGGCTGGTTTCCTAACATATTTAAATATCATGCATACCGGTACTGTTTAAAGAAAGGTTGTTCTAGACAACCCAAAAGCTCGCTCTAGGCTTGCCAGGACATAGCAACAAGTAATGTATGCAGACTGGATTCAAAGTATTGTCCTCCATGCATTAATAGGGACTTTTAGATTGAGTGGACGAGAACACGACGAACGCAGACTGATCATGCGTGTCAACGTACTTAACTGCCCATGTTGACTACAATTAGAAATCTTTTAGATTGCACTCTACGATATACATGCATGCAGGAAGTAACACTATGAACATCACGGACAAAGAAAGAGGACAAAATATACAGTTCCTCATTCTACCCTCAACAAAAGAACATCCCTTCACTGCTATTATGTAAAAATATGTAGAACAGGTGAATATGCATGTGACACCTGTTCTACACATTTTTACATAATAGCAGGGAAGGGATGTTCCTTTGTCCACCTGAGGAACTATATATTTTATGCGCACGCGGCATACTAGTACCTTGAGCATGTAAAGGCGCTATATAAATATCAATATGTATGTATGTTTGTACTAGATTTAGGAAAATCAAGGTTGACGCATTCTCGATCGCCGACTGAGACGACGTAAGGCATGTGCTGTGCCTTAAAATGACGTCACACGTTGCAGTCAAAGCTGTTGACGTGCAAATCTAAAAGTCCCTACTAACAGGTTAATGGAATACCTCGTCACTAGGTCCCCAGGAAAGAAACATCCATACATTTGAATATGTTAATAGTAAATCGGTCTATTGAGAGAAACTTTCATCTAAAGAACTCCTACTTCATTCGTGTGCTGATGGTTGTTCCATTTTTATCTTCACAGGGGTGATACTGAAGCTAAGCGGGAGGCGGTTGCCGAGGCAACAAGAGCAGCCAACCCAGCAGAGATCAACATTGATGATGACGAGGATGAGGATAGTGAAGAAGAAGTGGATGGTAAGAGGAAATAACCTTGTTATCTGAATCAATTACAACAATGTTTATAGAACAGTGTAATCTTGTTAGAAAGAAACCCATCTTCTGGTTCCACCTCTTTGTTTTATACCAAAATGCAATAAAGCACGATAATTTATTTTGTCACAAGAATGTTCCATTATAATTATGTTTTATGTGAATTTGTAAAGTGCCCAGGTTCTGGAGGTTGTTTTGGTTATTTTTAGGGATAATGAAAGAGGTATTAACTATTAATTTTATATTTTAAATCAAGTTTGGACCATCTTCTGTGATTTTCTTTTGTCCCATCTTTCATTAGCAGTCCCATGCAATGGTTTTCTTGTCATGATTCTTTTGCTCAGTCCCATACAGTGGTTTTCTTGTCATGATTCTTTTGCTTAGTCCCATCTAAGTGTATTTTATGTTGTCATTATTTTACAGAGGTCAACGTGGAGCGGAAGAGTGTCCCATCTGAGGTGTTTGGTAGTATCAAAGCTGTCCAGGATGAAGAGGAGGAGGATTAGGGAAAAAAGCATTCCTTCAACTTGGAAAGGAGACTTCTAGCTCGTACCTTTGTGTAGCCTTTTCTCTTCCATGGCAGGAGTAGCAATGTCAGCGATTGTACGACACTTGGTCCTGCAACTATTTCCTACAGAAACCCAACTCTTAACTTCAACCCAGGACACAACACTAAAGCTATCCCTAACCTAAAATCCAATTGCAACCTTAACCTCCATCCTATACCTTTGACTATTTTAAAGCCTGGATCGATGGTCGCAGATCAGGGAACCATTTCACAAAACTTGTCGTCAGTGGCAAATGACAACTTTTGTTATAAGCTAGTGAAATCCTTGCTTCTGATTGGTTATCAGCAGATTTGTTACCGATTTTTTTGTCATTTGTCATTAAAAAAAGGCTTTGTGAAACGTTTCTTGTCATACTGTGGTGTGATAGTATCGTGACAAGAGGAGTAATTTCGAAGGAATTTCACACCTCTGTAGTTTACCCTTATGATCTTGTGTCCCTTTTCTTCTTAGACTTATTTTTCAATAGGTATTTAGGAAATTAATGACCATTTATTTTTGTCTTTCGAAAGTGACATTATGTGCTCATCACTTTATTCTTGTAAATTTGGGCACTTGTGATAAATGATAAAAAAAATGAACGTGTAAGAGTTATGACTAAATTAATGTACATTGTATGTTTGAAACAAAATACACAATATTTGTTTGTTCATGAAAAGTGGAAATTCATGTCTATCATGAAAATTAATAAGATAAGTTACAAACTGATTCATGGCACACATAGTTAGTAAAGTTTCCCCGACATCAAAGTCATGTATTTGAATAGAAAGAAAATAGTCCTGCTTCAACTTTTGAGCATTGCCAAGCACTGTTAAATCAGTATGTAATTGTGTTTGACACTGTTTAATTCATCATTGAATTATTGTGATAGTCTATTCATCTTCTTGAAAAGGGTAATTCCAATAATGTTCAGATTAACATAAAATGTATGTAACTCTCTTTCTAGTGATATTAAAGGATTCATGATTTTCATACTTTCTTTCTCCCTTTTTTGTTATGTGTGCAACCAGAGATGAAAGTGCATTTTTTCCCTTCCTTTTACTGAAATATTTATTTTCATCCAGAAACAAGTGATGATTTTTGTAAGACATTGGTTATGGCATGGACCTTTTACGGATTGACATTCAACGTGATCATTTCTTTGATCCAATGATAGTCGCCGCCTTCTGATTATGTGCATCTTAATGAGTACATTCAGATGTTTTAACAATAACGACTGCGTATTAAAGCATTTTCGGTCATTGACAAAGGAGCAGTTTCCCTCTCTTGGGTTTTGTTTGGATGGTGTGCTCTGTAAGAGTGTGTCTTAAATGAAAGCATCCCCAATGGGGAGCAGCAAAGTTGAAAAGCAGATGATTTTGGTGATATGAAATGTATTATTACTGATTCGCACACTTTCGCACACACCCATGACCTTATAAAACAGTTAGAAGGCCACGATCTTTATAAGCCCTGCGCTTTGTAACTCTGGAATATTATGAGGAAATAGGGGGAAACGGGATTTTAAATCACAACCCAAAAATCCAAAAATAACCTCTATCTGGTAATATCAACATGTTTTTCAAAATAAAATACATGTACAGTACACGAAACAACAATTTCTGATTATAAGTCAGAACTGCACATTGATTTTCCATGATTTAGGCGAGTTATTATCTTCTGCGCATGTAGATTAACATGTGTAAAATCACTATCTTGATTCTGTCCCGGCTTTTTGGCAGTGACTATCATGAGATCAAAGTGACGAAACATGTACGGAATGTTATTGAGATGACATTGACGGAGACAATCACAATGAATTTGTTAAGAAAACGATGAATGTCCATCCGTAATAGGTCCATGGTTATGGTAAATATTTCCAATCAATTATCTCAAACTATAGCAGTCTTTTACAGCTGGATCATGCTGTAATCATTGATGTTGATGCTTTCTGACATTCTTTAGAACGTCCTTTTTGTGTTTATTTGTGATCGTTTTTACATATAGTTGATTTTATAAGGATTGTTCAGATTAAGAAGAAGATTTCATAATGATTTTTTTTTTAAACGCCAAAATTGCAATTCCCCAAAAAGAATTGATTAGTAAAGCACAATACAAAGGAATTAAATAATATAACCACATAAATGTGACTCATCTTACACCAAAATAAAGTGATGAAGTACACTCCAAAGTTTCTCTTATCAAATATATTCTTTATTTCATGTATTACAGTTACACATATTCCATTATCACGGAAGTATTACACTGTCATAATATAATTCTCTTTCACTTTAGCTGTACTTAAAAAAATTAAAAAAGAACACATGCAAGTGTTTTCTTAAAAAGTAAAATGACTTTAAACAGCCATATAGGGGGTGTCATTATTTTTCATTACATACATGTATGAAAAAATGAATCCATTTAAATACTTATGCCTTAAACGTGTGGTTACAGCAAACTTTTGGTATTGGGTCATTCGAGAGAACAATTGTCTGCACTGACAGCATAGATTTAATACGCAGTCACGTAATCGGTAAAACACCTTCCCAGTTTAATGATAAGTGTACGTCTGTATCACAAAAGAAAGTTATCAATGACATTTAATACATGTATCATGATTTATGACTAACATCAAAATACTTGAGTTGAACCTTCATTATTTGTTAATCTATCATAAATTCACAACATACCCAATGCATTGAAGTTTAAATATAGAAAACCTCAAAGAAAACATGGTTTGGGAAGTAAAAATGACGGGAAAAAAAGTGTTTCAAATGTTTCTATAGATTAAGGAGGGGGATCACAGTAATAACAGGAATTGCAAAGTCAAATGACAAAAATGAAAGAAACGCACGCTCACATAAGAAATACTAAACAAAGAGGATAGTCCTTTTAATAAAAGGATAAAAAACCCAACTACAGGTATAATGTACCTGGCATAGTATATAACATAGTGTTGGCAAGGATAAAATCTCTCCTTTTTTTAAAGGAAATCCACATTGTAGGGCATTCCGAGGTAACCTTTGGAAAAGGCGCTATATAAATCCAATTATTATTATTATTTATTATTATTCATCTACATTACCTTTTTGTGTACACACATTCTTCTTGTACATGAGCTAGATAACACTGGGGTTTAATTGGAGTACAGCAGTATGATATTGCTCAAACATCATTTAAAGCCCCACTGCACTACTTATAGCTACTTGCGCCCTCTATATAGCAAACAATGCCTCATCGGTGACCGCTGGTCTGACATGATTCTCTTTTTCTTATGCTAATTGAGAGCCGAGTTGATGAGATAACCACCTATCAGTGACCACGCTGGGTGGTCTAATCCCTCCTGGCCAAACTAGTGCAGACAGGCTTTAACATGAAGCCTACAGGATGGACTACCCAATTCATATTAATGCTGCATTGAAAGCACTAGTTTCAATTTTTGTCTCCATAAAAATGTTTGCATACGTACTTGTAGTCCCTTGAAAGTAAGTTAGATCTTGTGCTTCCAGTACAATTTTTTTAGTAGGATATTCACAAGTATTTTTTAGAGTTTGCAGTGGAAATTCATTCTGGTAACATACCATAATTATAACAATTTTTTAATATAGTAAGATATAGACTTCATTGTAAAACAGTATATATTCATGTAACACACACACTTGCACATATTAACTGAATGCATGACTTGGTTTCTCCAAAAAAAGTGCGTAAAAAGTATGATGGCTTCCAAGTGCATATCTACCTTTCGTGAAACAATACCCAGGTCTTATCAATGCGTGAGTAGCATGATGGTTCATCAACTTTCCAATACGATCATGAATTCACTCTAACAAAGTTCTCTCAGCTTTCAATTTCTAGAAACTCTGTCATTATTTAATAACAAATCCATCTATGGCAGTCATTTTCAAATATCTTCCCTACCCTGAGGTTAAAAAGCCATGATTGCTAATAAAAGAGGCAAGTAATTCCTAATTTCGTTTTGCCATGCTCAAATCAATTAGTCATAGAAACTTTGAAAACAAGATGTTCTTGTATAACCCAATAAAATTTCAAGGACATTGGAAGCCTATGGCTCTTGACGACACGACATGTGCCTGTATGCCTGTGTCACAGGCGAGAATCTCCAGCTGCATCTGTCCTCTGCCTGCACATAGAGTTGCCCATGTTGAGATGTAGTCTAATTTAATACCATACTCCTTTCAGATTTTCTTTTCAATTATTATTTTGTTGTTTATTTCCAAAAAAATAAACAACAACCAATTTGATTGTTGAAAGATGCCAGGTGTAAATGCCACTCATTTGTATATCCATGTTTTTATCTGGAGAATTGACGCAGCCCGAGATTCTCGCCCGTGATGCCTGCCCTTATACTTGTGTATTACATTGTCTACCTGAGCAAAAAAGAAAAAAATATCCTCTATTCTGTTTTCTACAGTTACAGGAGCTCAGCCATTCATTAAGCTTTCAGGGATTTGCTGAATGCCTTGAGCTTCTCAGCTGCTTTGTCGATGGTGCAGTCCTCCTGAGAAATTGAAAACATTGAAAAAAAATCATTAAAGATGTTAAAGGGATTGGCAATCTTTGTCTCAGATTCTAACCAAAATCCTGCTTTTAACTCATGCTGCAATAATAATTATAAACCTTTACGTCAGTCAGGAATCCCATTACTTTAACAAGCCGATCGCCTGTCTGATTATCAAGATATTTATGATTGGAAATCGAAATTTCAAAAAACGTTTTCCTAATGGTTTTTATAACACTACAGTCTATTGGGGAAAACGAGTATGGTAAAACCGATCACCCAAAGATTTTTACTTTTTTGAGGCACTTCTTGATCATTTCGAAGCACAATTTTGCTAGGGCTTCAATATCACACCATACCACAGACACTAATAACATGTATGGCCGTGCATCTCTGATTTAACATTGTTAAAAAATGCCTTGAAACAATATGTGAATTCTAATTATTACAGTAGTAACTAATTCTCGCCTTGATGAAGCAGAAACGGATATACGGCTCTCCTAGGCTCTTGTGCTCAGCACTGTAGAATGCACTGCAGGGTATAGTGGCTACGCCCTGTGTGTACAGATGAAATCAAAATCACTCATTAAACAATACTTTGGACAGGATTTATTTAAAGGGCTAAACTGATCACGTGTTGTTCTTCAAATTGGCAACAATTATGCTTTTCCTTTATTGCTACATATTGTTCAACAATATTTATGTGTATGAATTTTGTCAAAAAGTTGAAAAAATTGCCAATTTGGATCAAAGTAATGATATTACACCATATCACAGACACTGATAACACGTGGGGCCATGCATTTAAGATTGAACATTGTTAAACGATGCCTTTTAACTATCTATATGTTGCCAATTTAAAGATTTTAAAGCTTATTTTCCTTTATGAAGTTACTGACATCAAACGTAATATGGTAATGCAAGAAACATGGATGCATCTCATGCAGATTTTTTTTCTCTTTCTGCTCGTGCATCTGGTATATTTTTAGAGTTTTGAATCAAAAGTTATTGAGCCAAATGACGAAATGTGGAATTATTTTCCAAAATTGGTTAAATACCGTACTAAGGCTGAGGGAATATATTTCATGCTGAAGCTACAAATCAAACCACTTTCAACAGATAAAATATTGGGTTCCGTCTTGAGTAGTTAATTCAAAAGCTGGTTTGATCTATTTTGAACCATGGATTTAGCAGAGATGGAAAGTGAAAATATGATGGGAGGATGACGGGGAGAAAAAGATGGGGGAGATAGAGTAAAGACTTTGTTTTGGTTACTAAGAAAGAAAGAGTATGCTATCAGTAAGTACCAAGAGAGTCTAACCCCATCTGTGGGACTAGGCTTTCAAACAATACCCAACCACAGGAGGGCCACGTCTTAATTTAAAATACAGTATTAAAGAGAGATGGTCGTCAGTTTCCATGTGCAGAAGGTCGTAATTCGCCGACACCAGACTTGGAGTAAAATATACCATGAATGGGTGGTAAAGTCTCGCGCACACACCAAGAGAAGTACAAATTTTACCAGTTTGATTGTTTGCACATGTTGCATAACCAGGGGAGTGTTTCACACAGACTTAGATCAACTTTAAGTTGGACTTAACTATGGCAGGCCATTCATGCCACCGTTTGCTCTCACCATCATGCTCACAAATCTACAGACTTTACATCTTTGTTAATTCATTATGAGAAGTGAGAGCATGCAGACAGTGACAGGAACGTCCATAGTTAAGTCCAACTTAAAATCGATCTTAGTCTTTGTGAAACACTCCCAAGAGTCAAATTTAGATGTAAATAATAACCTGAATTTGGAACAAATGAGAATACAACACTGGATGATTCTTACCTGTGTTTTTGTGAGGTAGCGAACCATCTTGTAGTCCTGTGGCCCATCTCCGTATGCGCTCACATCCACACCTGCAATGACATTTAAAAGAAAGGTTAGGTGTATTAATATACAAGCTACAACAAAATACACATTGATCAGTTCTTCATCTTCAAATTGCCAACATTCTCTTTTCTATGTATACATGTAGCTATGAAAGTTTGCGAGACATGAAAAGTATAGACAACAGCAATAACTACCAGGTATGTCAAATTTGTCACGAAGGACATGATCAAAAACAGAATATGAACAGGTTCCTGTCGCATATGAAAGGCTAAGCAGCCACAGAACTTCAGCAAACAGACACCTTGGCATGATGTAACGTAACTTGTCAAGTTACATCATGGACTTTTATAAATGCAGCTATGGTTAGTCTACCAAATTCTTCAATCTCTAGACTGCAGAGAGTTCTAAACAACACTGCGAGAGTTCTGGCAGAGGAGTGAAGAGGAGTGAACACATCACTCCAATGCTAAGACGTACATTACCACTGGCTCCCACTTCAAAAACGGATTGAATACAAATCCTACACTTGTCTTTAAGGCACTCCACAAGACTGCACCTGAGTACCTGAAAGATCTCTTCACCTTAAAGCAATCCCACTACTCACTCCATTCTTCTGCCTCTACCATCCTAGAAGTCCCCAGGACCTGAACCACCCATTAAGGGGATCGTGCATTTGTGCATGTTGCACCAGTCCTCTGGAACAAGCTGCCAAGTGCCATTCGAAACATTCAATGCCTAGAAACCTTTCAGAAACATGTTAAAAAGTAAACTCACCTAGATGACCGTACTTGGCCATCATGAAGTAACCCCCCTCAGGGATGATGGGGATGAAGCTGCTCTCCTTCAGGACCTTCTCCATCTTGTTTCTCTTCTCCTCCAGCTCTCTCGGCAGCTCCAGGAAGTAGCACTCTGGCTGGCCCAGGCGGGAGAACTCCAGCTCCAGGCCCCTCGCTACGGCTTCCTGCAAAATGGTTCAAAAACAGATGAAGAAAATTATATTTTCATGTTTAATTCAGCTTTAATTCAACTAGGCAAGTACAGTAGATAAGGCTATTGTTCAATGTCATAACTCACATTTAAAGCCCCACTGCACTAATTGAAGCTACTTGCGCCCTCTATATAGCAAACAATGCATAATCGGTGACCATTGGTCATCCCTAGTCCCCTTTTTCTTATGTCAACTGAGAGCTGATTTGATGAGATAACCACCTGTTAGTGACCATGCAGGGAGGTCTAATCTCTCCTGGCCAAACTAGTATAGGCTTTAAACAATCTTTGGCCTTTTGTCACAAGTTGTTATTCTCAAATACTCAATTGATAAAAATCACATTAATCAAATTTCAGTGATTTAAAGAACATGTATATTTTTGTCAGGACTCCTATAATTCAGACTTTAATAAATAACTATTACATTTTATTGAAATTGGAACTTTCCACTCTGTTTGGGGGTGCATATATGAATGACCTAAATATTTCAGGGAATTACTATTGTCTGTAATGAAATCTGAACTTCCATATTTTGGCAGAAGACATTACCAATTTAGACTCTAGTCAAAATGGTTTATTCATTTGTCAGACTAATGAGCAAATTGACTGGTCACAACCAGAAGGGCCTTAACTCTGTGTTATAGTGTATGAGTGATTAATACCCTTCTGGCACCATGCAAACAGACAATATAGGTACTGAAATAGAGTCAACCTGTCTATTAAGGCCACCTCAGGGAACAGAAAATGTGGCCACTGTAGAAAGGTGGCCTTTCTAGGCAGGCTCTTTGACACACATTTCTATTTCAAGGAGGAAAAAATACATTGCATGGCCACTATAGACAGGTGGTCTTTATAAAGAGGTGGCCATTAAGACAGGTTTGACTGTTCATTCATAAATATATGGATGCGATTCCTTGGACAATTCCTATTTTTGAGGTCTTGGTCCTGGGGTGGATATTCCTACAACAGACTGCAACGTGCCAGCATTTTTTTGAGGGGTATAGTCCCACATACCTGGATCAGTGTCGGGCAATTATAGACACAGTTCTGATGAAGGGTCTGGCAGTTCTTGATCAGATGCTGGGGTCCAATGCTCCATCCAAGCTGAAAGAAAGGGCGAAACATTTCTTATTTGATGGAATTTCATTAGGTGATATGTGTATAAATGCTTTGTCTACTGAATATATCTACCAGTACATGCAATCCATTTTAATCTGAAAACATAAGAATTGCACATCACTTAAAAATTAAAATATTTTTGTAACCACAATAAAACACTTGTTATACTCTAAAAGAAGATGGGATATATAGAGAGATGGGGGAGAAGAGGGTGAGAGAGAAAGAGTGGGAGGAAAGAGAAGAGAAGGGGAGAGAGAAGAGAAGAGAAGAGAATGTGGGAGAGAAGAGAAGAGAAGAGAAGAGAAGGGGAGAAAGTTGAGAAAAGGGGAGAGAGTTGAGGAGAGAAAGGGAGAGAGGAGAGGAGAGAAGGGGAGAAGAAGAGAAGAGAAGGGGACAGAGGAGAGAAGGGGGAGAAGAGAGGAGAGAGAGAGAGAGAAAGAAGAGAGGAGAGGAGAGGAGAAGGAAGAAAAGGGGAGAAGGAAGAGAAGAGGAGAGAAGGAAGAGAAGAGGAGAGGAGGAGGAAGATGAGACAGAGAAAAATGTAAAGAGTAGGGAACGTCTACTAAGGAAATAGGTACAGTAGACAGATTCAAAAAATAAAAAAAATCTCCACATTTAATATGTTAAAAATGTACCTTCCAGCCTGTAGCACTGAATATCTTTCCTGCGCTGCACACTGTGATGGTACGGTCCCACATACCGGGTAAGGAAGCTGTTTAATCAAAAGAGAAACAATAAAAATCATAACAAGAATTCAAACATAGGAAAGCATGTTCCAAACATCCAAAGAAAATGCAAATTTTGTAGATTGATATAATTTGATATTTCTGTTCATGCTGTTTGTTATTTATTTCAGCCCACTGCAAATTAATTTGCTTGGATATAAATTTTAAAAGCAACCAGTGGTCAAACAACTTGGAGTTCTACATAAGGGATGGGATGTGCAATAGAGTATCAATTATTCTTTCTCTCCACACAAGTAGTGCTAAAATAAGCACTGATCATTTTATTTAATGTTTGTTTATGCTGAGCAAAGCACAGAACTCTTCCTTTTTTTTCAATTGTTTACAATATGTTTAGTAAAATGTGTCAATTAAAGATTACCCTTGTGTAATTGTATGCTTTTGTAAATATGTTAATTCAGATACCCTAATTTGTATATAAACCTATGAACCGGGACCTACATAATACAAGCTTTGCTTTTTAGTAGATCCCCCACTTTATTGATTGATTTATATGATTCTATTCTCTGTTTTAACTATTATCATGTACATTATGTTTTCTATATTGTATGTTTAGTTATAATAGTTATCATTATTCCTTATGATCAATTATGTTATCTTTGATAAAGTGAAATAAATAAACTTGAACTTGAACTTAAAGTTGATACTCTAAGCAAATAAATGTCCCTTAATTTGTTACCTACGGCAAGTATATGTTATTTTAAAGTTTTCCAATTACTTTAATAGTATATCACAACAAAATTCTGTCTACTCGAAATCCTCAATTGAAATGTTGAAAATATCCGCCTCTCTTTGCATAGAAAATCAGTCACGGCGCTGGTCTACTATTTATGACCTCACGTCCGGGAGAGAGTATATTCACGTACCCGGATGTTCCATAGCAAACATGTGCAGAGTGATACGATTTTCTGCATATTTTTGTTTCAAAGGCTGAAAAGTCTAATAAATCATAATTCTATGTACAATTCTTTACCTTCCCCTAGTACGTCATAGTATTAATATCAATTCCCCTTTTAAAAATTATGACATATACATGCCAACGATGTGCTATTAGTCGATATTTTCACCATGTAATTTTTGTTTTGGTGTTGAAATCGGCCCAGGCACGGAGTGAACAGTAGCTGTCTACCCATGCACAGTTCATTACCATACACTACAGCGATCTCCCGATGGTTTCTTCTTCCTTTTTCCCCATGTCTTTCGCCTTCCTTGGCCCTGAAGATCCTTCATCTACCAATTCTGACATCGGTAATCAGGAGCAAGTCTTTGTTAGTTGTTTTTCTTAGCTGGCAACGTCGCTTTCATTCTCTTGCAATTGCCGATAAACATATAACTAGCGCACGTACGTTCCATCACAAGCAAGCAGCGCCTAGAGCAGCGGCTTGGTCTTACCTCCCGATTCTGCTCGCTTCACGGACGTTCATGCAAGAGCCGCATCACTCGCCAAAATATTATAGAGGAAGCGCGCGCTTGCATGATCTCGTTCAAGTTTGATATTTTACCACATAAAATGTTTAACTGGTACTGTATCCTTTTTTGAGGCAGTCACACACATCTATGATAATTACTATCATAGTTCTAGACCTATTCGTTTTACAAAACTGCTCCTGTACCTTATCTGATGACAATATAATGCATCCGCCTATTCATACGTGCACGATTTAACTTTAATTCCTAAGCAGTAAACTTGTCTTAAATCTCTACCAAATAGGTGAATATGAGGATATAAAAAGAAATCAGCGACTGGAAAATGTTGCTTCGTTATTCTTCATTCAAATGAAAACAGAAAATCCATCAAATATACTCCTTAACAACAACAAATCTAAGCTCTGACAGGATAGCATTTACGTAGGGATATCACTGCCATTCACTCTCATTGAGCCCACGACTCCCGTTCGTGACGTCACGGATAGAGGCCCGACTCTACGTGCACTTCCGGGTTTCAGACTTAGATATTTTGGTAGAGTTTACTCGAATAAATTCATTATTCTAAACTTGTTTTGTCGGGTGGACACCATTTGGTGTTATTATGAGGGTTAAAAGCTTTCTATTTATGTAATTATCTCAGTATTTGGGATTGTCTTAGAGTATCAACTTTAAAGCATTGGAGACCCCCATTATTTAGACCACTCATCAAACATACCTTACGTTTAAAGCCAGAAAGGTATTCAATCTGTGCAAGAGTATATTGTATAATAGGCATTGGGCGTTATTGTTCCAATTATCGATCGAATTTTAGACCGCTTTACGGTCCTCCCGTAAAGTATAAAAGACCCTTGCTTACAACAGTTTTTATCACCTGACGAAGTATCGCAGTAGCATACGAAACGTCGTGATCTTTTAGATTCCTTATTGACCACATTGCGAGACAAACGAATATCACTAGCGATATTATTTTCGATAGTATATTGTCTGTTTGGAGCCAGAAGGGCATGAAATGTGAAAAATGATATGAGTTGACACCTTCTGGCTCTAGCTCTGCATGACCTTGTATGTACACCATCTTTGTGTGTACTTGCATATCATATACTCACCCATTCTTGTGAACTTGTTGCCCGAGTAGACGAGATGTTCATAGACTTCATCGCTGATACACATGACATCATGTTCCTTGCACAGGTCAGCGATCACTGTTAGCTCTTCTTCACTGAAGATCTACATAATGTATGCAATGATAATAAGAAACTCTTTAAAAATCTGTATAAAGTATGTGACACCCTGCTTTTATATTTAGAGCTACCAGCTGGTTTTTAAATTGAAACCGGGCCCTTCCGAACAGAAATGCTTGATATATATTGGCGTTCTGGTTCTGTATGTATTGAAAGCCACTAATTGATGCCCATTTTGGAGAAGAAAAAAAAATGAGAAAGAGCTGACAGCCAGCCAGTCATTCTAGAAAATGTGTTGGGCAGTCATTTTGAAAAATACATAAAACAATAGAAGGCTTCCTCCTTAATTTTATTTTACTGAACAACTAGCAAGCTCAAAGTAACAGTCTACGCATGAGCAGACACAGATCATTAAAAATAATATAAAAACCCATTAATTTTAAAATAATAACGTTCTGGGGAGGTGACTAGATTTTAGTGCTACAGTCAAGTACTTAATGTTATTTAAAAGCATGTCTGGTTCTAAATAAATTCCTACCCGGTACCCATTCACTACACCTGGGTGAAAAGTGGCAAATGTAGATCAATGTCTTGCCAAAGGACATTGGTGCCAAGGCAGGACTCGAACTACAAACCATGTGATCCACAGACCGTTGCCGCATCCACTAAACACTAAAACAACAAAAAACGCTGCTGAGGAAACAATTGGATTGTGGTGGTATACTATTGGAATATTGGATCAGCTTGGATTGTGTCAAGCCTGTCTGGTTTTAGATTGGCAACACTGTGTTCCATCCTACCTTTCCAAGTGGGTTATTGGGATTGTTGACTATGATGGCTTTCGTCTTCTTGTTGAAGAGGCCCTTAAGCTCCTCTTTGTCGAGATAGAAATCTCTGGTTGATGTTACGCCCTCATTTTTCTGTCGACATAGGAGGAAAAAAATAGACAGAATAGCTTTAATACTTTAATAGCTTAACATAATAGCGAAAGTTTGAAATAAATTGGACCAATATTGAGAACTTTATGAGTGTTTTAAAATATGAGATCACTAGGTCTATGCGAATCTTAAATTGGCAGTTAGTCAGTGGATTGTGACAGGGTCGTGGATAACTCTCCGGTTTATCGTGTACAAAAGTGCCTTCTCCCTTGGGGTACTACTCAAAATATATCACGGAATAAACTTTCTCAATTTGGGGGATCTGTTTTCATTAAAACTTTCACAAGTCTACTTTTTTATTTTTCTGCTTTCCTCTAGAATAGTTTGCTATCAAGATTGGATTTCCCTTTAATTTCTAAAGTAATGGGTGGATGGATCATAATGATCATGAAACTATAGTGACCACCTACATAAGAAGATGCTTTTTAAATACAAACTTTCCAATGAAAATTATGCTAGTATAAGAGTCATCATTTTGTGCTTGCTGTTTATGTCATTATTAAAGGGTCAAGTCCTACTGAGTATGCGACTTCCTGGTAGAGTGCTATTATAACCCATTGGATACCATTATCATTTTGATTTAACATGCACTTTAAACAGGCACTAGCTTGGGTTATATCTCAGGCTTAGTACCAGTTTCCAGCTGGTCAAGGTGCGTTGTGCTTTGATAAGCTGCACTTTAAAGCTCACTAAGGTTCTAAATAATGAATATAAAAATGAGAATGTCGAAGAGGAAGGGTATTCCAAAGCATTGGCGAGTTTGAGAGTCAATAAATTGCTTGATGAAAGGCATGGAGTTCTCCAAATTGGATAGACTTGTCTTCATGCCTGTGTAAACGTTGGTAGTGCATGTGTTGTATTGGGAGCTGCAGACAATAAAACCAAACATCGATCAGGTCATGAATTCATGACCTCGTATTGAGGAAGTTCAGATAAAGAGGTCTATTACGAATCAACTCACAGCCAAAACAACTACCAACATTTTTGGGTTTGGCTATTAATTCAACCTCCTAGAAAGTGTACCAAAAGTTGTTCATTTCTCTTATGTTACCATTTGAATCTTGAAAAGAAAACAACTACCGGTAATAAAGTAGTAAACTTGCCAACACTTATTTAGCAAATTGAAACCACCTATGAAATCAGCAAAATTTCCTGCATGCAAAAGTTGCTGGTTTCTACTGTAAACAATATGTTTCATGGTTAGATATCTTACCGGTCTTAGAGGGATAAACCTTGGGACACCTCTAGCCATCCTGACCATTGGTTCATAGCAGTCAAAGAATGGCTCGATGATGATCACCTGGATATTGAATCAATCAGAGGTTTGAAAGGAATAATTAGTATTTGGTGGGAGTTTAAATTGTGTAGTATTAGATTTTTGTTACTTTAATGTAACATTACAAAGATATATAACTTTGTGCACTAGTAAAATCACCATCATCATCATCACCATTACCAACAGAATCCTCATTATCAACATCACCTTCATCATCATCAAAATCACAGCCACCCCATTACCACTAACACAGCTAGCACCACCACTACCACCATCACCATTATCATTATCAACATCATCATCATCGTCATCATCGTCATCATCACCACCATCATCATAGTCATCATCACGATCATCATCACCAACATTCATCATCACCACCACCACCACCACCACCACCACCATCATCTCCAGCATTTTCATCATCATCATCATCATCATCAACATCAACATCATCATCATCATCATCATCCTCACCCCCTCCTCCTCTTCTCCCTCATCCTCCTCATCTTTAACTCACCTCATCACCAGGGTTGACGTGGCTGTTGATTGTATAGTAGAGGGACCCGTATGCACCCACCGATACCAGTACCCCGGTCATGGGATCTACTTCACGCCCAATGAACTACTCATCATCATCACCGATCATCCTTATCCTCATCATCATCATCCTCATCCTCCTCCCTCATCCCCCTCCTCCTCTCCCCCCTCATCCTCCTCATCTTAACTCACCTCATCACCGAGGTTGATGTGGCTGTTGATTGCATAGTAGAGCGACCCGTATGCACCCACCGATACCAGTACTCGGTCATGGGATCTACTTCAGGCCCAATCACCACCATCATCATCATCATCATCATCATCATCCTCCCTCATCCTCTCCCCCCTCATCCTCCTCATCTTAACTCGCCTCATCACCGGGGTTGACGTGGCTGTTGATTGCATAGTAGAGCGACCCGTATGCACCCACCGATACCAGTACTCGGTCATGGGATCTACTCCAGGCCCAATCACCACCATCATCATCATCATCATCATCATCCTCATCATCATCCTCTTCCTCCTCTTTTCCCTCATCATCCTCCTCATCTTAACTCACCTCATCACCGGGGTTGACGTGGCTGTTGATTGCATAGTAGAGCGACCCGTATGCACCCACCGATACCAGAACCCCGGTCATGGGATCTACTTCATGCCCAATGAACTTACTGTACATGGCAGCGATGGCATTCACCAACCTAGCATGACCCTGTATCAAAAGATTTTTGTATTCATTTATTATTTATTTCGTTTTATTTCAACAGGGTAGCCCCACCAGTAGTTAAAAAGCTGTCATACTTGGGGGCCCCGCATAACATAAAATACATACAAAGACATACATGTACATACATGTATGCATGAAAACATCATTACATGGTATAATGTAAGGGGTGTCGTGGACGAGTGGATATGTCACCGGACTGTGGATCACAAGGTTCGCGGTTCAAGTCCCACCGCGGCACTAATGTCCTTTGGCAAGACATTGATCTACATTTGCCACTCTCCACCCAGGTGTTAAATGGGTACCCGGTAGGATGCGAAAGCTAATGTAGTTAGATTAGCAAGTGTGCGCTTGTACAAAAAGACGCCTGGCTGGAATGCTCCCCAGGGAGTGGAGAATGTGCATACATTGTGTGCGGGTAAGCCTGAATCCTATGACCGGGATAATAATATATCTGTAAAGCGCTTTGAGAGGGCCTTCGGTCCTGAAAAGCGCTATATAAGAACTAGCTATTATTATTATTATTATAAACATATATGATATACCAGAAGGAATAAAGATAAAATTTCAGATGTAAATATAAACTCAGCAAGTAAGAAAAAGATGATCATAGAAAGTTAGCATTTGTTATTGATCACAAGTTTTATGAAACAGGGTCCTGAAGGTCCACAGCAGATAACTAAATGACTTAAATTTTCAAGTTTATAGATAGGATCATAAAAAAAGGAAAGAAACTTACTAAATATGTTGTAAAGGTACACATTTATTTTGGAAGAAGCGTGAAAGTATTTCAATGTAAGGAAGCTTTAAATACTCACGTATGACCTTGTGTACTGGTTCATAAGAGGATTGGAGCCTGGTGCGAGGATCTCGGTCAAGGCCCCCGTCACGGAGTTGGGAGGAGCAAAGTCTGGAAAACCCTGTAAACCACATGAAATAATAATGTCGCTATTTAACATTCAGGGAATTGAAATGCTAGTTAATGTGGTAATTATCACATTACTGACAGATGTGTATTGTAAATAAAAACAAGTACACAAAATGCATAAATAGATTTTTAAAGCAAAACTCACTAATTGGGCGTTGCAAGAAAGTTGCAATCAATTACAAATCCCCCAAATCAAGCGTAAGTCTTGCGATTAATTGCAAATTTGCAATTGATCCCAGCTCAACTTGCTTGCAATGCCCCATTAGTAAGAGAGCTAGAGCAAGGGGGACAATAAAAGCTAGATCTAGTTAACTTAATTTCATTGTTAAAACTTTAATCCTAACAAAATCCTAGGAAATTTAGGAGACTAGTGGAGCATTGCAAGAAAGTTGAGTTGCAATCGTTTGCTAATATCAGTTGCAAATTTTGCAACTTGCAATTGCAATCAATCGCAACTTCTTGCATCGCCTCATAAGAGATTTGAAGTGTGGAAAAACCCACAAATGGTACACAAATGCATGAATGGAACAAGCAAAACTCAATCAGGTTAAAACAATGTAGGCCTATTGCGTAATACATTCAGTAAATATGAGCCTGGTACATTCGTGTTCACATTTCTGTTGCACTACATAGTTTGTTAGATCCAGAATTCAATACTACAATAAACTTGTAGCTTCTCTCTGCTCACTTCCCAGATTCAATGCAGAGAATTGTATTAAAGGGAGGCTTTACTACTGCAGCTAGAAGGGATTAGACCACCCAGAGAGCCATCGAGGTCACTGTGACAGGTGGCTATCTCATTAACTCAGCTCTCATTTAACATAAGAAAAAGAGGATCATGGGGGACCAACAGGCACCGATTTGGGAAGTTTTCTATATAGAGGGAGCAAGTAGCTACAAGTAGGACAGTGTGCCTTAAAATATACATGTATACAATTTAAACATGACATGGCAGTGTGGTGCTTTATAATTGAAGATAAACAATTAACATTGCTGCTCGATCCTTCTTGCTGGACGAAAAATCTTGGAATATCCAAACATGAATGCAAAAACCTTCATAAAAGTGAATGCTAGACTTTTAGCTAGTTTTACAACTTACATGTGAAACTATTATAGGAACAAATTCTAGCCGGCCATTCATCTAAATATAACCTGTAAAGAATGAACATGCAAAGATTATAGCCTTTCTAAGTTTGCAATAATAGAAGCACTTCCTAACTGCTTAGATGAAATAGTATGCACCAACTTATCTATTTTTTTAATTTAAATGATTTTATCATTTGTATTCTTACCTGACCAAGATTGATAGCTTTCTCCTCTGTTGTGAGCTTTACAAATTCAACCCTGCATGTATCGAATAGAGAATTAAAACCACAATAATATTCATACAACTTCAAGTACCAGCTCATCTAATCATATGAGAAATGCATACAGATTCCATCAATCAAAGTTATGACAAGCATTCAGTAATTTCAAAATTAAGCATTCAAGAAATATACTGATGATCTTTTATACTTAAATTTGTATTGCAAAACTTCTTATATAACTGTCTTATTAGTTCCCCTACATTCTCGGGAAAAGTCTTCACTCTTCAGCTTTGATGAATAAAAATATTCATAATTATTCTTATTGATATACTCAAAGGTTTTGTATTAAAAAATCTGACCTCCACTGGCATAGAAAAACAAATTAGAGTGATTCACTGCAATATAATAGCAATATAAATATACAATATTACACGCTTATATTTCACAAAACATCAATAATCAAATATAAAAAGGGAAAGAATGGGGAAAAAGAGAGAAGTTGGAAGAAGAAGTGGTGGAGGAAGAGGAGGGACACTGAAAGAGAGAGAAAGAGAGAGAGGGAGAAAGAGAGAGGAAGGAGGGGAGGGAAGGAGTGAGAGATAGAGATAGAGAAAGAGATGAAGAGTAAGTAAATATACTATTCAATAGAACTTGTTTGTACACCGTCTGCAGCTACACGTATAAGGATGATTTTGGAAAATGTCAAAGCAATGGAAGTAATAGATGTAATTGAGAACCGATGGGACTTACCATACACTCCCTTCCAACCCCTTCAGGTGCTCAGCTGCCTTGAGCTTACTGCTAGCCATGGTTTCCTGGAATCAAAAAAATGATAATTCTAATTACTAAATGAATGAATGGATTAATTAATTAATTAAGTGATTAATTAATCTATGAATTAATTAAGTGATTAATTAATCTATGAATTAATCAATCAAAAAACAAATGAATGTGTGTCTGCGTGACAAGTTGGTAAAAACAGGAGATAGCAAAAGCAGTGCCAGTGGGATAAAGGAAACAAAAGACTGGTGATGAAATGAGTGAGAAAAAAAGAAGGAGAAAGATGAGAAAGTAAGAAAAAAGAAACAAATTAGAAACAAAGAAAGGAAGGGAAAAGGAAGAAAGAAAGAACCAAAGAGAAGTCAAAGATTTTGGAGAAAAAAAAAGAGAAAATGAAAAGAGAAAGAGAAAAGAGAAAGAGAAAAGAAGAAGTACAAAAAGCAGAGATACAGTGACTACTACATGTACATGTCATGTATTAAAGTCTATATTTAAAGAAGGGAAGTTTCACCAAAAATATTCAAAAGATTAGAAACTAAAAGAACAAGATAAGGATATGGTAATTTTATAATGCAGGGAAACAAATACTAGGGAAATGGAAAAGTAGTCAAATAACATACGGTAGTCAAAATTGTGATGCTGAATTTCTGATTGCCCAGATGGTTCACATGGCATCGACAACACCTGTGCATTTGGGGTTTTATTTGATTATAGGCCTACTATACATGTATGTGTACAACAAGAGCATAAGGTATTGTCTGTGGCTAGCCATTGCAATACTATCAATCAATGGCAATAAGTATGTGTACTGCAACTCTTTACTCGCATGTTGTACCAGTGCTTGCCATTGCCTCAAATACATAAATGGCCTTTGAGTTTGAGTTTGTGATCAAAGACTGCTGACATATGTGTAATACAATAAAATGTATCGTACACCATGCATACGTCAACCCTACTTCACAAGTTTTTCTTTCTTTAGAGGATCCAGACACTAGCTAGTACATACTGACTACCTGGCTACCGATGACATTCAATTGCAATTAAGCAACACATCTTTGAAATTTAATTTCAATTCAGTTTATTGTAAACATTCATTTCATAAAAATCACATTAGTATAATGAAGAACTATACAGGATTTTACTGCTAAACTTCTTTCACACAATATTTTCTCTTTTAATGTAATAAGAATCATAATAGATGACTATTTTTTTTTTTTTTCAAAGATTGCTCCCTCAGCATTCTTCCACTGTTTGCAGTAAGGTAAAGGTAAAACTAAAAGTAAAACAATACAAGGCAGAGTACATGGTACTGGTATTGTATTACCCTCAACAACCTGCAAATTCAAAACCAACACCTAAATAAAAACTAAACGTACCTCTGTTTCTCACTCAAATCCTGCAAACGTATGAACGAATAACCACTTTGTAGTGAACGGCAGTGCAGATAAACCATGTGATACAGTTTAAAGGGGTGTGTTCCTTTGTGTACAAATATCATAATCTAGCGTATATGAACAATTAAGGTCAGTGAATGTCTGGGTCTGAGCTAGTCTGCTTGTGCAGACCCTGATCAAATAACACACATTTTGATAGTGCTAACTATGGTGAATTGCCATTTGGTCTACAACCAGTTCGTCTACTACCCAATTATTCTATTCCCAAATGGTCTACACCCAGTCCATCCACTATCCACATGGTCTCATAAATAATAATAATAATAATAAGATATTTCTATACCGCAAATTGCATACCCAGTAATATGGCCCTACGCTGTTCAGAAGGGAAATAGTTGATAAGTAAAGGAAACAGAATTTGCATTACAAATTACATCAAATCAAATCAATTAACATTAAAACTTCAAACATAATCTTTTCAGCCAAACCTACATTTGCATGTTTACCTACATGAAAGTATAGTAGTACATGCATGCATGCCAATAACAGCTAAATTTGTTGGAGAGCCATACTGTAACAACAGTAGCACTACAGGTAGTTTCTTTTTAATCAAGACAATCAAAGTGATTGACTATAGGGTCTGTGGTATGCATACTATCTAGGAGCTGTTATATTTCTGCAATTGACTGAAATTATGCAAGGAAATTACTGATCCATGAACTACATTTACATGTAAATTTGTATTTTTATACATCTACCGGTACTACTACCGTACTAATGTAATTGTTACAAACTGAGTAACAAAGTCCATTGACATACATGAACTGTACATGATGGCCTTCAGATGTACCTGACCCTTGATGCGAGACTTTCATGCATAATGCGTGACACTTGGTAGCATATTATATCTACAACCTACTGTGCTATATACAGGGCGTATCATAATAAAGGATATTGAAGTTTAATGACGATTTATATGAAAACTACTGATTTCATAATCAAGCATTTTATGTCTGTTGTAAAGGACAGAATGTCCCCTTTTTAATGACACCCCGATCATACTACTACTGTCACAGTTGACTGAATAACAAAGCATTGCTGTCCACCATGTGAAAGGTGCACTGTGACAAGTTAGCATTCACAGATAAATTATAAAGATTAGTGCTTGTGTCAGCCCAGACATATTGAAATGCTGAACAATGAGTGGATTATGTGTCTAAGAAGGAAATGTTATCAAACTTGGCACAGTGCACCTTTCACATGGTGGACAGCAATGCTTTGTTATTCAGTCAACTGTGACAGTAGTAGTATGATCGGGGTGTCATTAAAAAGAGGACATTCTGTCCTTTACAACAGAAATAAAATGCTTGATTATGAAATCAGTAGTTTTCATATAAATCGTCATTAAACTTCAATATCCTTTATTATGATACGCCCTGTATAGATTGATGAATGGAATTGCTGACCAAGAATAAGCTATTTTTTAATGTAATGCATTAATGCATGTACGTCTTTGTGAAGTGCCTCGTTACATATTATTTCATTCACCTGTTACAAATAAATGTATTTCAAAATGTGAATTGCATAGTACATTGTGTTGCTAGGTAGGGCAAGCCATAATTTTTGCCCTACCTAGCAACAACTAATGTATGCAACTTGCATCTTGACTATTGAAATACAATCATTGTGTACTACATTTTTCTTTTCAACAAAACACCTTTACGTGTATGGAAATAGTTTGGATACCAGTAGGCAGTACAGTGCATTCACTATGAACATGACTGACAAAGAAAGCGGACAAAATATACAGTTCCTCAGGTAGACAAAGGAACATTCCTTCACTGCTATTATGTAAAAATGTGTAGAACAGGTGTCACATGCATATTCACCTTTTTACATAATAGCAGTGAAGGGATGTTCCTTTGTCTACCTGAGGAACTGTATATTTTGTCCGCTTTCTTTGTCCGTTATATTCATAGTGATTTGGGAGTCAATGCAAACAGAAGGTCTGTCGAACTGTTGGGCCTACACTGTACATCTAGTTGCCTGGTACTTGTCTGTTTGAAGCCAGAAAGGCATTACCGTAACTTATAAAAATGTACTTTAACACAGAGTTAACCTCCTTTTGGCTCTAAACATACCGGTAAGTATTTTGAAGGTTTGATACCGTAAATGTTTTGTTTTCAAACTTCCATGACATCTGGAATTTCATCAAGAAGTGATGCATGATCCATTTTACTAAGCCTGAACTGGCAGGTTCAGTAAACCTATTAATAGGGACTTTTAGATTTACATAACGAAAGCGTGGACTGCCGCGTGTGACATTGTGTTAAGGCACTGGGCTGTGCACCCCGGCAGTGCCTTAAAAGGACGTCACAAGGATGTCACACGTGGCAGTCCACGTTCTCGTCGTGTAAATCTAAAAGTCCCTAATAAGAGGATCGCTGAGCATTTGGGTCATTTCGATTTTGAAAAGATAGGAAAATGATAGTATATACATCATTTTATTAATTAATTCTAAAATCGTTTCCATTCCTTTAAAAAACACATTATGAACCGAATGAAAAGAACTGAATGAAAAGGTCATTAGCTTACTTTGGAGAATTGAGTTTCCGACACTGCCATTACAGACTTCCTGAAATCACTCATGCGTGATTCATTGATCACGAATTTTGTGTTTTTTAAAGGAAGAGACAGTGGACTTTCAAAAGATGTACTTTAAAGGTATAGACCAGTTCTGGTCATGCCATTGCATTGTGAAAGTAACGTTGTGGAATCGATCAGAAAAGGTTGATCATCTATATACCGTAAGTATTGGTGTGTACTAGCCTGTACTACAAGGTTCTGGAATCATCAAAATGATTTTTTTAAATGGCCCAGTCTTGGTAAAGTTACAAGCACTGTACACAGAAAGATGTATATAGGACTATGCAATATCTATCTAGGCCGGATAGATATGATAATTTACCAAATATATCAATTATTAGGCGGTTTCCCGGCAAAATTTGTATCTTTCACACGATTGGTAATAAGAGCTTACATTTCATTTTTTGAGAGGGGGGCGTTTCCAAAACTGGTCTATACCTTTAATGATAAAAATACTTGGGAAGTTTTTAGCAATTTACCATTAAACTTCTGCGTCCTTCCATTTTTTACAGGGACAACTTGTATAATGAAATGTTTCACCATCAAGAGTCTATTATGTAGGCTTTAAAAATGTTCAATACAAAACAAGTTGAATTTTCAATCAGTTTGTGATGGGATAATCAATCATTCAAAACTAAACAACTTTTTCATTTTTCATCAAATGTTTCTCAAACTTTTTTTGTTGGAACAAACCCGACTGCTTCTCTCATTTTTATTCCTTCATCAAAATATTCTTATCATTGGTGTGAACATCCCCCTTCGTTCAATTAACCCAGTTCATATTTGGGTTAGACCCTAGCTGGCCTAAACCAAAATGTGACTGTGAATGCAACATTCAACTCCATGCATTTACCACTGATCTTGTATGTTAGTGTGAACATCTCTCTTCATTCAACCCAGTTCATATTTGGGTTGGACCCTGAGCTGAGCTGACCTGAAACAAAATGTGATTGTGAATGCAACATATTTGACCCCACTTACCACTGATCTGGTATGTCGTTGACCCCACTGGTAGGAGGAAGATGGGATCACATTGGCCGCCGCTGGTAGGAAGGATGAGGATCGACTGCTCAGGCGATACAGAGACTGAAGGGAGGCTAGCCTAGGCATAACAAATCAAGATCCTGGAAAAAGAAAACAGCAATATCTTTATTTTATATCTTTGTATTTAAAAGCACAATTATAGGTATCTGGGGCCCGTTCCTCAAAACCGTCATTACTAGTCTTAACTTCTTGACTAAATCAGCATTAGTGAGCTACTTGTCTGTTTCACGAAGCCCTCTTTGTTAACATCAAGGACAACATCCTGACTAAGGAGTTACGACGCCTTCGACACCGTCATATTTTTTCGTAACCAACGGAGAGCACCAACAACGTCAATTTTACTTAATCTATGGCAAGCGAAATGAAGCAAATGTTTGCTCCTCTCAACTTTTGGAATTCTCTTGGTCCTCCCTCCCCCATTTATCATTACCTTTTATTTTCATACCTCATTCATTGCTGATGCTGCTGTATTATATTATCTCTTTCTTTAACTATCCTTTGTACATAGCATTGTCATATGCCAATGTATCAACAAATTCATCGGCGATACCGAGTCAACAACAGTTGAGGAGTCACTCGCATCGACGTTGGCTCTAGCACGGCACACCACCACCCAACATCAGCCACACTCGGCTCAGAAGCACACACAAAAAAAAGATAGTTTCTCCAAACAACCGTTAAACATTGAAAAACAAAAACTGGTGCTGCTACGCCAGCTAGTGAAAGTAAGCGAGGACAAGTTGAAGGTAAGTGAGTTTTTTTTAAAATTATTTTTATTATTGTAAATAGAAATTAAGTTAATGTTATTGTAAATAACAATTGTTTACATCTTAATATTACTTGCCCATCTCCCCTAAAACAAATGAATAGTACAAGATATAACAATCCTTTAATCTTAAACTACCACCGCAAATTGAACAATATTTTTCTATCTTCTTTCTTATTTTTAAGGTGGAAAAGGAGCGGCTTGCAGAAGAAAAAGGCCCTTGCTACATGGAGAAGGAAAGGCTAAACATCGCCATGGAGACTCTAGAATTAAAGAAACAAAAGAAAAAAACAAAGTGAATGTAGATCTATATCAAACACTTAAAACAACAAAAAAAAAAAATTTGATTGATTAAATATGATGGACCAAGAGAGGTTATAGATAAATATATAAATATGAATTGAATTAAATTGAATAGAGGGGAATGAGGAGTTATAAATAGGGAGAGAGAGGGGAAGGGAGAGAGAGAGAGAGAGAGAGAGAAAGAAAGAGAGAGAGGGGTGAAAGCAAAGGGAGAGAGGGAGAGAGATACAGGGGAGATGTTGGACAGGAGGAATTGGTAGCAGTATAAAGAGAAAATCGTGTTATTCAAGACATTTTTACATGTATACAAATATTGAACAATATTGAAAAAATTATGTAGGCCTAATTTTTACACACATCCGCCTACCATTATAAGATTGAACGGTATGTGTTAATAGACCCATAGAGACTTAAATCAATAAAAGGAATTAATATTATATAAATATATAGTTTTTAAATCAATCATTTGAGATGAATATTACTTTTTAGTTCAATGTATTTTGGGGGGTAAGTTTTATATTTGAATAACCCCTCTAAATATGAGATTAAACATTCATAAAATATCTTATTTTAGCTAACATGAAAATAAAGTACCAAGGGGTATCTATCTTAGGTCCAAAAACTGATTTATCGATCACAGAACCAACACGTCTTTATGTCTCTTAGAAGTGACTACTTTGCATTTTCTGAACGTTTTGTTAACTAGACTACAGTGTATATATAATATATTAAACATTGAAATTATTTTCGCATCATTCAAATATTTACAGTTTCATTGAAATTTCATTTGCAAAACATATGGGTAACCGTGACAAAGACTATGTACTGTGTATCTCATCCTCTCCGATAGTATCGGTAACATGAGATGTCTCACTATTTCTAGGTTCCCAAATTTTTGTGACCGCAGCAACAAAAAACAAGAGAAGGTACCGGTACTCGAAATCATATTGACGACCAGATTGAAAAAAATAGAAGACGCTCCTCAAAACGTATTGTATTGATTACAAAGAAAAATACACAAATTATACTTCAAGAAAAATGACCGGCTTTGATTTAGAGTACCCCAACTAAACGTAGTTTGTCCTTTGGTTGTCCAGTGAACCCTTTATTGTGGTCCTGATCTTGTCTGTTAGTATTAGTATATATATATATTTTTTAGACATGTTTTGCAGTTGCCAATTTAGGACACATTATTATGTGTATGCCTCTACTTGCTCTTGCCTATCACACATCCAAAATTTCTTATTTTAAATTTGTTAAACAATATTAAAAACATTTTTTTGTTATACTAATGATCCATTTTGAAGTCATGATAAATCAGTGTGATTACTGTTGCAGTGTTGGGGAAACTTAGCATACACACACGCACACCGCATCCAAGCAGTATAATAGACTGGAACTTTGGAAGCGACTTGCATGCATGGTCACCACAGTTCCTAGACTAGAGTTAATTCATTTGAAATTGGAACGTAACATAGGGGTATTATAGCGAGAATCGCACCCCCCTCCCCCCCCCCCTCCCTCCCCTCCCCTCCCCTCCCCTCCCCTCCCCTCTCCTCTTTCAATTTCCTGGATGCCATGACTCAGATCATACAGTATATACAGAGCTACCAAGTGTCACGCATTTCAAGGGTCTGAAAATGCTCTCACACACGACGCGCACGCTAGATTTAGAAAAAGTGCTATAGATACCTTATACGTGTGTTATACCCTCGCGCGCCAATTCATGAAAATGTCACGCTTTGCTGATCTTTGAACTTGGCATCTCTGTATATATGTCATACTCAGTCATACTCATCATGCTCATGATACTCAGCTCATATCATAGCTCATCCTCAGCTCATCATATTCAACAAGACCATGATCAATCATCAAGACCCAAGTACTATATTTTTATACCAACATTTTCATGATCAAAATGAGAAAAAAGAGAATACATTCAAAACGTAATATAAGTTCAGAAAATCTACAAGAATGCATACATTCAAATTCACATTTACCTTATGAAAATTTGCTTCAGAAAACTATATATTTGCACAATTTTCAGGTCCCCTTCCTCTGGGCAGAGCAGAAAAACACCGGTAAGAAGACGAGCTTTGGAGGTGTGTCCAAGACAACAACGCTGATTGGTGGATTTCCGGGTTCGGCAAAATCCAAGACGTTATGATTTTATTGAAAATTATATTTCGTATTTTTGTTCTGTCATCGTAATTTTTTGATAAATTATGTAAAATATTTGAACCTTTATACTACTTCTACATTGGTAAAAAATATTTTTCTAGAATTTTGAAACTCTATTCAGAAATTTTAACTTTGATTAATTAAATGGGAAGCTTGAAATCAATAGCAGTTCCCATTCGTTAAGGTTTACGTTACTTGGAGAAGAAAGCAAAATGGCTGAAAGTAAGGGAGCATCGTTTTCGGGGACTTCGGGGACTTCGGGACCGCCTGTCCAATCATCTGCTAACCAAGGTTACAAGATGGCAATGGCTCCGTATCAAAGAGAATCCCCGGAATTTAAATATTGTGAAGAAGTGTCTAAATATGACAAACTGGCGAAGATAGGTCAGGGTACATTTGGGTAAGTAACATCACCGCTCGCTTTTCATTTTCCAGTGATGGGGCGCGGCGAGGCTCCGGGCTGGGAGCGGCGCGGAGTAGGGCAGAGAGACCTTGGCTTTGGCACAAGTTACAGCAATAGCATTAGCAGCACTTTGTATGTAATCAAACAAATATAGTGTATTGATTCTCAAAATTCTCAAACACTACTTTACGAACACTGACGAAACTCACCGGTTGTCTTTTTTTGGTGACAGGAAAATAGAATTTAGAAAATCAATTCAACTCGCCAATCTTAATCTAGGGAGGCCAATGCCCAAATCTAACTTTTTAATTACGAATTTGTTTAAAATAAAACAAAGATTAAAAGAAAGCATTTACTTTCACTAAGAAAACTCACCCATCTGCCGACTCCAGAAGTTCCATAAAATAGGAGATATCCAGCTTGTAAACACTCCCTTCCTTCTACGCCTTGGCCGTACGCAAGAGCCTTGAAACAGATAAATTCATGTCGCGAAATTACGTTGATAATTAGACAGGCCCGAGGCAATGGGCGTGTCATTGTCCGGACAAAGTTCATGATGAAGTTTAAAACTTCGCGCGAAAGTGCAATCACTCAACAGCGGCTAGCCTTGAATCGGTCGCACACGTACACACCGCGCAGGCAAGCCCCAATGCAGGCTGAAATCCAGCCATCAATGTGCGAACGATTCCATCTTCTACTACTACGAGCCGAAGGCGATGGTTCAAAAATGAAGAAGGAATATACAAATTGGTAGCTAAGAAACATACATAATTCATTGATATTTACCTTAGATGTGTATTCCAACAATTTGATTTCCTCATGAGTATTCCTTATTATCAACGATCGAGAAGTTACGAGGTCCAATTAACATCCATCTTGCAGCGAACACAGCAGCATGATCCATGCAACGTACGTCATGTACGTGTACTAATATTTCTCTCACTCTCTCTCTCTCTCTCCCTTTCGCTATACGTAACATACACACTCACTAACCATGTGTCATACAACACACACCTTCAAATCATGGCTTTCATTTCAATTCTCAATTGGAGTATAGACTGCTCACGTAGACTTTTTTTTTTACTGAAATATTTTTTTTAACACTTCTCATACATTATACTGCACGACACTCGTATCTAGTGCTGTGAGAATAAGGTACTAGGGTCTATAAATAAGACTACGCTTTGCACACGTTCTGACCGGAGCTCAGTGGAGCTCAGACATATGTCGCAATACCCTTTATTTTTGGCGCGAACAATGACGTCACTGTTCACAGTTTTTCTTCTCATTTTGAGATGGATGTAGCTATAGGGCTCAAACCAACGCAAGATTGACAGAAACATCGTACTCTATCTACTTTCGAATGTTCAGTTTGTAAAAATCTGTATTTAAAAAGATATAATCTTTTTTCTTTATATTTTCTAGTTGTTAGAAGTGGCAATTGTGAACATCTGAAATGTTGATCTCTATCAAAAGTTCTTTACTCAAAACGGATCCCATATTTTTAGTGTCTACCTTCAGCCCATGAGAAGGTTTTTAGTGAGCAAACCTCTACGCCCTCTAGCCTAGGATTTTCTTAGTCTGTGATGCGCGTTCGTAAAGTTGTTCTGCTACGAGAATTATTGGACTCAAATACGTCAAAATCTGCAAGATCGTCAACAAATGGTGAAAGACTGTTACAGATCCGTGATTATAGGTATGTTGTGAAATGTATGATTGTATTTTCTTTTCTTATTTTCATCAATTTTTTTTTTTACATCATTTTTTTCCCTCTGCTAATTTTTTGAAGTGGGCGACGAGCGCACAAATCGTAGGCGTAGAAGCCTTACGCCCGGGCATTGGCCTCCCTACTTAATCTGCATGTTTATTCAATTCAGTAGGGGCGCGGCACTGGTCTAAGAATAAGGATCCTCCGCAAAATGAGGATTGTTTTGATAAATGCGGACAGATGCATCCGCAAAAATAAGGATTGTCCGCATTTTCGCTGATGATTCTGATTTCCGATCCGCGCGTTATGGCGATGCGAAAAAACAGATTCCGCGATGATTTTCTTGATGCATTTTACATTGACTTTGTACAGAGACACATTATGAGTGATAAATTCTTGGGAAGAAGGACAACCCATAAAAGTAGACGGTGAACTAGGGTTATTTTCTTACGCAGAATCCATTTTTAGCAACCCCAGCGGGGCAGTTCAGTAACCTGCAGAGCGCCAATGAAAAAAAATGTCCGCGAAAATGCAGACAATCGTTTTTTTGAGGGTGCATTTTGTCCACGTATACAAGGATATCCTCATTTATGCGATGCATTTATAATTTTAAAATATTTAGGACTAGGCCTAGGCTAATATACATCAGTTCCGTTAACTAGCTTGACTGTATGATGCGTTTTAGAGTCATTTTTCAGGATTTTCTTTGTCAAAATTCAACTCCATTTTATGAATATACTTCGGAAGAAACGACTTTCACGTTACTACACATCTTGTATGGCAAGTAATTTGATGCGTTTTTGTGACTTTTTGAGCATTATGAACTTTTTAATGCTGATGGACATGTGTACCTAGCCTTGTGGATTAATTTATAGGGCAAAAAACATGCAGTAATTGTAGTATTTACTGTAAAATTAACTGTTTCTCCTGGAGGACTCGACTTGGTATTGGACTCCTATCTTCACAACTGGTCCCATATGTTCACTTGTATGGTTGTTAAGTTTGCTTATCTGCCAACCAGTACAATATATGCGCCTGGAAAATCTTCTTTAACAACCTTTTGAGAGCTTATTGTGTGACTAATCACCCATTGATATCAGCTTATACAGACACCAAAGACTCTGAGTTCTATTCAAGCTAAGGTGCTCGGGTTGAATAACCCTATTGAAAGTAAGTGTCCCGTCCATTGACTTCTAGCTTTATTCCATAAGCTGAAGTATCAAGAGCCATGCCACCTAAGGGGAAGAAATCTGAGAGAATCATGGCTGCTGCTTCTTCTGATGTATACCCTACTGATCATTGTGACCAGATCGGCGAGGAAGTTAAGGAGTACTTCAGAGGTCTCGAGTTCCGGGACCTGTTCCAGGCATCGCTAACTGATGCAATCATGAAGCAGATGACGGAGCTTCGGGACAAGCTGGAGACGGCTGAGGGAAATATACTCAAGCTAGAAAACGATGTCAGGGAAAAGGCAGCCATCATAGATCATCTTCAGGAGAAACAGTCACGCATCATCGGAGACATCCGTGCTCTGCATCAAGGACTGAATGATGCAGAGCAATACTCACGCAGGAACTGTGTAAGACTCTATGGAATCCCAGAGCAGTCCCATGAGAATACCGATGCCTTGACGCTTGACCTCGCCATCAACGATCTCCAACTCAATCTGAGAGCTGAGGACATCGATCGTTCACATCGAGTAGGTCTTCCGCATCAACCTACGAGAGGAAAAGACAGCAAGTCACTCCCACCAAGACCCATCATAGTGAAATTCACCTCTTATCGCGCCCGCAATCTCATGATCAGGAATCGCAAACTGCTGAAAGGAAAAAGAAAGGGGGTTGAGGAGGACCTGACAGCAGCAAATAGACTTCTGTTGAAGGAAGCGAAAAAGGAGGTTGAACAGAACAATAGGCTGAATGCCGCATGGTCATCAGATGGAAGGATAATTGTATTGACCAAAGCTACCAATGGGAAGACGACAAGAAAGATAATACATTCCGTGAGTGAACTGGCAAACTTGTGAAAACTGAAATACGTTGAACTGACTACAGTGTACATGCAAATATGATATTTTTCATATTCTATGCCTATGCCCTTTGATTAATTACAGATCTTTTTGTAATTACATGTATCTTTGTTATTTTTACTGTATTTATGTTTTATTAACTACTTATTGAAAGTTAATTTGTGAATGTGCGAATGAGTGTATGTGTTCATTGTGGTATCTCTTCTTCCTTCTTTCCAACTCAGTCATGGTTATGCACTCAATGTACTTCTAATATTTTTCCATTCAACCATATAGATGATGATAATGAATTTTATTGGACTATGTACGACTTTTTCCATTTAAATAGGAGAATTGATATTGACAAGTTATTAAAATTGAAATTAAACCCATTTTGTATGAATAAATATGATGTGCATAGCCTTTTTGATTCAGATCTTGAACTTAAAAATTCATGTCAATACACATTTTGTGAAGAATTTAGTCTAAAATTTAGTAAATTGAATTCTAAACTGTCACTTCTCCATTTGAATGCTAGAAGCCTAAAGAAACATTTTGATGAATTACAGATTGTTCTGTCATCTCTTCAATTTGAATTTGATGTCATTGCCATAACTGAAACTTGGTTCAATTCTTAATTACTCTTATGATAAATACCTTGTTAACCCAAATTTAAATTCATTTTATGTTAAAGCAACAAGTATTCATGAAATTATTAAACTGTCTTCTCTGTTAAAAATAGATAAGTCAAGTGGACCTGACAGCATTTCACCTAAAGTTGTTAAAAATTGTATTCATTATTTTGTTAATCCATTGTGTGACATATTTAATAAATCTTTGAATAGTGGAATCGTCCCAGATAAATTAAAAGTTGCCAAAATTGTACCCTTATACAAAAAGAATGATGTTAAAAATATAGAAAATTATAGACCCATAGCCTTGCTTTCTGTTTTTGCAAAACTGTTGGAAAAAGTAATGCATAAAAGGTTGTATGATTATTTACTGAAATATAATGTTCTTATTTCAGAACAGTTTGGTTTTCGTAAAAACCATAGCACTGATCTGAGTATTGTGAATTTTACTAAAAATATTCTACATGAAATTAATAATGGAATGTTTTGTTATGGATTGTTTATGGATCTTTCTAAGGCATTTGACACCATCGACCACCATATTTTACTTAAAAAACTGTACCATTATGGTATACGCGGTGTACCTCATCAGTGGTTTTCTGATTATTTGTATAATAGAAAACAATATGTGGTGGTCGATGGTGTCGAATCTGATTATATGGATGTAAATACTGGAGTTCCGCAAGGATCGGTTCTCGGACCACTTTTATTTATCATATATATTAATGATATAATCAGTTCATCCAAAATACTTATGTTTTCATTATTTGCTGATGATACGGTTGTATATTATTCTCATTCTAATGTAGCACGCTTAGTTTCTATTTTTAATGAAGAGTTAATAAAATTGAATGATTGGTTTAAATGTAATAAATTATTTTTGAATTATGAAAAAACAAAATATGTAATTTTTCACACAAAGAAAAAGAAAGTTCCAAATGTCACCAATCCTGTTAAAATAGCGAATGTAACCATTGAACGAGAACTAAATATTATTTTTTTAGGTACTAATATTGAAGAAACTCTAGATTGGAAATGTCATATTGATTATGTTTGTTCTAAAATTTCTAGAAGTATTGGTGTCTTATCTAGACTAAAGAATTTTCTCCCAAGGAACATATTAATGAATATTTACAATGCAACACTTCTTCCCCACTTAAATTATTGCAATATCATTTGGGGTAATACTTACAAAACAAAACTGTTCAAGATTTATATGTTACAGAAACGTGCAGCTCGGTTAATAACAAATAGTCATTATATGTCTCCAAGTTTACCATTATTTATTAAACTGAAAATTATTCCTGTATATGATTTGATCAAACTTAATACATGTATATTTATGTTTAAATTTCATAAAAACCTGTTACCATCTGTTTTTAATAATATGTTCCAAACAAATTCTTCTATTCACAATTACCCCACTCGTCAACGTCTAAATTTACATCACCCGCTCTGTCGTTCAACTTCACTGTATAATTCTATATCATTTGTTGGGGTACGGGAGTGGAATTCCTTGAATTATGACCTAAGATCCAGTTCTACAATTACCAAATTTAAATCAATGTAATATGTATAAAAAAAGTATTTTTCAATCCATGGTTGAGTAAGTACTTCTCTTTCCCATCTTTTTTCTACTTTTATCTCTTTCTGCCCTATTTTCGCTTCCTTCTATATATTCTTTCTCTGTAACCTTCTTTATGAACGTGCGTGTGTGTTGATGTACGGGTGCGTACTTGTATTATTCAAGTCCTTTACTTTGTATTGTTAATTTATGTGCATTATCTTGTTATTGTTTGTTTGCAGGGCCCCGATTACAAGCAGATTTCTGCTTCTTAGGGGTCCTAACCATTATATTGTATATTGTATATTGTATTTTCATTGTAAATTGTTTTTTATACTGGTTGAATAAATGAAATGAAATGAAATGAAATTCTTGCAGTTGCAGCCGTATTTTAAACTGTTGCTGCCAATAGATGACGTCATCTTCTTTCATGCATTGATGGAGTATTCTAAACTAAGTTGAGCCTAGATTGTACCTAATAAAAGGTTTTATAAAGAAGAACTTTAATACAAAAATTGCGTCAACATGTGCATAACCTATTTAAGAATTTAATTTAACTGTACATATATTATTTTTTCTCTCCCAGGGAGGTGTTCAAGGCAAAGCACAAAAAGAACAAGAACATTGTGGCCTTAAAGAAGGTACTTATGGAAAATGAGAAAGAGGGGGTAAGTAACATCTTCAGTTAACTTTTGAAAGTTGCTATGTGTAAAGAGAAAGTTTGTTCTGGTATCAAGTTTGCTTTGATAAATGAAAAATAAAAAAATAGGTCAAAAGTTGAAGAAAATCTAAAAGAAGAAGATGCAGAAAAAGAAAGTAAATATAGAAGTATTACAGTTGTGATAGATCATACATGATGATAACTTAACCAATCTGTAATTTCTTTTGTGAGCCGCTCGCTATTTGTTATGGACTATAATGGGTCTCAAAAATATCAATTTTTGAAATAAATATAAGATACCTTCCTGTGCCTTAGGTATTATAAGACATCTGTTTTTTACTCACACTTTCTATGAAGTAGATTTTTTTTCCTTCATCAATAAACAAATTGAGAGCTGATCGCAAGAGTAATCATTTAGTTGCCTCGTAGTATTTAAGCAATTTCAAGTTCAAAGATTCATATACAATGTATATGCTTCATCATATTTTCCTCAAACTTTCTCTGATCTCTTATTTTCACCCTTCTCTACCCCCCCCCCCTCACTATACAGTAATGTATACTTGTGTTTAACAGTTGATCTTTTATCATTCTTCTTTGAATTTTTAATTTTCATCCCTCTCTTCTTCTTTAGTTTCCAATCACAGCTCTGAGAGAGATAAGAATTCTCCAGCTTCTTCGTCATGAAAACGTGGTTCCGCTCTATGAGATTTGCAGAACCAAAGGTGTGTATGACTTCCATAGCTATCTAGCCCATGATAATCCCCATGCATTCAAGTGATCCTTCTCACCTGAGTCAGCTCTCACCTTTCACATTTCACCTCTCAACCTGATGCCTGTCAGTTTACAGCCTCCGAAATAGATCCCGACAGTTGGCTCTGTCAAGGGCCAAGGACCTCACTTTCCAGAAGTTCTTTTACTCTATTTGGGCTATATCTTTAATTTGGCCTTTATCTGTATGCTAATCTTTTGTCGCTTTGTTGCTGATAGGGGGAGAGGGAGCTGCAGAGTGCAGAGTCTCAAAAATAATCTGGCTTTTATATGGTCAAGACCATCGTACTTATCAATAACATGTGTGACTTACATGAATATACATGATGTACTCTTCACTTTTTAAAGTTACAGTAACAAAATTCAAAAATTACTGTTGGCTAAAAAATATTCCATTTTCTGTTGGTTGACACAATAAAAATAATTCTACAACTCTTTGAGATGTAGATACAAACATCAGTATGTTCTATCTGTATGCTTACCGTCAAGGTTTTGACATGATGTTGCTTAAGGGGGAGGGGGGTTGCTGTATGATCTCCACAATAATCCAGTCATCTAAGGGTAAAGGCCATATGTATAAAGGAACTTTGTGAGCTAACAATATCTTTTGAAATCTCTAAGAAATAATTTTGAAAAATCTGTATGATTGATTAGTTCTTGGGGGTTACTTTTCGATAGATTTACTTTAATTTGGTGTGTTTTCTTGATATTGTTCGTTACAGCTACCGCATACAACCGGTACAAAGGCAGCATTTATCTAGTGTTTGAATTCTGTGAGCATGACCTGGCCGGGCTATTGAGCAACACCAACGTCAAATTCTCTCTGGGAGAAATCAAGTCGGTCATCAAGCAGCTCCTGAATGGGCTGTACTACATACACAGCAACAAGGTATTACACAGGGACATGAAAGCAGCTAATATTCTCATCACAAAGGCCGGCGTGCTCAAGCTGGCGGACTTTGGGCTCGCCCGAGCATTCAGTCTACCCAAGGGCGATGCGCCGAACCGCTACACGAACCGGGTGGTCACGCTGTGGTACCGCCCACCGGAGCTGTTGCTGGGCGAGCGTAACTACGGACCTGCGATTGACCTGTGGGGGGCGGGCTGCATCATGGCGGAGATGTGGACGAGAAGTCCCATCATGCAAGGGAACACGGAACAACATCAGCTGACGCTCATCAGCCACCTCTGCGGATCGATCACGTCCGCCGTTTGGCCGGGACTCGAGAAGCTTGAACTCTCCAACACCCTGGAACTCCCGAAGGGTCACAAGCGAAAGGTCAAGGATCGCCTGCGGAGCTATGTCAAGGACCAACAGGCCTTGGATCTCATTGACAAACTCCTGAATATCGATCCGAAGAGGAGGATGGACGCGGCTATTGCCTTGGACCACGACTTCTTTTGGTCGGATCCGATGCCGTGTAGCTTGGAGAGGATGCTGTCCACGCATACCCAATCCATGTTTGAGTACCTTACCCCACGGAGGCGACAGCAGCATCCGTCAAACGCCGCCGGCGCTGCTAACCATCGTAACCCCCACCATGCGAACCCACCAAACAGACCCTCAACTGCTGCACCGGATCAAAACTTTGACAGGGTCTTCTAAGACTACAGCATTGACAGAAAAGAGACTGTTATCAATTTTATTGGCAGAAATTATGGATCCTAATCATCATCATTCTTTACATAAAATGGAAAAGACTTTGCTTTTGTATTTTTATTTCATTTTGTATGTGAAAGCTTATTTATTTATGTTTATGCTTATGTTTTTGTATAACATGTGGTGATGTATGTTCAATTTGCTTTGTACAGTACATGAACCGGTATAAATAAGTTGATTCCTGTTGATGTGCAGGGCTGCATACAACTCATCTTTTCTTATTCAAACATCTAAATATATTTCATAGATTTTTTAATATTTTCAAAAATAATTTTCTCAGACCTGCTAAGCTGCTAAGCTCCACCCTAGCAAAAAATTCCAGATCTCATTCATCTTGCGACATCATCTGTCAATCATTAGTGATCTAACAAGAGACAGTGGTATGTAACTTCCCCCAGCTCAGCACCTGCTCACGAAAGAATTACATGCTTTCATACAATACCTCCACATTACCTTTCTTTTCCTGGTAATGCTACAACACGTCTGACATAGCAACTCATATGTTGGTATTGTATGGTCTATTGTAAACAGGTGGTCAGTTCTGGTGAAGCTACATACCATAAATAAAACTCTAAAGTAGACTATTATTGGAAGTGTTTGGCAATTTCCACATTATTTCATTGTCATTTGGAAGTATCAATACATGTACATGTATATTGAGAGTAGTTACCAGCAAGTCTTAAAGACCCTATCTAGTGAAAATACAACTTTATATCAGTGGATAGCTGAATTAATGTAGAATAAAAATATAAAGAAATATAAAATATTTTTCATTTCAGTATTTCACAAAAGCAAATTACAGGTCAACACGTTTAATTTTTTACGCAGTTATGGTGACGACATACATGTACATGTGGACCTGATTGGTAAGCCTATATAGCTAAGGCAATGAGCCATACTTCATCAATGCACACTCATTGTGAATATGCCTTAAAGATGATGTCATCAAATCGATAGCTATTTTTGGAGTAAACTTCTGATTTTCAAAGCTTTAGGTTCCCAGTTTTGAGGAAGCTGTTTCTCCTCTGACAGAGACCAAAACAGCATATAATTGATATTATTGTAAGCTATGGGTTATAAGCTTTCCGTTGATGTACAATTCATCTATTACATTTTTCAGTTCCAATATACAGGCTTAAACCCTTGCCTGGCGTAATGCATGATAGTGCCTGAACAGTATAGCAATGCAGACAACACAATCTACTGCACTCCACTAGCCCTGTACTGTGGCTGCTCCCGACATTTATTCAATTATCAAAAGTAAAACTATAAAAATAGAGCTTGTGCCTGTAGATTATAAACGAGTAGCCTTGAAAATAGACACCGTGCAATATGTGCTTTAAAGGTAGTGTATCCCTTTTGCAGCCAATATCAAATTCTGTAGAAACTTGCAGGAATTATAAATATGTCCTATCTGTGAAATTTAAACGTTAGCAGTGTATGAAAATGGTATGAAAAGGGTATGAAAATCTGACTATTTTCTACCCATAATTTTCAAAACATGTTGCGAAAATTCAGTCGATATAATTCCACATACCGGTAAAGGCAATCACCAGTTCTAATCTTTTCAGGGGAGTTACCATAGGGTTCACACAAGTTCAGCCTGCAAAAGGGACACACCACCTTTTAAGTCGATGTAAAATTGCTTTAATTCTACCACAGGAAGAGACTTCAGAATTTGGCATCTTTTATCAGTTGATGACTGCCAGACTACATTAATGTCGTTATTTATTTGGCGTTCTATTGTTTTTGCGAGCACGAGACTTGGTAAACAGGAAATCCTGGGTTATTTCCACCATTGTTATGTGCGTGGCATGCAGCCATTTGTTCTTCTACCTACTTCTTCTTTAATACACGTGCCAATTTTTTATATATTTTGTTGTACATGTAAAGCCAGATTGAACTACATCACTAGTTAAAACTTGTGCTATATATTGATACATAATGCATTGAGGTTTGACATGTGAATAACTTGTTGAATTAAGTGATAACACTTACTGTTTTTTCAGTGCTGGTTCTCTTCATGTTATCATCCATGCATAATTGCTTCACTGCAATAAGTGCAATTCTTATGAATACAAAATCCAGAATTCTGTTTGTATTTTATACATTGTATCTGTTCCCATATTCTGACTGGAATAAAGCATTCATGAATAACCAATTTTGTTTTATTAGTCCTCATTTTATTGCACATGAATTAAACATTTTCACAGATGCATGAGTGATAATTATATGATTGAAAATTTGAAGTTTTTAAGGTAATAATGACCCCCTAATCATAGATATCATCATATTCAAAAGATAAATCATGTATAAAGAGATTCATGTATCTTAACAGATCAAATTCCCCATCACATTTTCAAACAACTGCTAAACTAATTCTTTAAACCTGTCTTTCAAAAATTAAATAGTACCGGTACCTTTAATACCATATCAAAAGCTAACATATTTTATTTCTAAGGCAATCATTTTTAAATACAAAAATTCAGATTTCATTTGAAATGAAGTTAAGTGAATAAACAATGTGCAGAAAATGACAAAAGTACATTTACTGACCTGAAATGAAGATTACTAGCACTTGAAAGATGCATATGATATCTAGCACATGAGTTGAGGTTAATATTGTATAAAGAGCGAAATGTACAAACAGATGCAAACAAAATACGACTCTAAATTCTGGTTCACACAGACATTCTATACAGGGGAATACTTAATTTCCCTCCGAGTAAATATATGACATGTACATGACCATAACAGTGATACTGCATAGCATAAATATATATATTATTTTATACAACTCACTCCCAGATCCTAATCAAATGTTTAGTCATGCGCGGTCACGTGTGATTCATTTACTGAGGATATTGCACTCGTTTTCATGAAAAGGAGTGCAATATTTACCAGTACTATTGAACTCGTTTTCAGAGCGCAGAGGTGCGCGTAGAGGTTTGAGCGCTTAATACTGCGTGAGCATGAGCCTATTCTTGCGCAGCACTATGCGTAAATGGGTAGAGGTAATTAGTGCGCTTGAGCTTGCTATATCTATAGCTAGCTATGTGTGCGCACTAAATTAAGCCTTATTAAACTTGAGAATTATTTGTCAGCCATAAACTGTCACGAAACAATCTTGAATGAATTCTTTTTACATCAAATAACAAGGATCTAGGAGTTTTGTTGTATAAAACAAATGATGCATGTTTTCATTCGTTCATTATACGATCTATCCGCCCTCGTTGATGCTGTGTGTATCTATCGCACTCAGCCTAACGGCTTCGTGCAATAGATACACACAGCCTCAACTCGAGTGCGGATAGATCGTATAATGAACTCATGCGCGTGCATCATTTGTATAATATTCTGCCCTTTCTTATTTCTATGTTATTGCTCGGATAAAGGAAAAGAAACTTCACAGCTTTGAAAAGAAAGAAAAAGATGGACGAGAGGAATTTGAATTCATTAAACTTGGCCTGATGTATCTTCATATATTAGATAATAGCTTATTGGGTTTTAAATGTCAGTTCTAGGTCTTTATAACGTTACTCACACACAAAAAGAAAGAGTGAAACTAAATGTACGTATATAAACAAAATAAAACAAAAATAAACCCCTTTTTTTCTTTAAAGCACCAGTTTTCATACAATCAGTATTAAATGCATGAAAAGATAAGTGCTCAAAGAATAGTTTTGAGTGTCCAACATATCTTCAGCACTTTAAAGCATTGTCTCATTGTCTTATAATTAAGCAAAATAAAATTGCTGAAGCTTTAAATGATTTCATTTCATGAACTCTCTTTTTAATGCCCATGTGCAGAAATTGCAAATATCACAAACATTGTAAAATCATTTTGTTACATTTCCCTAACTTTAGTGACATTCAGATTTATCAATACAAACCAAACATAAAGTTGAAAGTTTGGAAACTTTTAACTTTATCTAAGAGATGCCATAAAGTGGTGATCATACCATATCACAAGAAAAAAATTAGTGACGAAGAAATTCTTAAATATAAAGACTATTGGTAAACATGATTTCTCAATGAGTCAATATTTCAAAAAAAGAAAATGTTAGAGGTTTTGTTCTACCTGTATATGTAAATATCAGAAAACATATAATTCTATTTGTGTATTCTTAGACTTCTACAAAATACTAAATATAATCTTTAATACATTGAAATAATTTTACACAGTATATATCAATATAAATTAATGATCGCATGATATAACTTTTTATCTCTGTTTTTTTCTTTGAACATACTTTTACACTACAAAAATATAAATCTTACATGAAGATTTCTTTTTCAAATTCTTTTTTCAAGAGAGAGACAGACAGACAAATCTGACAGAGAAGGAGAGAGAGAAAGAGAGAGAAAGAGAGAAAAAGAGAAAAAGAGAGAGAGAGAGAGAAACAAAAGTACATGTATTACTATTAGGTCTGCAAGAAAAAGAACACTGACACTGGACACTGGTTCATGAATTAAGTCGAGCTGCAGATTATCTTTTCATCAATTCTAATGTTTTACATGGATAACAAAAGGCTGAAGCTGCTTCCATCTGCTTCTTATAATCATATAATTATACATGTATATAATTACTTAAAGGGTATTTGTGAGGTCTCCTTCATGACAACACTTCAGCATAAGACCAAATCCCAAGTCTCTCTGTTCATCCTGCATACAAAAACGTCTTTCAAGACGGCACCAATACAAAAGCATTTCAGCTGGAAGCACTCAACGTAAATATAATTTGGGGCGATCGCTCAATTGCCCCATTTATTTTCATCAGCAATTAGAATCACTGCAATTCTACTGTCCAATTTCGTAGCACACGTCAGTTTCAGTTCCACCAGCGGATAATGATAATCTGACTTGATATACATGTTGCATCTACTATTTTTGTCTCTTCAGCACTATACAAACATTTTACTGCTGTCATCAGATTCATAAGTGCACACAAGTTGAGCACCATCTCCACTCCCTGGGGAGTATTTCTACCATACATGCTCACTGACCTCGAGGGCATATGATAAAATCAATCACAATTGCTTTGTCATCCTACTACATGTAGGTCTCATTTTTTCTCCAGGGTATAGAGCAGCAAAATCACATGAAGATTAAAATCTTGGCAGGGGACACAAGCGACGTGCCCAGGCTTGATCCAACGACCTTCGCATCAGTCATGCCTCACTACAGCGTTCCATAGTAGTTGACTCTGGAGGATCCCTCTGCGTCGGTTCCGGGACCGCTCGTCTCGCCGCCCAGATCCATCTGCCCGCTCCTGGTCAAGCTGTCCCTCTGGGCTCGTCGGTCAACAGGGGGCGTCCTCTTCTTGGGGCGTTTCCTGAACGGGGCAAACAGGAGGTAGCCCAAGGCCGAACCGACGGCGACCGAGATGAGGAAGTAGGCATTGTAAGTCATGACGACCAGCATAACGGTGTAGCCCAAGCTGACGGTAACGATGTGGACGATCGTCCGACCAAAGTGGATCCGACACCTGTAATTAAGAAAAATGGTAGAGACCATACAACATAAAACTGCTTTAAAAAAAGAAAAATTGTAAAAGAAAAATGTACTAGCCTGCCATTCACAGCGTCAATATTCTGGCTGGAATTACTATTCCAAAAATTCAAGCTCATCTTGAATTCTGGTGATTGCATTTTTAAGAGTAACAGTCTCACAATGATTCCGAACTGTTTTTTATGCGGTAGATAAGCAGTTGGATCAGCTAAATTGTAAACAAACAAAAACTTCTCTTGAAACCATGTATGTTGTACGCTGCTCAACACATGGTCAGGATGACACACTTGAATTTCTCATCTTTCTCGACTGAATTCCTGGCTACTGTACATTTTCTAACAAACGTAGGGCAGGTATCATTTATTTGCACAAAGTGATTATACGTACCAACGCTGGATGCCACTTTTCAGAGTTTGTTAAATGACCTAAACTTGGTTACAGTTAAAGACCGCCAATACTACTGGGCCAGAAGGGATTAGACCACACAGCGAGGTCACTGACAGGTGGCTATCTCATTAACTCAGCTCTCAACTAACATAAGAAAAAGAGGATCATGGGGGACCAACAGGCACTGATTGGGGAGGTTTTCTATATAGATGGAGCAAGTAGCTACAAGTAGGACAGTGGGGTTTGAATAGGAAAGATCTAAATAATTATATTGTTCAAAATTACCTCCGTTGTTTGACCTTTGACACACTGCTTGGTATCTGGAGGGGAGCCAGGAGGGGTGATCTTCCATTGATGGGCGAGGACCAGTTCATCTCTAGAGGATTGGTGGTATAGCGGCGGGTCAGGTAGGTGCTGAGGGTCGCCAAGACCTCCAGGACCACCGCTGCGAAGGCAAAGAGAAGACAGGACAAGGCGAACTCTAGATCCAGACAGAAATGGGAGGATGAAGGGGTCATAAAGTTTGAAAGAGGTTCAAACGCCAAACATTCTGTGATTGAAGATGTACATGTAATTATTAGTACTAATTAATTGTGAATGTATGTAATGTACACATGCAGACTATAAACAATTGACAGAAACGGGAGTAAGAAGGGGTCATTAAGTGTGAAAGAGGTTCAAAGGCCAAACATTCTGTGATTGAGTATGTAATTAGTTAGTACTAATTGTGTATGTACAGTATTTAATGTAGAAATGCAGACTATAAACAATTGAATATAGTGTGGAAACCTTATTAGACATGTACCTGGAAGTTTATCAATGAAAGAAGTACTGGTATACAAGAAATATGTGACATAAATTTTTTATTACAAATTTGGTAACATTCTTCAACGAAATAAAAATGACGGCATCTCTAGTATGCCTCCAATCAACAACAATCGGATCCTGTGACCTTTCACATCTGATCTCACAAAACCCAAACCCTTTTCATTTAATCTTTGGTCATGCTCAAACATACTTGAGCCCATTGAAATTGATATAATATCTAAAGTTTGTATTGTTCTATAGAAAGAAAAAAATATCACACAACCCACAAAAATTATCAATATATTGAAATTGATATAATATCTAAAGTTTGTATTGTTCTATAGAAAGAAAAAAATATCACACAACCCACAAAAATTATCAATATATATACTGTAGGAACCTCCCCCCCCCCCCCCCCCCCCCCATAATTTTCAAGGTGTTGCTAATTTTATCAATGCAATCCTTGTTTTCCTCTTTAAGTTTCTAAGGGAGTGTTTCACAAAGACTAAGATCAACTTTAAGTTGGACTTAACTATGGCAGGCTGTTCGTGCCACTGTTTGCTCTAATCATCATGATCTTTAGATTATAATACCTTTTCCTTCAATAATGAATGAAAAATTATAAATTCTGTAGATTTGTGACCTTGATTTGAACGTCCCTTGAGAGACCAATGCAAGTAAATGGTGGCATGAATGGCCTGCCATAGTTAAGTCCAACTTAAAGTCAATCTTAGTCTTTGTGAAACACCCCCAGTCCAAGTTTGTATGACAACCTACCTAATTTTGTAGTGATAACCCATCCTTTAAAAAGGATGTCACTTGTAATAGATTCGAAGAAGAAATACATCTTCATGGTGACATAAACTGTTCCAACTAATCACGTTTAAAACGATATGCCATCTGCTGCAAAACCTGCAATACAAAAATGAAAACGAGAAATAAAGACTAAAATCTCATCACAAGTACTTGTAAATGAATAACATCTTGAAAGAAATTGACTAAAAGTAGACAGGTTCATTGTATGGACCAAGAATATACAAAATTACTGACATGCACTACTGACATCTGTACACAAGAGAGTGAGGAGACAATGTCAAATTTAAAAGGGTCGGGGCTATTACCCCCACTGTCATTAATGCTTGTATTTTGAGCTTTTATAAATTTGCTACAACAATCATTTAGAATACATCTTTCATCTGTTGTCTTGAATACAAAGTGTAAGTTTTGGACTGATTCTGTACATCTAGAAATTAACTTTTCTTCATTATCAGAACTCAATATTATCTTCAAATTAACAAAAAAATATCAAATGCCTATGAATTTTGATTTTACTCAACCGAAACTTGATGATTAAAAGTTTCAAACAGAACAAGTTAAATCTCTCTGAATCTTGTATAGGTAATATTTAATGTTCAGTCTAAAAGTGAAAAATAAGTCAACAGCTATAACAACAAATGGCTATAAAGAAATTTAAGATAATGTTTGCGAACTACAGAATTTTTTTTTTTTAATTTTGCTATTTGTGGCTCTGCATGTGCAAATTAATCTCAACTCTTTCACGACAACTATTCCCAAATATTGAATAGATTTTTTAGCATGAATATTACCTAGATTCTAGTCCAGTCTAGAATCTAGATCAAGTATAACTTAAAATGTCAAAGTATTAATTTTAAGATTCATTGCTCCCCATCCCACATATCCTAGTACATGTATGAAACGCTCTGCTTCTCTAACTTGGGCGTCTGCGAAATCGAAAATAACTACACATGTAATTAACATTCGACAAATCAGCACTACAGCCTACACACAAAACAGGGTATGGGCCACACGTCATCCCTCATCATAGTTACAATGGCAAAACAGCTCAGAGCGCGACAAATCTGTGGCTGACTTTCACACACAATGAGCTCATGCTCACATTCACCAAACTCTTCAATATTATAAGATGGAGGCTTCTTACCGATAAATAAAACTGCCACAATTAAATCACCAGCCGGATAAATTGTTTGGTCTTGGCTCTGGATCGCTCAAGTCATAAGATCATTTGAATAACAAACAAAGTCACATGATTTCCAGGCTAGCTAGGTCACAGGTGATCGATGAGCGGCGCGCGCACGCGAAACCTCGAAGGGAAATCCCCACAATCTAGGAATCCCCCACTCGCGATCTCCAAGACAGGGATCACCCCCCCCCCCCCCCCCCCACTCGCGGAAAAGTGTTTCCATTATCGCATTCATGGGTATTTTACAATTTTACTTTAATATTTTTATGAACTGAATTTTTAAACCATAACTTTGATTTGTAGGATCCTTTGTTAAAGCCTATCTGCACTACTAGTAGTTTGGTCAGGAGGGATAATGCCTCCCTGTGTGGTCACTGACAGGAAGGGGCGGCGATCCCGGGGGAACGGGGGGGGGGGTACGTCCCCCCCTCTTTTTTTTAGGGGGGATCGTCCCCCCTCAAATTTTGAAAAAGTGCAACAAAAAAATGTATAGCAAATACTGACTAAAGACTGCAACACACTTTTAGGCTCTGGATAGCCCAAGAGTGTAGCGTTTAGACAAATAAATATGCAAAAATCTTCTCACTCGGTAGCTTTGCTCCCTCGCATAATATCCTTCAAAAATTTACAAGTAAATACCGAGAAAATTGAAGTGTGAAAAAAATATATTGCTTGTTTTTATACTATAGTTTTGCTAAGGAATGTGATTTTTTTTTTAATACAACAAAACTTGCGAGGGGGTAGTCACTTCCGTCACCTTCACCCACAGAACTCTAAAATACGTATTTTAGAGTTCTGTGCCTTCACCCCTCTCATTCACTATGCTTCATCACACTTGCGTATTGATGGGGGGGGGGGCATTGGGGGCAGTTCCCCCCAAATGAAATTCAAACGTGGTTTATTTTTAATTGGATACCAATGATTTACCAATGTTGTAGAAATGGCATGATTTTTCCGGGGGCTTCCGGGGGCTCTTCCCCCTGGACCCCACCAAGGGCTCTATATAAGGTGGGGCCCTAGTTCTTCTCTTCTGACTGTAATTAAATGACTAAAACACCTGAGCTTCCAGGGGCTCTGCCCCCTGGACCCCACCAAGGTTCCTAAGGCGGCCCCTGGATGCCCATATGACCGTAATTTAATGCATAAACCCCCTGAGCTTCTGGGGGCTCCGCCTCTGGACCACACTCCACAAGTGACCTGCATGCCAGTGTCACAAATAAGGTCTCAAAATAATGCTCATATGACCGTAATTAAATGCCTAAAACCCCTGAAGTTCATGAGGCTCGGCCCCTTGACACCGCCGGGGCTTTGTCCCTGGACCCCACGTCAATTTACGCACCACTTTGCTTTGCTCTACCTGATCGTTAATACTTAAGCCCCCCCCCCCCCCCCCACTTATAAAAACGTTCCCAGGGCCTGCATAACCAGGGTTTTTGCTCATTACGCCACTGCTCCCTCGTCCTTCGCATTTCGTCCCCCCCCCCCCCCGTTCATGAAAAGATATCGCCGCCCCTGCTGACAGGTGATTGGTGTTTATCTCATCAAATCAGCTTTCAATTAAATAAGAAAAAGGAACCATGGGGCACCAACAGGTACCGCTTATATTATGCATTGTTTGATATATAAAGGGCACACGTAGTATATAGTGCAGTCCCTTCCACGTGTTTAACACATATGATATTGAATTTGAAATGTATTGTTTTATATCTATAGAATCTTTTAATTTATATAAAATGATAATGATTATCATTCTTTTCCTTTTCCTCGTTGAAAATTGAAATTGTAAAAATATTACGAGAAATTTACTTTATTAACATTTTTCCTCATTTTTTGTTGCCCATCCTGCATTATTACGATTTTATATTTGCACTAAACTATCTTTGTAAGTCTAGGTATACTTTAATTTTGATATTTGTTTTGATATTTGCCCATCCTGCATTATTGCAATTTTATATTTGCACTAAACTATCTTTGTAAGCCTAGGTAGGCTACACTTTAATTTTGATATTTGTTATCCGATGTTTAGACAAATAGACGAGAATGAGCATATATGCTTAGATTATAATCAATCAATTTTTAATTTTAATTTTAATTTAAATATCTCCCCTTCTCTATCAGTATTGATGTACAATGCAAGTGTCTTAAATTGTGGATTCGTTCAGGAGCGACCAGGGGAGAAATACACAAGAAAGAAGGCAAAAAGGGAGTATGGGAGAGAGAAAGAGAAGAGATGTGGAGGGAGAATATTATGTAGAGAGAGAGAGAGAGACAGAGAGAGCAGAGAGACAGAGAGACAGAGAGAGACAGAGACAGAGAGATATGGAGGGAGCATCTATATGTGGAGCGAGAGGGGGGGCTCAGAGGGGGGAGATATATATATATATATAGAGAGAGAGAGAGAGAGAGAGAGAGAGAGAGAGAGAGAGAGAGAGAGAAAGAGGAGACAGAGAAAAGAAAGTAGAAAAAATGTAAGATTTCGACCACTCTATCCCCTCCCCTCTCACTTCTCTTAAATCCCATTCTCCATTCCCCGTCCCTCTCCCACCCCTCTCTCTCTCTCTCTCTCTCTCTCTCTCTCTCTCTCTCTCTTTCTCTCCTTCACCCTGCTCTCTCAACTGGCTGCCCTTCCCGCTCATCCCGCACGGTGATGGAAATTGAGTGCCATGACAACGGCAATGATGCGGGAACGATACAGGAAAACCCACCGCATCAGCCCAGGTAGACCATCTATTATTCCAATCAATGAATTCATATCGCTTGAATATAACGTTTATTGACTCGTGTGTCGATATCTAATCGAGTAGTTTCTCAATCAATTGTGACTACGAGGCGCCCAACAACACAACCTCCACAGGAAGGCTATTTTAATATCAACTGGTATTGACAAGCGAAAGCTTACCGAAACATATATTTTTTTCTATTAGTTACCAATTAAGAAAGAACAATTTCATGGTATATGTATTTTAGTTATGTAGGTTGCGTTTTCATCCAGTCAGGCGCGATTATCATATGCCAACCGATATATGAAATGGACTACATTGTTTAGATTACAGCCTGGCCAATCGTTAGTCCACTTTAATGTTTGTTCCCTTTATTTTTGTTCCATTGGAGCTTACTCATGTAATGTTTTGACTCGTTTCTTAAAACAAGCATCTCAGCTTGCAAGACGCTGGAGCGACTCAGACAAAAGGTTTCAAGGAGAGAGGTTCAAGTTACTTTCAAGTTTTACATAAATCTTTATTTTGTAATTTGAAGCCATCAAGAGAGGCATTGTGGTCGGGTTTTCGTTACTCTTGGGGAAAACATTTTCCTCGTCTTTCTTTTAGTTTGGATTTCCGGGGTCGTGTCCTCCCAGCGGGGTGTTGACTCTCAAAGGACACGGATACCCAGTGGGTGCTTTCTGTCGTGACCACTGTTGGTTCCTTAGTAAAAACACTTGTTCCTGTTGAACCAGAGGGAGGTGACCATGCTTCAGCAACGAGAGTTTGTCCAGAAGTTTTCTTAAGTGATGCATTTCATCTTGATGCTTGTATAAAAGAGTTATCTCAGAGCTGTGTGACAACGCCTTGCTCGGATGCGAATCTGTCTACTTCTTATAATCATACAAGGAAACGACTTTAAATATTTTGTCTACCGGCATCTATAACTGATGCCTTCATCTGTATAGTAATACAATTAGACGAATAAATCACCTTATCAGGGAGTTAAATATCATTCAATACCAGTGTTTGAGCTTCAGATGTCGGGAATCAATATTCATCCAACTTTGTGCAAGGTATTCATTCGCTGACTACTATACTTCAATAATCACTAATTTGACATTTGTCTTTGTCAGTTTGATTTTAACCGTCGGATTATGAAATGGTTTGAAACTCAACTCAACTGTTCATTACCGACATCAGCGTATTGCATTCATATTTATAGTGTTCATCACCATCATCACTTCAATACCACCGCCATCCGCATCATTGTCAGTGTCGTCATAGCAACGGGATGAAAATATCAAACTATTGTCTTTCAGTGTGTCCCGTTGAGCTCTCTTCAAGAGTATACAGGAAAAGGAAACATTATTAATTTTACCTGCTGTTTTTGACCGTCACACCAACTATTTTGAAACTTTAATGGCCAAGTTCACCTTGAGATGTGTGGTTATAACATCTCTGGTCTGCTGGCATAAACTGCGTTCAGAGCTGAGAGAACGAAAACGAGGAGCGTATACGGGACCGATAAGCTTTGAAGGGGCAAGGGAAGCAAGTATAATAGTGGGTGAGTAAAACGTATTATTGTTACAAATATTGTTGGTGGAATGGGGGGAAATTCTTAAATTCATACATGAAAATAATAGTGTATTTATTCAAAATATAAATAATTGCAACTAGTTTCGAATAATCAAATTAAAGTGACTCGGTGACATCGTTGAAGGTTGATGAAAAAAAATGCCTAAATGTTGTATATGAAATGTTACTTGTTATATTCCTCCTACTGTACTTACCCTCTAGCATGCACAAAATTCCGACAAAATTCTCAAACTACAAAATGGTTTTCTTTGAAGGCGTTACTGTGCGACACTCGCTAACAATAAATTCTCCCCACAATTTTTGAATTTTCGCAACCGTTTCTCCATGAAATTAAGACAGGCTGTTAAATATATTCCCACATTATGTCTGAAATGGCATGTAGACTTTTATAGAGCCAATTCATTGCTTAGTGACTATTTACATTCACCTAAAATGTAATTAAATTGTAATAATATAGTTAGGAGTATTAAGGAATCGATCAGATCATATTTTTCTCATTTTTATCAGTAGTAATGGTCCGTTTTCACTCAAACTTTCAGATCATCTTTAATTGTACATCTAAAAGTGAAGTCATATACCTTAGCACACTTTTCTTTCATCTTAAAAATGTTACCAAGTCCCTTTAAGGCATTTTCAATAGCCTTGAGCGATACCTATATTGAAATGTGTGAACATGACAGTGCCATGATTTCTATGGGACACACAATAGAATATGGAAAGTGTCCTTTAGTTGATATTTCGAAAATAGTTGCTATCGTATTTTTAAGAAGCATAATAATTTAATGGGAAGCTTTGCAACTGTTTGAGAACACCTTCCTTGACTGTTGTCATGCTATTTACTGTTGGTTTCATGCTCGAAAACTATTAAAAGAGTGTTCAAACTATGATGTAGATGGCATATTCATTGTATTGATCAACATGGAGAAAAGTGGACCACCCCCTTAATATAAACTAAACAAAAGTTACATTTTCTGTACCTTACCCGGGACCGTGTGCTAAAAAAGTATTCACCCCCCCCCCCCCCCCACCCGTCCGCTGGGCAATCTTTTTCCCGGTTTTGTTTCAGATTTAATCATGTTGCATATTTTGTACAATGTTGTATCATCATAGCACGGAAATATTACGGGAAGAAAGCAATTTAAATGGATTAGCTATATACCTCGATCAAAATCATTATCGAAACAAGCATGATCATATCTTATTGTAACATAGTTTGGGGCAATAGTAGTAAGATGAAAATTATGTTAATATATCGTCTCCAAAAGAAAGCACTTCGTCTTTGTACACATTCACATTATTTAGCCCATACTGATCCAATATTTTGTAAACTAAAAACATTAAAAATCGCTGACATTCACAGTTTTCAAACTGCAATCTTTATGTATAAATGTTGGATAAATACTATACCTTTGGCATTTCGAAATATTTTTGTTTACAATAGTGATATACATTCTTATCCCACACGACACTCATCCGATTTCCACTTAACAAACCCCAAAATTATTATGGCCTATAAATCGATAAGACATCATGGTCCAGACATTTGGAATGCTTTACCTGACAATATTAAACACTCTGCAACTCTTTATTCATTCAAAGCATCGATGAAAAAATATTTAATATCTACATATTCAAAAACATCATAAGGGTCTCAGAGGTTTTGATTGTTTACTTAAATTAATTTTAGATGACCAGTTCATTAACAATACGAATCGAACACTTACTTCACCTGCACACACCCACTTGCACACACTTGCACATTTTTCTTCTTTTTTCTTTTTTCTTAATTTCTTTCCACTTTTTATTCAGATATTTTCTGAACAAAATCTTTATATGTGACTCTCTATTCCCCTACATTCTCCTAAAAACAGCGCCATGTACCCCCCCCCCCTTCCCGGCTGCTATCGCCTCAAGCTTCTTAGCTTATGATAGTTGGCCTCTGCATTTATCTTGATTATTTTTACTTACCTCCATACTTTCAAGCTTTCAATTATGTACTTTTTTTTTTTTTAATATTTTATTTTGTGTGTATTAAGTTGTCACTCTTGATGTAAATCAATTATATTATATACTATTATTGTTATTTGAATGTTTTGTATTTGATTTATCAATAAATGCAGAAACATCTGCTAAAAAAAAAAAATTTGAAATGATTCGTACACTAAATTCACGCGAAAAATCAAGCCTTGTACCAGGGATGTGTGAGTTTAACTCACAAGCCCTGCTTGTACTGAGCAGAAATGCATCAATATTTTCACACATTCTAAATGTTGATCGTCATGTACATCAATCCAAATTCGCAGCGTTCATTTCCACCCCAGGTGAATTCGACAGGCGCACCGGAATACATCCATCCATCTCTTCACAAAAGATTTATTTTTGATCTCCCCTCATTAATTAAAAACGGCTTTCCCGCCATATCGCACATCACCTGATAGGGATAGCGTTCCGTTTCCGTGGATACAATGTTAAGGATAGGCTGTGCAGCACGTGATTATTAATGCATTGCCATTATGAGTTTGTAACCTCGAATAAAAATTGGTCCGTTCTGTTAGTGCATTCGGGAGTACATGCAAATCTTCTATTGTTGAAAAATTTTATAGCAAATTTGCGAACATGCTAACGCGCCAAAATTATTGTCTCGCACACAATCGATTTGATAGTTCCTTTTCGGTGTGTTTTTTTCTGTTCAATAGATGAAAGGTAACCCTTTAAAATCCTGTTTATTTCATTACGGGTTGATCCTAGTTGATACATAGAATAAAAAGCAGTCGATATCTCATTTCATCTTCTAAATTTTTATGACTCACTTTGGCGGGATTTAGTTAGGACATGCTTGATGCCTCTATACATATAGGCTTAAATAATAAAACACAACAAAGCCGCGACTCCCCTTACATAGTTTCCAACCCTTGAATCATGTATTTTATTACGTATATTCGGTATGTTTTACACGATGGTTTTGTGTAAATATAAAACATAATTGTTTACCTATAGTATAAAGACGATATGGTATGCTTTCGGATTCTGAAGATGGTCACTAATCTTTCACTATTAAAGTCATTGAATATCACTTTCCTTTATTCATGTTGGTTATCAATGATCCCTAAAAAAATGTTCGATTCGAACGTGCTTGTAGTCGAAAAACGACCGTAAATATTGATTCATAACGTTTTCCGCAAACATTTTTATTCGATAAGTACACGAGCATAGTCAATATAATTTGCAATTTAATTAGACAGTGATAACATTGCGTGACGGAAAGCGACTGAATACGCCGGAAACCCACGTTATCATCGACTAGTGGGGCGGCTCCACGATTTTCCAATACCGGGGAGGGGAACGCAAACCCGAAAAATATCTCCGACGATAAAAATAAAACTGTTACAAGTGCCTATACTTTGATATAAGTACGTTTCGATCGAGTCCCCCTTAAATCCGTATCTGTCGAAGTTAGCTCCAATGTTTAGGCTTACACTCTGCAACACGAAAGTATTTATTGCTTTTGTGTGTGAACATGGATTGCATGGTAAATCTGTTATAATGTAATATATTGTTAAAGGGAAATGACCCCCTATAATCTATAGCATCTATGTATTCAATATTTGTTATTAATGATGGTTATTCACTTCTACAAAATATGTATTCTGCTTCTCTGTTCAATAAAGTCATTGCCAAAAATCTGGAATTGGGTGAAGCGTGGAAAAAAACGTTAGCATACTACCTTTTCGCTGAGTCAGTCCTTATTGTATTAGGTCTGTGTAATTGACACTCTCCAAACGTGCATGATAATATTTGCGAAGTATGAAACGTGCAATTTCACGCTGAATATTTTGCAGGTTGTAATAAATTGGTATCAAATAAGGTATAGTTTTATTACCAGACATTTTTAGTCTAAAGGCATACAATTCACAATACTCTTCATTTTATTTAGGACAAGTGTGAAAGGAAAGCTTGCAGTGGCGATTCAGTAAAACTTTACTGGGATGGAGGATATATGGGGGGGGGGGTTCGTGATCGAAATATGCGATGACTTTACTGTAGCCTCTACCATCTCATTCGCCTACCACCCCCCCCCCCCCCCACATTCCACCCATCACCCTCTTTATAGATATTGACTTTTTGATTGCTCTTCATTCTTCCTGGGCCCTATGGATTGTTGGTCAACTTTTGGCTAAAGCCTTTACAATAATGCGGAAACTTATGTAGATTAAGCCGACAGTAATATTCTCTGCGTGATTCCCTCGATATTATGAAGGGCCTGTGCAGCAGTATGATCTGATGTTAATACAAAAGGATTAAAAAGAACTGCATTCAACCATTTCTAAATATTCTGTCTCTTTTCTTTTGCTATCAACAGGTGCTTATACGAGTTCCTGAATCCCGTCATTCCCGGTACGAAACGATTGCAAGGATCAACGCTTTTGAAACTTGAACACCATCTCCAGATCTGAAGAATCAGAAATCAGTTCTTTGATCACTTTAGGGATTTCCTCGCAAGAATATCATGTCGGTCGGGAAATCAGAATCATTGCTACGTCGGGACGCTCGGGCATTCTGCAACAAGAGTAACCAGCGAACAATCTGGGAAGCTCGGCGCGACGAACGTCGTACGAACCAGCAGCTCGAGCGAGAACTGCGTCACATTGAGCGATCCAAGTCGTACCGTGAGCGTGAACTAGATCGCGATCAGGTCAAGTTCCTGAACAACTTCGTGGAGATCTTCCAGAGGCAGTGCGACATCGTCGCCCAGCGAAAGTCACATGTCGTTGACGTCGAGACGGTGCACCGAGACGAGCATGATGACGAAACCAGTCAATACGATACCTACGATGAGTATCTGGATGGATCAGGACAAGAAACGATGACCATCACGACGTTGGATCAAGTGACGACGGAAGCAGTATCTGGTGTCCAGGAGAAAGCAGAGGAGAACCCTGAGATTCTCCTGGTGGCACAGATGAACCGACGTAAGCTTCGGATTCACAGGGATTCCCTCCTACCCATCATATACTCTCCATGCCCGTCTGAAAATGACTCGACACCCAAGTTCTCGAGTCGGCCGAATTCGCCGAGACCCCGTGTGATAAGTCCGTCCGAAGCTCACTTCAATATGTCCGACCAGGGTTCTGAAGCCATGAAGTCAGACGAGAAAATGATGTCTGAAAGGACAAGTCCGGATCAGGATTCTCCTCGAAGTGCTGCCAATCCGAGTTCTCCTCGAGATATCAAGGTGAACGTCTCCGCACCCGTGCTCCGCAGACGACAGCTTAGCCCTCTCAATCGGTTTAAGATCCCTGAATCGCACTTCCGAGCAGAGAGTCCATCCAGCAAGAACTCTACGGTGTTCGTCAACGATGTCCCAGATTTAGGTGGGTCGGTCAGGGGTGACCGAATTTATCGGCGCGGTAGGAAGCCTCTCCCACCGACGTTCAAATCGAAGCTGAGATCGTCCAAAATGGGGCACAGGAACCAGCTGGAGTCGCAGAAGAAGGGCCGCGATTCCGGCGCCGAAGGAGGCGGTGGGGCTGCTCCAATGGATGAGATGGCGCTGAACACCAAGTTCATGTTGGAGTTCGAGGAGGCGAGCAGGAACGCGCTCGACCCATACGCCAGCGGGACGGACATCGAATCGATCAGGAAACAATTCCTAGTGAACACGCTGGCCAAGAAGCTCAAGATCAGCGCTCTCCGCAGCGGACATTTCGCGGAACTCGACGATATCCGCAAGAAGATCGAGCGCCGAAGAAAATGCGTCGAAGAGATTTTAGAAGCGAAGAGAAAGACGAGGAGGATAGCAAGAGAAAAGGAAATGAAGGAAAACGGGGAAGGGGATACTGAATCGAATCATCATGATCAGAACGAATAGTTTACAGAGCATAGAATGATTGTATGAACGAGCTTTTATGAGTGGCCCTGATTGGTTGAAAGTAGATTCGCGTTTGATTTAGGATTGGCGCTTCGTTCTAACTTTTTTTGATAAAAGATCCCATGCCAATCTTCAGACTGGGGCTCAAATATATTCAGAGGAAAAGGAAAGGAAAAGAAAACAAGAGTGATGCCAAGCCATAGAAGAGAGAAGAAAAAAAAGGGAGATTAAGAAACTGATTTTCATTCATAAAAGGACTCACTTACTTTATTAGTCTTTAAGTTTATATTATGTAACTCTTTTTAAAGAAAATATGGAGATGGGTGATGATTTTATAGGGGAAAAAGAACGTTTTTAAGTTCTCATTCATGAGATTGAGAATAATATTATATTGATGCAACTCAAGATCTCCTTTTTTCCGATAGGGTTGACAGATGAATCGCCAAATAAATTATGTTCGCTTGTGTATAGGCCTACACAAAACTACGCAATTAGTGTATTGCGATGACAATTTTAAGAGAATGGAGTTAGGTAAAGAGGTATATTTTATAGGGTGAATAATGTAATTTTTTTAGTTCTCACTCTTTAGAGTAAATATGACATTGATGCAACTCAAGATCTTCTCTTTCCGATAGGGATGGCGGATGAATTGCCAAATCAATGTGCATTAATGTTCGCCGGTGTAGGCCTATACAAAACTACGCAATTAATGTATTGCTATGACAATGTAATATATATATTTTCTAAAGAGAATGGAGATGGTTAAAGAGATACATTATATAGGGAGAAATTTACGTTTTCTAGTTCTCACTCTTTAGAGTAATATTAATTGATGCAACTCAAGATCTCAGTTCTCTTTCCGATATAGGGGTGACGGATGAAATGCCGAATTAGTTATGCGCATTTATATTCGCCGGTGTAGGCTTATAAAATCTACGTAATTAATGGATTGTTATGACAATATATATATATATACATATATATATTAAAAAGAATGTAGATATGTAAAGAGATATATTTCATAGGGGAATAATGTACTTTTATTTTATTTTTATAGTTCTCACTCTTTAGAGTAATATTAAATTAATGCAACTCAAGATTTTCTCTTTCCGATATAGGGGTGACGGATGAAATGCCAAATCAGTTATGTGCATTAATATTCGCCGGTGTAGGCTAATAAATGTATTGCTATGACAATGTATATATTTATTTTTTAAGAGAACGGAGATGGGTAAAGCGATACATTTTATAGGAGGAAAATTGTACGTTTTTAAGTTCTCATACTTGAGACTAAGATTACCGGTAATATTATATTGATGCGACTCAAGTTCTTCTCTTTCAGATACGCATTTACTGTATTGCGATGACAATGTATATATATTTTTTAATAGAATGGAGATGGGTAAAGAGATACATTTTATAGGGGAAAATGTACGTTTTTATATTTCCACTCTTGAGACTGAGAGTAATACCATATCGTGATGCAACTCAAGGTTTTCTCTTTCCCATGGGATGACGAATGAATTGCCAAATTAATTATGTGCATTAATACTCACCGATGTAGGCCTATAAAATCTACGCAATTAATTTATTGCTATGACAATGTATGTATGTTTTTTTAAAGAGAATGTAGATGGGTAAAGAGACACATTTTATAGGAAGAAAATTGTACTATTTTAAGTTCTCATACTTGAGACTAAGGGTAATATTATACTGATGCAACTTAGGATCTTCTCTTTCCAATACGGTTGACGGATGAATATTTGCCAAATCAATTATGTGCATCATTATGTTCGCTGGTGTAGGCCTGTAAAAACTACGTAATTAACGGACTGTTAGGACAATGTATATAAATTATTTTTCTTACTTCCTCGTACTATGCTAAATGTCGTAGTTACGTAACTGAAATATAAAGCTCCTGAAATCTTTTTCATAAATCAATATTTTACTCCTATTACTTATTGAGTTATCTATATATTTATATATAATTGCAATTTTTTTATTTGGAAACTGCGGTCTTGGCACATGTAGATATCTTTTGTTCACTAATTGACACATATTTTGTTAACAGGTATAAGAAATAACGTTGATATCCAATGAATTACCTAGGATAGACGTCAAACAATTTTATTTACAAGTATATTGTCCAGTTAATATTTTTTTCGTCAGTTTTCAATAAATTTAAATAGAATGTTATTCTTCCGATGACACAGATTTATTTTTTATTTTTCTCTAAACTTGTATATAGACTGTAGAGTGATAATGACTGTGTTCCGTGGTGAAGTAGAGGTTGACTCTTTTTGTACCTATATCGATATTTCCCCTCTCTCTCTTTAGCCATCCTGAGCCTTCTCTATTTCTCTATCTCTCCCCTTTCCCTTTGGACCCTTATCAACTCTCCCTATACTTTTCCCTTTTATCAGTCCTTCGAGCTCGAGCTCTCTTTCTCTTTCTGCTCGTACTTGGATTGTGATGCCGCTCCTATTCTAGTTTTATATTCATACCTGAATTTGTTCATGATGTGATTCAGAATTCTATTAACAATTCTTGCTATGTATAAATCATATACATTTTTTTGTTACGTTGTGTGCTGAGAGTCGGAGGACCGTACCTGCTCCTTTATGTATCGAGTCTTGACGCCCGTCTGGCTTTCAGTACACGACGCCATGTTTTTGGCTTATGTTTCACATAATACATGTTACACCAATGGAAAACAAATTTCTGTATTATATATATAGACAATAAAATCTTCAATTGAATCTTGAATATTAAATACTGATAATGAATACAACATCCTTGCCAAATATACATGTATTTTATTCGGTTTATGTTTCTATAATATACATACATTCAGATACTTGAAATTCTATGCATCTTAAAGGTATTACAAAGTTTCGGTATGGGGTCATGAATTTGGTTCAAATTAACATATTGGAAGCATATGCGTTCCTACAATATTCATTGATCGTTGTCGCGGTTGAAATCGAGTCTAAAGTTATGAAATTATAAATAATAAACTCTTTATGTTGTATAGCTCCATCTCAAGGTCAAGATATTAATTTAGCTATGAAATAATGTTTCTTGACTAAAATCGACCGATTAGCTATTCCCGTTTGGAAATTATATATCACAACTACATATTCTGAGATTGTCATGGTCGCAGCTTCCATTGCACGGTCATAGGCGCTATTTGGAATTTATCAAAATTTACCGGGAGCACCGGTAAATTTTTATATTCAATTTTTCTCGAAAACAAAAGTGTTTTAGGGGCTAATTTTTTCAGTGCTTATAATATATCCATAGGGGCATCCAAATATTTCGAAATTATAAAGATTCACTATCCACCCAATTTTCGAAATTTCCCAAAACTTTGTATTACCTTTAAAATTGAACTTCCTCTCGTATTTTCAAACATTAGATATCTTGGCTTGGATTCTACGAGATGCAAGTTACCCTCTCTGATTGTATACCAGTATAGTTAATTTCATCATTGGAATACTAGAATGCAAATATTTATAATTGTATACTATGCAATGAAGGCACTTGAAATAAAAACGTTCACAAATGTACCTCCTGATCTTCATGACTTTGTGCGCATATTTAAGTTTGATGTTTTGATGGTGTATTTTGTTTCCTAACCCGACTGCTAAATAGTTTGTGTATGCTTATAAGTTAGCAACCAGGGGACTGACAGCTTTAAGTCCACTCCGAGGGACTTGGTAATGAGGATTAAAGCCTTGTTCAGATATGAAGCAGTAAACTGCGGCAGGTTTTTTTTTTTTTTTACACAGATGACGTAAAGTGGAATATGCTTCATATTTCTGTATCTTATAACACAGAGCTATATGTAAGTGAATACGTAGGACCCTTAGTTGTGCGCAGTTGCCATTTATTTACAAGTAAATATACCACATCGTATCTGAACAAGACTTCATGCCTTAAATAGCGCATTGACTTTGTTTTTAATCTGGGACCTCCCAGTTTATGAGACCCCTGCTCTACCACTGAGCCATCACTCCTACTTAATGAGATCAAGGTCCTCTGTGACTGATTTATCATAAAAAAACACTTTTGCCAAATATGCAAATGTTCCAGATTCATGACAGTTTCATGTCACAGCCAGGATGGTGGAACAACAATACTGAATGACAAAAACAAGAACTCTGAAAAACATTTTGATCAAATATCAATATAATTTCTCATATCTTCAAAAGATTATAAAACACTGACGTATCACATTTCACGATCTTATTAAAAACACAGAATTTGGTATGGATTTTCCCTTTGGAATAATTTCACACAAATGAAATGACTGTCAGCCATTTGATAAATACACAATCACAAATCCAAATCCACTATGACAAGTACTGTTACTGCTCAATACTGTTAATATGTTTACATCTGCTTAAAAAAGAATTATATTAAGTATAGTTCAATTCCATTCTTCAATAGAGCTGCTTACTATGAATTTTATGCATACTCTTTGAACCAAGGTTTTGGTTGACACCTAAAATACCTTGCCAGATTCTTGCCCGACATAACAACAACTAATATATGCAAAATGGATTCCATCCATAGAGTTGCCATTATTCATATTTAAAAACAAATTTAAAAAGTATTCAATTAACAATAATTGTATAATAAAATTGATTTAAAACGTGACAATTAAAATACCCCCCTAAAATACATAATATATATAAGCAAGTTTAGTAAAACTGCAATTTCTGACAGTGCTCGACTGTCATATATATATATATATATATATATATAATTGAAAAACTTGAAAGTATGGAGGTAAATCAAAGAATCAAGATAAATGCAGAGGCCAAGTGGCCAACTATCATAAGCATGAATGCTTCACATTGTGAAAGAAGTTATTGATATTGGTTTTGATTATATTATGGTAAATACAAAATAATTGAGTATTTTGAGGTTTTAGAATCATCAAAATGATAGCAATATGTACATACATCATACTGGAAATCACTTTTGAAAAGTACTGAACAAAGACATGGGTACATATGTACATGTACAGTGAAATCTGTCTATCAAGGTCACCCAAGGGGTCTTTCTAAACAGGTTCTACAACACACATTTCTTTCTTGAGATAAAATACACGGCCAATGTTGATAGCTGCCCTTTCTACACAGGTTGTACAAGATACTGGTATGGTACATGTTTTCTCAAGGGAGACAAAATACACGGCCACTGTAAACAGGTAGCTTTTACATAATTGAGGCAGCCACAAAGACATGTTTAACTGTATATGGGAATGTTTACTTTTGTGGCATCAAACTTTTATCCTCAACCAGAACTCTACATCTCTGTATATACTATGTTGTTTAACTGTATATTGGAATGTATACTTTTGTGGCATCAAACTTTTATCCTCAACCACAACTACACCTCTGTGCATGTATGTTACTAATATATTACTACAGAAGTTCACTCTACTTTGTCTCTAAAGACACAAAATACATGGCCACTATGAACAGGTGGCCTTTATATAAAGGCAGCCAGAAATACATGTTTTACTGTATATGGGAATGTACACTCTCGCAGCATCTAACTTTGGTCAATATAATAGTACTACTTGCAGTCATATTTGGAATACTGTATAAGGTCGTTTCCAGAGCAGTCCTTTTCATATCATATTCAATTCAATTCAAATGAACATTTATTTTCTTCCATTCAATTTGACAACATATTTGAAATCTGTTCAAACAATACAATTAATACGTAGGAACATAAATATAATTAAAGAACTTGAAGAAACCCGATAAGCATAGCTTGTAATGGGTACGCCCGAATACACAATTACAATTATACATTATAAATGGAAGAAAGGAAGAAAGAAAAAAAGGGATGGGCAAAGAGGAGAGGAGGATAGAGAGCTTGGAGAAAGAGAAAAGAAGAGAGGAAAAGAAGAGGACTGCAACATAGTAGCAATAGAGTGTATGACTACCGGTATTGCTACAGGTACTTTACCTATTCCACATTGATTAATACAACTAGCCATTATCCCAGCCTTTCCCCCAAGAGAATCATGGACAGGACAGTCATTAGTTTTTCCGTCTCATCAGCACCTTTGATTAAGCACCTAGATTTTGGTGCCATACACCAATTGGATACTATGATATCCTCCTAAGGGGAATATATACTTATACCCTAACCATAATTTGAACTTCTAATTGACTGCTTTATCAATATAAATATTACCACAGAAGTTCACTTTACTTGGAGGATGGCCATCATGATGTCAAACCCATCGCTCGAAGGAAGACCTGCGGGTAGTCAAATGACAGAGACAGTGGTATTACTCGGCCTAATCCTTCACAAAAATACAAATTAGCGGTATCATGCAAGGTGTCCCTTTACAACACTTCTCTTTTCCTCTTTTCCCTCAATTTACATGTATTTCATTCAAGAATGAGAAATCTCTTGATAAGATCGTTTCATTTTATGTTAGTGATATGAAGACCCATTAGTACACATTCATATCAAGGTATTTTCGTTTTCTATTTTCATAACATAAATGGGTAGATTAAATAAATCATTAACCAAGGGTGCGACATGTTACAGGTAACTGGAGAAAACTTTCATTTTGCAAACTAATGGACAATTTGTATGTGTCGCATAAAGGATCGATCACATACCTTTTGAAATGGGCAGTTTTCATCAGATAAGTCTGTCATCTCCTCAAAATGATCTCTACCGGGTAACGTCATTGTCTCAACATCTAGACCAAGAGATGATAGAAGCTACCAGAAAAGAAAGAAGGTGAAGCACTTTGTTACCATTCATCTGCAATGCAATAATGTCATATTAGAAAATACATCAGGGCCCCATCTTATACAGTGTTGTGAATGATCTAAAAAAATCCGCAAGTCCTCCAATCAATTGCAAGTTTGGAGTTTCCTATCTCTTATGTACATAGCTGTGATTAATATAAGCTCTTTACAGGGCCAAGTATGTTATGCTGATTGAGGAACACGAGCATATGCATCTTTCTTACAAAATATTTATTTTAAGTACCGTAGATGGATACAGGCTAAGAGGCAAATAGGTAGCCTACAGTTGACAATTCAATTATTCATACCCCTTGTAAATTCAATGTTTTTTGAGTTTTTTTGTAACTCAAGAGTGAAAAGTGGACCAATTGAATAAGGGCCACCACACAATGTAAATGCACTGATGTTAATGTTATACACGCACATTGCATAAATACATCTTCATGATATTGACTAAATGAGAACTTGATACCAACACTTTTCACATACTAATTTTAGAATAAAATCATTGCCATTCTCTGAAACATGAGCTCCAGTGCAAGAAATAAAGAATTAAGGTAAAACTATAACACTGCCAACTATTGCATACAAACTAGTAATAAAGGTTTTAAAAAAACAAGACTGTTCAACCAATCATTTGATGGGATCTAGAGGCGAGTTTTTATGTCATATACAATGACATGAAAACATATGAAGAGTTTAATTCCAAAAGGAGCTAAATCCATTTTTGTAACTTGGGAGAAAAAAGAATTTGTTTACCAGATTATATACAGGCGTCTAGGGAAAAGTGATATTAGAAGTGCATTTTTCCTAATTGCTCCCAAAATATAGGTAAATTCTTTTGTTGAAAGACGGGTACTGAAGTAAACAATGTTCTGATATCAATAACTCAATTTTCATCAAAAGTGGATTTAGCTCCTTTTGTAATTGAACTCTTCATATTCAAAGTAAGGCAAGTTCATAAATTGTAATATAATTACACCATACACACCTTGCTGTAGTCTTGTGCTTGCTTTTGAAGAACAGGTGGATCATACTCGGCTACCAGGATGTTAACTTTGACCTCAAGATTGCATTTTGGGATCGCATCCACAAGGAGAAGAGGGCTCACAGAAGACGCACTAGATCTGCAGAACGATTAAAGGTAATTATCAGTTCTGGTAATCATGGAAATTCTAACAGAATCATACAAATCAAATTATCATAAAATGGACGAATATGTCAATTATTTTTTTAGAATAAAAGAAATAATTGCCCAAATACAATGTAAAGGCAGATGAGCAGGAAAGATAATAAAGAAATTAATATCTTTTAATCTGCTAATGCCGGGAATTCTAATAAACTCAAACAAACTGTTCCCTGAATCATAAATATCTGATATCTGATAGAAAGAAAGAGAGAGAAAATTAGCTGCAAAATAATACATGAGTAACAAGCGGTCCCCTATGAGTAGTGCTTTTTGGTAACATGATTTCAAGAGGCGGAAAGAGGGAGAACCTCAAGCAGAGATGAAAAATATCCTATAAAGGCTTGTTTACACAAGAAAATGCAATGTTTTTAGAGGTGAAAAATGAATGGCAACTGCGAGCATCAAACACAAACAAAACAACACTTTATAACTCAAACGAATGGGGTTGCTTACATTTACATTTTCACGAAATCACAAGAACGTAAAAGGCTGATAATACTTACTCTGTAAGAAACAATGGCTCGTTAATGTCAGTTTTTGTAATAGGTCGAACATCATATATACCGGAAATAGGAAGGATACCTACATGTACAGTCAAAATATAAAGAACAAGACAAAACAAGATATAATTACAAGTCAACGAATGACTATGATCTTTAATCTTTGACCTACGTATTCCAAAACCTAATCAGATTCGTCTTAATATGGTGATACATATTGTTATCAAGTTTGAAGCTCGAACCTATAGTAGTTCTTGAAATATCGTGATAATGAGGCTAATATCTGTATATTTCAGAAATTGACCTCTACGACCTTTGATCTTTGACCTAAATACCCATAATCAGGTCGTCTTCCTATTATGGTACACGTTATCACGAAGTTCATACCTCAAGTGGTGCTTTATGAGACATCGCGATAACAAAGATATTACCTGTAATTTCAGTGATTGACCCTTATGACCTTTGAACGTTGACCTTCATATCCCACAATCTAATCAGATTGTCTTCCTATGGTAATACACCCTGTCACCTAGTATGAATTTCATACTTTAAGCGGTTCTTGAGATATTGCAATAACGAGAAAGCGGGACGACAGATAACCCAAAAAACATAATGCCTCTGGTACCAATTTCAGTGGGCCGAGACATAAAAAGTAAGCATAATATATTTAGTTTGGGGTAGCATCAAATGTACATTTCAAAATATTACAAATAAACAGAAGAGTATTATTTTGATGTATTGCTTAATAACAAATTGGGAAGTGCATACCTGTGTCTTCTATGAATAATAAATTATGATGTGATCATTTGGAGCAACAATGTTTAATGATAACTCTTAGCATTTTGAAAACAGTATAGCCGGCTTTGGCTCACCTAACTGAATTTGAGCATATTCCTAGCAAATTGGCATTTAACATTTTAAATTCAGAGCCTTCAAATGCTTTCATCCATGGACTCTCTTTACGAACTTCATTTTAGTCAGACTTTAAACTTGGGACTAAATTTGGAAACAGAGTTTACACCCTTCTGGCTCTCAACAGTAGATATCCCTGTCTACAAAGACCACATTTTGTTTTTCCCTTGGGTGATTGCTATAGACAGGTTTGACTGTTTAAAGTTGATACTCTAAGACAATCCCAAATACTGAGATAATTACATAAATAGAAAGCTTTTAACCCCCATAATAACACCAAATGGTGTCCACCCGACAAAACAAGTTTAGAATAATGAATTTATTCGAGTAAACTCTACCAAAATATCTAAGTCTGAAACCCGGAAGTGCACGTAGAGTCGGGCCTCTATCCGTGACGTCACGAACGGGAGTCATGGGCTCAGTGAGAGTGAATGGCAGTGATATCCCTACGTAAATGCTATCCTGTCAGAGCTTAGATTTGTTGTTGTTAAGGAGTATATTTGATGGATTTTCTGTTTTCATTTGAATGAAAAATAACGAAGCAACATTTTCCAGTCGCTGATTTCTTTTTATATCCTCATATTCACCTATTTGGTAGAGATTTAAGACGAGTTTACTGCCGAGGAATTAAAGTTAAATCGTGCACTTATGAATAGGCGGATGCATTATATTGTCATCAGATGTACATGAGCAGTTTTGTAAAACGAATAGGTCTAGAACTATGATAGTACTTATCATAGATGTGTGTGACTGCCTCAAAAAAGGATACAGTACCAGTTAAACAGTTTATGTTGTAAAATATCAAACTTGAACGAGATCATGCAAGCGCGCTTCCTCTATAATATTTTGGCGAGTGATGCGGCTCTTGCATGAACGTTCGTGGAGCGAGCAGAATCGGGAGGTAAGACCAAGCCGCTGCTCTAGGCGCTGCTTGCTTGTGATGGAACGTACGTGCGCTAGTTATAATATGTTTATCGGCAATTGCAAGAGAATGAAAGCGACGTTGCCAGCTAAGAAAAACAACTAACAAAGACTTGCTCCTGACAACCGGTGTCAGAATTGGTAGATGAAGGATGTTCAGGGCCAAGGAAGGCGAAAGACATGGGGGGAAAGGAAGAAACCATCGGGAGATCGCTGTAGTGTATGGTAATGAACTGTGCATGGGTAGACAGCTACTGTTCACTCCGTGCCTGGGCCGATTTCAACACCAAAACAAAAATTACATGGTGAAAATATCGACTAATAGCACATCGTTGGCATGTATTATGTCATAATTTTTAAAAAGGGAATTGATATTAATACTATGAAGTACTAGGGGAAGGTAAAGAATTGTACATAGAATTATGATTTATTAGACTTTTCAGCCTTTGAAACAAAAATATGCAGAAAATCGTATCACTCTGCACATGTTTGCTATGGAACATCCGGGTACGTGAATATACTCTCTCCCGGACGTGAGGTCATAAATAGTAGACCAGCGTCGTGACTGATTTTCTATGCAAAGAGAGGCGGATATTTTAGACATTTCAATTGAGGATTTCGAGTAGACAGAATTTTTTTGTGATATACTAAGTAATTGAAAAACTTAAAAATAACATATACTTGCCGTAGGTAACAAATTAAGGGACATTTATTTGCTTAGAGTATCAACTTTAATATGTTAAAACCCTGATGGCACACCGCAATCTAACCCTATACTTTGGGCAAAACAATGCCTGGAGCAACTGTTACTGGATCAAATTTTTTAGGATTATATTTGACCATCACCTTTGACAACATTCTTGCTGCCCTCTAGAAGGCTTGACCAGTCTACGGACAGCATCATGGCCGCCAGATGACCACCAGCTGAGTGACCGGATATGAAAATACCTCTGTGAATAGAAAGAAACACATTAATTTCAAATATAACAGGCATTAAATTTTGATTTGATAGTATTGAATTTTGTACTACAATTCAGGAGTTCCATTGTCAAAAGAAAATACACAAAATGGCAAGACATATCAGTTGACATATAAATGACCTACCAGTATATTGTTTTTGACAGCTTTCAGTGCATGCAAAACAAAAGTTCTACATTTAATCACACCAAGAATGAACTCTATATTTGTCAATTAAAATGAACTACCACACATTTGTAAGTTCTCCAGTCCAAAACCATCTCTTCCAGTACTTATTGGGCTAGAGAAATTTCAAACAATTGAGTAATATTACCTCAATATTACCTTATTTATAAGCTATTGTAATCTAATGCTCTCAGAGCAATGTAATGTTTGTATGCCAGCACATAGTCCTCCATTTCACTAGCAACAGCTAGAAGACATATTTATAATAATTTGATTTTTTAAGTTTGAGTCATTCTGTATACTTTGATAATGCAACAACCTTTGAATTTAAAAGCATAAGGCAATCACAGAAATTCACAAGTAAAACCTGTTCACATACTTGTATAACGAGGCACACCAAATAGGTCAAAGGTCATAGTAAATTGCAAGTGTCTGAAAAAATGCAGTAGCACACAACAAAGGTCCTATGCATAGTTTATTATTTGTGTGTTAAAAGATACAGTTTTGTGAAGCCACAATGCCTATCTCATTTTAAATTGCCTTTCTACAAAACCGCAGCAGTATATCGCATATATTGTGAGTACGGTTTATAATATTCACAGCTTGGTTACGCTGATTTTTTATTTTTACCTTGTTTCTGGAAATCTTTTGGCCACAAAAACCACAGCCTTCTTAACCTGTTCAACCATTTCATGCATAGTACCTGCAAATAAAAATAAAGAATATTACAATATTTTCCACAACAATTTCAAATCCACTGCTGTTGCATATAATGTGCTTACAGTTCTAAATACCTGTACATAAGAAGACGAGTATGTACAATGAAGTTAACGAACTAGAGTTTAATATTTAACTATTTATCATGAAGCAAGCTTTTAATGACTCTTGTAAAAAATAATGTTGATTGGAAATGTAAATACTTGAAAAATGAGAGAAACAGGTCGATGAAAGTTTAAGTAAAAACCGATTAAAAATAAGAAAGTTCGACATTTTTGAAGGTACGATCAATCCAACACAAATTGGCAACTCTGTCACGTATCTCGCGAGCTGCCCTCCCATTTGCCATTTTAAAGGATAATCAAGACAATAGATTTTAATCTCCAAAATCAAAAACACTTACACTCAGGCGCTAAAGAGTATCCAACGGGGACCAATACGGCACCATTCTTGACAAGCGGAGCCCCAAGTAGAGAGTTATTATCCTTACTGGCAGCAAAAAACAAATAGACAAAGTGTCTAAGGTCACATTGAGACAAGGGTCATGTATGATAAAACTTGTTAACAAGAAAAAGTTGCAATGACTGAAAGTGTAAAATTAAACTACAAATACTTAAACTGGCATATTATGGGTTAACGGTTCAGAGGTATGAAGTAAATTGAAGTAAATAAAGGATAACCTTAAACATAACATACAAAACTCAACTGAGTCTGAATTGGCTTCCGTCTTCAACCTATTTCTACTGCAAGCATGTGTGTAAGTAATTGGGTTTTAATTACAGACGTGTATATCACTGAGATATGATTATTTACGTCTGGGGACCGACCTTTAACATCACCTTCAGAAAGACATGAGTCAGTTTCTAGGCAAAGACAGAGAGCTGACCAAGTGAACGTGCTGCTAGACCAACTCACATGTACTAATGGTGTGTCGATTAGTTTAATTTACAATACTTCTTTACCGAAAAAATATTTGAAGCCTATATTTTGAATACCAACATGGAACCCCTATCATACATACAGAGCAAAACATTTTCATGTAATGGGTACACTTAAGGTACAAACAATTCACCTTAGTTGCTTTGCTTGCCAGTAACCTCCATGAAGAAACATGAACACAGGTGCATCTGAAAACATCAATAATTTTTTTTTTTTTAAATCATTACATTGATTAATATGCCATAAAAATCTTGATAGCCAATGTCATTTACGGGGCCCCATTTGTATAAACGCTTGTTATCGATAACAAAATATAATAAATTTAATGCACTACTTAAAGGGATTGGGTATCTTTGTCTCAAGATTCTGAAACAAAATCCTGGATTTAACTCATGCTGCAATGATAATTATAAACCTTTAGGTCAGTAAGGAACCCCATGACTTTTACAAGCTGATCGCCTATCTGATTATCAAGAACTTTATGACTGAAAATCAAAATTTCAAAAACCGTTTTCTTAACGGTTTTTATAACACTACAGTCTAGTGGGGAAAATGAGTACCAGTATGGTACTTTTTTTACACACTTCATGATCATAGTTTTTAGGGCTTCAATATATCACCGTACCAAAGACACTGGTAGCAGGGGTAGGGCCATGCATCTCATATTTAACATTGTTAAACGATGCCTTTAAAAACTATGTAATACCTTTATCAGCTGATTTTGGTGAAAATATGTCTACTTTCTCCCTTTCCTCTGCTCCATATTCTAAGTTCAGCTGTGATTGGAAAGCACCCTCTGCTACAAACTTTGCTGATTCTGTAATTAAATGAATATTAAGAAAACAAATTACTAATCAAAACACAATACATATTATTATTCTAATAACCACAGCAACATCAACAGCAATTTTTGATAGTATTATCAATAAGAATAGAATTAAATAACAATAATAATAAAATAATAATATTTAAAAAGAATATAATAATAACTATAATATTGTGGGTTTAAACTTTATGTAGCACAGAGTAGAGCTTCGGTTAAAATTATAGCTCCTCGATGATCTTAAAATTGTACTGTGCTCCTCAACTTCGTATCAGGGATAATGTAAATTCAAGACCATCTTTGGGGAATAGTTTAATTAAAGCAGAACTACACTACTTGTAGCTTCTTGCGCCGTCTACATAGTAAACAATGCCGAACAGGTACCTGTTGGTCCCCCATGGTCCCCTTTTTGTTATGTTAATTGAGAGCTGATTTGATGAGATAACCACCTGTCAGTGACCATGCAGGGAGGTATAATCCCTCCTGGCTTAAGTAGTGCAGATAGGCTTTAAACCATGCCCCTCAAAGCAGTCATTATTTGAACACTAGTAGAGGAGGCGAGTTGGCTCAGTCGGTAAAGCGTCTGCCTGTCGAACCAAAGATCCCGGGTTCGACCCCCACCCAGGTGGATGACTGAAGCCTGCGTTGTGTGTTAACGTGCCCCTTCCCTTGTTCATAGACGCAGGCTATGTTAAGTGGAAAACACTCTGTCCCTCAGATAGGACGTTAAATGGAGGCCCCGTGTACAGGAGAGTCACCACCCTTGCACGTTAAGAACCCATTGCACTATTCGTATAAGAGTAGGGGAAACCCTGGTGTAATGGTCCACCTGCACACCCCAATCAGGCCAAGTATATACGGCATCTGCAAGAATCTTCAGTATTGAAGGAGGCAGATTATCTTGAAGAAGAAGAAGAAGACCGATTTGATTACCTTCATCACAACGTTTGAGGAAATCTTCAATGATGTCATCTGGGCTCAGCTTACGTTTACACCACTTGCTGCAAGAAAAGGCCACACCTAAATCCTGATAAACAAATGAGAAAACAAATGAGAAAACAGAATAAAAACGTGATATATAGATTGCTAAGATATGATATTCTTTGCCAAGATGTATTATTAAAAAATGCACAATGGAGTCAATGATACTGCCTTCACATGTATATGAGGGATGAAGTAATGTATTGTACTAAAATTGTGCTTAATTTTAATTTTGAGATATATACATCGCACAGTTCATTTTAACACCAGGCAATGGATGATCAAATAGCAATAGAACTTAGAAGTAATTGGAGGCAAATGACTTCTTCTTCTTCTTCTTCTTCTTCTTCTTCTTCTTCTTCTTCTTCTTCTTCTTCTTCTTCTTCTTCTTCTTCTTCTTCTTCTTCTTCTTCTTCTTCTTCTTCTTCTTCTTCTTCTTCTTCTTCCTCTTCCTCTTCCTCTTCCTCTTCCTCTTCCTCTTCCTCTTCCTCTTCCTCTTCCTCTTCCTCTTCCTCTTCCTCTTCCTCTTCCTCTTCCTCTTCCTCTTCCTCTTCCTCTTCCTCTTCCTCTTCCTCTTCCTCTTCCTCCTCCTCCTCCTCCTCCTCCTCCTCCTTCTTCTTCTTCTTCTTCTTCTTTGTTGTAAAAGGACGTGTCTCGAGCGAGCTCCAGAGTTTTTGTAAGTTTTGTCGGATTTATACTGTTTATAATTACAGTTTTAATACTAGTGTACTACTAGTACACAGTACAACCATACCAAACCAAGTCCACCTTTCTTGTGTGTTAATATTTGTAGTTTTTATGCTTTTTTTGTGGTAACCTTGTGTAAGAATTTTTTGGCCACTATGGCCAGTGAAGCCGAACAGGCCTCCCGGGATAAGCCGGGGACCAGCTCGGCTCAAAATACCGTTCCTGTTTCTGCTGCCGAGCCGTTCAAGGCCGTAAGCAGAAACAATGGTATCGTTTTTGGTTCTGCAGCACATGTTCCTATTCATGATTACATAAGAGCGTTTGTAGACACCATTCCAGCTCATTGTATAGTGTCTGCCTCTCGTATCAGTAACCAACGTATTGCTATGTATCTGAATTCCAAAGAAGCAGTCTTGAGTGCCGTTAACAATGGTTTGACCTTTAGAGGCGCATTCATACAAGACTTACCTTTGGTTTTGCCCACAACACGTCTCACACTATCTAATGTTTACACAGAAATTCCGAACTCTGTTCTTGTAAAACAAGTTTCTGCTTTTTGTAAAGTAGTCTCACAGATTCGTCCCATCCCTATTGGTTTCAAGGATAAACAACTAGCTCACATCATGTCCTTCCGTCGACAAGTCCAGGTGCTGCTTACTCCGAATGTTACCCTACCCGATTTCGTTAACTTTATTCACGCAGGCACCAATTATCGCGTTTTTCTTTCCACTGAGGCGGCTCGCTGTTTTGAGTGCGGAGAGGCTGGACATATCGGCAAGAATTGCAAAAAAACCGCTCGGCCAAATGAGTCCGCAAACTCTACCCTTACGTCAACACAGGCAAAAGGAAAATCTGACCCACGACATCCCCCCAAAGTGTCTAAACCCTTACGGTCTGAACCTGAAACCCTTAATCTGAGGGCGTCCCCAGTACACACAGAAAAGCCTAGCGGCTCCAGCCCTAGGCCCGCCTCTTCGCGTTCAATGGTTGATGAAACCGCTGAAGGGGCCCTTGCGCGTAGGCCTACAACTCCGGTTGCGATAGGTTCCCGTAGCATTAATAATAGTCCACCTAGCAGCTACCCCACAGGCAGTAGCCAGGACAAAGTTCCTCCTCTCGTAACCCCCACAATTTCTTTGACCCAAACCCTTTGCGACCCCATCTGGGGAGCACCGCCCGCCCCGTCCAGACTTTTCGCAGATGTTGTTAAAAGGAAACAACCTCCCGAACCTTCTTTGGTAGACTCCCCTAAACTTACTCCAATTGTGTCTGCTACCCCACCGCGGAAACTAATGAGAAAAGTTTCCTCTCCCGTGACCTCAGAACCTCCCTCCCCTGTATCAGTATCGCTCCCTGCGTCACCAATCCCACCCTCTCCCGCTTCCACGGTAGACACTGTCGACACTGATGACGTGGCGGTATGGGATGATACACAGACTGACGATGAATCCTTTGACTGGGCCTCCTCTTTTCCGTCCAGTCAAGGACCCCTCTCTTCAAAGGAAATTTGCAAATTTCTAAAGATTGTCAAAGCACGGAAAAAACCTCTAGAGGTAGCGAGAAAATTCACTTCCAACATATCAGGACTTGTAAGACAACTTAGACCCCTGAGGAACAGTCCTCTGTTTACTAAAAGTACACAGCAGAGGATTTACAAATTGATCAAAAATTTAGATATCTAATATGGCCATCTTCTTATGTAATATGAGCGTAGACCTGCATGCCTTTCTCTCCCTTTTTATGACGCTGTCGTTGCTCACCCTTAATACTGGAGGTTGCTCCAATGCCATGAAGAATGCTTCAGTGTTTAGTTATGTTGATAATATTGCGTTTGATTCTGACATTGTGTTTCTACAAGAAATTAATGACCTCTCCCAGAATTCTCAATGTTGGAATTTGTGGTCATCCTATAAACCTTTTTGTGCCCCCGGGCATAATCGAGGATCCGGAGTAGCTACCCTTGTGAAGAACAATCTTTGTAGTGATATTGACTCCTTAGTTATACTTAATAGCCACATTATATATGTTAAAATTGAGTTCGATGGTGGTATGTATCATTTATATAATGTGTTAATGCCACAAGATGACGGCCTTGCTATTAAGGCTGTTCATCTTCTTGCGTATCATGTTAATCAGTGCAGTGATGGTGTTATTATTATTGGCGGTGATTATAACTGTACCCTCTCTCCGTCATTAGACAGATTGTGCATGCCTAATGAGCATAGACCTAAGTTATCTTCTGCCCTCAAGGAAGTGATTGATAGTAATAAACTATGTGATACGTGGCGCAGACTTCACCCTCATGAAAAGAAATACTCTTGGCATAGGAACAACCCTCACAGCGTTAATAGTGTTTCTAAAGCCAGACTTGATCGTTTTTATGTGTCTTTTCCCCTAATACCTTCATTACACTCTTGTCGTATTCTTCCTTGTACTCTCTCTGATCACTGTGCGATTTCCCTGAAAATTAAAATTCCCCCACAGAAGCCAAGAGGATGTGCTTTTTGGCATCTTAATAATTCCCTTCTTGATGACAATGACTATAGAAGTATTATTAGTCATTTCTGGACTGACTGGCAAAATAAAAAAGCCGACTTTCCTAACATTCTGTCATGGTGGGACTTTGGTAAATCCCACATTAAGGTGCTCACTCAAATGTACGGATCTAAGTTATCCAATGAGAAGAAGGAAACGTTATTGAATATCAATAAAACCATCGACGAACTGCATTCTTCGCCTGAATTCACGCCTGATTATATCCAGCAGGCTCTTGCTGAACAAAGAACTGAACTAAACATTCTCCTTAAGAATCAAGCCAAGGGTGCTCTTGTAAGGTCACGTTTTCAATATGCTAATGAGATAGACACTAGCTCATCCTATTTTTATGGTCTTAAAAAATCAAACTCTACTTTTAAAACACTCTCTCGTACCCGTCTCCCTTCGGGTAACATTACAGAGGATCAGAACGATATTAAAATTCACGTTCGGAATTTTTATAAGAATTTGTACTGTCGTGTACCTATTGATGAAAATTCGGTTGATACTATTTTATCTGATCTATCGAAACTCAACCCTGAGGATTCAAAACATCTTGACGCTCCTTTGTCATTCAATGAACTTGATATTGCTGTCACACAGCTCGGCAAAAATAAAACGCCTGGTCTAGATGGACTTTCTTCTGAATTCTATCAGACTTTCTGGCCCTTGATAAAAAATGATCTCTTCTCTGTATTACAATATGCCATAAGTACTGGAACCCTCCCACATACTTTTCGTAGAGCAGTGATTACGTCGATTCCTAAAAAAGGAGACCTGGCAGACATTGCAAACTGGCGACCAGTCTCTCTTCTAAATAATGATTACAAAATTTTTGCAAAGATACTTGCCAATAGATTGAAACATTATATTACTAACATTGTATCTGAAGACCAAACGTATTGTGTTCCAGGTCGAACGATTTATGACAACTTAAATTTGATCCGAGACATTGTACACTTCTCTAATTGCAATGATACCCCTCTTGCAGTAGTTAATTTGGATCAAAGGAAAGCCTTCGATAATGTAGATCATAATTATCTCTTCAATACCATGAGAGCTATGGGCTTTGGAGAATATTTTATTTCTTGTATTCAACTTTTGTATAATGACGCAGAGGGCTTAGTCAAAGTGTGTGGATCCCTCACTGCGCCTTTTCCTTTTCAAAAAGGCATACGCCAAGGTTGCCCTTTATCTGGCTTTCTGTATTCTATAGCCATAGAACCTTTTCTTCACAAGTTAAAAGTTAATCTTTCATCGTGTTCTTTCTCCTTACCCAACACAGATATGAATGTCTCGGTATCTGCGTATGCGGATGATATATCAATTTTTGTCACTGAAGACAAAGGCTTTGATATTATTCTAGATACATATAACACTTTTAGCAAGGCCTCGGCTGCCTGTCTTAATTATGTTAAATCTCAAGGACTGTGGGCCGGATCATGGTCGAAACGTAGAGACAGGCCCCTTGATTTCCTGTGGAATTGCGAAGGTCTCCTCTTTCTTGGAGTTCATCTAGGAAATAATAATAATTATGTAAACAAAAATTGGTCAAAGTGTAAAGAAAAACTGAGTAAGACTCTATCTCGATGGAGCTCCCTTTCTTATAGTTTGTCCTTTAAAGGCAGAATCATTATTGCTAATCAATTAGCTGCATCTAAACTTTTCCATTGTCTTGCAGTTTTGTCTCCCCCTCAGCAAACACTAATTGAACTCCAAGAAATGCTTATTAATTATGTCTGGTCTGGTAAACGACATCTTTTAAGAAAGCAAATTCTGTTTCAACAACCCAACAAAGGTGGACTTGGTTTGGCATGTCTCCAAGCACGAACCCTTACATTTCGTTTTGCCTTTTTACAGCGTTATCTCAATCTCTGTTCTCATCCTGCGTATGCCCTTTGTTCTCATAATTTTCGCAGATATAAGAAACTAAATCTTGATTTTCCTTTGTTTCTGACTGAATTAGACCCAAAGTTTTATACCAGCCTTCCTTGTTTCTATTCGGAAATTTTGCGTGCTTGGATTACCTCTGGAGCAAGCGTCGAGACATCGTCCTTTACTGTCAACCATGTGTTAAACATTCCCTTGAATTATTATAAATTTCTTCAATATACTCTGGATGGCGACAAGATCTTCCCTGTTAGACTATTTGCATGTGGAATCAAACTCGTCAAGCATCTTGTAAACCCGAACAACGGTACCTGGCTCCGAGCAGACGAGGTCGTCATTGCCTCCACCTTGCAGCGTCCGTCTTTACGCCTTTTGGAACTTGACCTCTCTCGACTTCACAAAGAGATTTCCGGTTTGTTTCCTAGATTCTTTTCGAACAGCGGACTAAGACTGTCAGCAGCTTCAGCTTATCTTCATAATCTGACTGAACCTGTTACCTCTCCGTTCTCGATCATAACTAAAGACAACAAGAACATTCTTGCCACGCCGACTAAATCGATATATCGAATCTTCAACCGTGCTATTAACTTTCTTCCTAGAGCTCAAGTTACTCATTGGCACGAGGCTGGGTTACTTTTCCCTTCTAAACTAATCAACTGGACTGAAATCTACTGCTATCCATCATCTAAGAAAGATGGGGACACTCAGTACAAACTATTACACAATGTTCTTCCGTCGCTTGCCGTTCTTCATCATCTTAATCCCGAAATCTCCTCTTCATGTGGATGGTGTGGCAAGAAGGGAACTATTCTACACCTCTTTATCGAGTGTACTTCTATACAACCGGCCTTGGATCTTCTTCATCATCTTCTGTCAAGTCTTCTACCCGAAGTAAACATTGACTTTGACCTCTACTGGACTCTGGTTCCACATGCAAGAGGTCGTAACAGGGAGGCCGTGCGCCTATCCAACTTTTTTATTGTCATTCTTAAAAGCACATTATATTGGCTTTATCGTACCTCTCGTTTTCTTGATCCACTTCCTTTTTGGAAACTTAGAATCAAGAACAGAGTCATTCTTGATTATGAATTTCACAAATTACAAAACAATTTGGTGTTATTTCATAAGATATGGTCGTACAATAATGTACTCTTTCTTTCAGATGATATTGATCTCACATGGTTGATTTAATTGTTGTTTGTGATAAGTTTGTCTTGAGAAGAAGCTCATAGTTGGAAGTTATGAATTCCCATAATTTAATCGTTTTGAAACACTCTATGGATGTGTAATCATTTGTAATCAGTGTTTAGTACAATTCATGTTTTTTCTCAATTTCTACCGTCGAAATTATTGTTTTTTTATGAATTGTTTAATGGTTACTTTCTCATGTATTACGTACTACTTGTTGTTGATTATTGGTATATGATTCACAAACACTTATTATATTAAGTGCATCACTGTTATCTTTTTTATCTGTTTTATTTATTATATGTATTGTAAATAAAGTTTTACTTTCAAAAGTCAAAAAAAGTCTTCTTCTTCTTCTTCTTCTTCCTCTTCCTCCTCCTCCTCCTCCTCTTCTTCTTCTTTTTTTTCTTCTTCTTCTTCTCTTTCATTACTACAGCCACAGGCCAACGTCTGGTGTATTCTCTATATTATTAAAGGTACTGACCACTGTCAATGTGCAAGCATCTCAATATCATTACGTTTGAAATAATAATAGCAATTGGACTCTAGCTCTACATGTACTATGTAGCTGTAGATCGGCGTTTCTAAAGAAATAGGCTTCAGCGCTTTGTACGTACCTCGCCGTTTTCAGACGACCCAGCACTTGCAGTGTCATGATCTTTGACTTTGCCTTCAGACACTTCAGCATCTAGATCTCCTTCTGAATGTGGCTTGGGAATCCCCATGTTGTTGTTCGACTTACTTCTATAACAAGTATCGCAGAACGTGTCGAATGTGATTCGCGGGAACTTAATTCGGAGGGACTTCGCTTCGGACGTAGAGAGTAGCGTACGTGGAAAACATCGAGATACAAAATGTGATACGGTTGAGAACAAGTACCGTATCGATCCGTACAGCTAGCCTAGCCAGCTATTTCCTGATCTAGATCCTCGAGTGTCATCATAATTACGCACTGTGCGTCCACACGAAGCGACTAATTTTTCAGGAGCTTAGGCACCATGTTGCACGCGCGCCTTGGGGAACCCCCGACTACTATGGAAAGCCGTTGGAGACTTTATTCACATGCCCCAGACGTATGGAACGCGGCACACGTCTGCTAAATTGACCAATCACCGCCTGTTATTTAGCAGGCGCGTGCAAGGTGCGATAGCACACGCCTGTTACTTTGCCAGACGGATGCGCAGAACGCTCGTAAATTGAATTTTAAGGCAACCAATCAAATCCGCTGTTACAAAGCTGCTCAGCTCAGTACGTACGGGGCCTGTTCGCTATTACACAACTGCTCAGGTCAGTACATATTGGATGGGGGACACACCCACGGCCAGGCACGGATCCAGGGGGAGGGCCGTAGGGGTCTCCCCCCTCCCCCGCCAAAAGAGAGAGAGAGCTAGAGAGAGAAGGAACAGAAGGGAAGGGGAAAGAGGAGAGAAATGAAAGAAAGAAGAGGAAAGAAAAGAGGGGAAAAAAGAGATCGGCGGGAGGGGGGGGGGGGCGACTGAGGGCCTTGCCTCCGAGGCTGTTGCCCCCCTCCCCCCTCCCCCAAAAAAGAGAGAAGGAAGGAAAAAGGAGAAGAGGAGTCAAAGGGAAGGGGGGAAAAGGAATAAGAAAAGTAATGAAGGAGGATATCAGTTACGATTTTCTCGCCAACAATTTGTTGATCCTCAGGGGGGGGGGGGGGCAAAAAAAAGAGAGTAGGAAGGGAAAAGGAAAGAGAAGAGCTAATGGGAACAAAAAAGGGAAAGAAGAAAAGAAACAGGTGAAAAGAAAGGGAGGGTGGTCAGATGCAATTAATCCAGCCAACAACATGTGGTTCGGGTAGGGGGTGAAAGGCCTTTGCCTCCCCTAGCAAACTTTAAAAAGAGAGAAGGAAGGGAAGGGGGAAGGTAAAGAGATGAGAAAGGGAAAGAAAAAAAAAGAGGAAGAAGAAAGGTAGGGAAGATCAGTTACGATTTTTCCCGCCATCAAGGTGAGGATCGGGGGCGAAAGGCCCTTGTCTCCCCCTCCCCCCTCAGCAAAGGAGAGAGAGAGAGAGAGAAAGAAGGGAGGGAGGGAATGGGAAAGAGGAGAGAAAGGGAAAGAAAATAAAGAGTAAGAGGAAAAGAAAAGGGGGAAAATATATAGTTTCGCGCTCATCTCGCCTCCCCCAAACGAGACCAAGCGCCAGATACGCCACTAGACACCACTGGCGTACTAATTCGAAGGGGGCAGCCTCCCCCTTAAGTGGTTCATTTCTAATTCGATTTCAGTGATTTACAAATGTTGTAAAATTACATAATTTTTTAGTAAATTATACTGTTTTAAGAGTTTGTTGGAAAATGACGAATTCCGAAAGTTACAGTCAGGCGAGAAATATGCTTATTTTGAGGTCTGCACGTCAAGGCTCGCGGAACATAAATTGGTGTGGAGTCTAGGGGCGGAGCCCCCGGAAGCTCACGGGCAATGGGCATTCATTACGTTCAGATTCGCTTGGGGGGGGGGGGGGTGGGAGGGAGCGCAAAAGCATATCTTTTCCCCCTTTTCTTTTCTTCTTCCTCTTTATTTTATTTCACTTTCTCTCCTCTTTCCCATCCCCGACCTTCCTTCTCTCTCTCTCTCTCTCTCTCTTTGCTGAGGGGGGAGGGGAGGCAAGGGCCTTTCAGCCCCGCGATCAACACGTCGTTGGCTGGATTGATTGCAAGTGATCTCCCCTCCTTTTCACCCTTTTCTTTTTCTTCTTCCTCTTTTGTTCCTCTCACCCTTATAGCTTTCCTCTTTTCCTTTCCCTTCCTCCTCTCTTTTAGGGGGGGGGGGGGCGAAGGGGGCTGGAGGGGAAGGCAAGGCCTTTTCCCCATCCCCCAATCCCCTTCTTTTACCTGTTTTCTTATCTTCTTTTTCTTCTTTCTTTCCTTTCTCTCCTCTTTCCCTTATTTTCCTTCATCTCTCTCTTTTTTATCGGGGGGGGGGGGGGGGCAAGGCCCCTCGCCCCTCCCACGCCTGGTAGCACACACTTTAGCAGTCATGCAGTCATGTAAAGCAAACACTTACAAACTATTATTTTGTTTTAATCTGAGAATGTATACTATTATCAAGATCTGTTAAGAATGAATCATTGTCAAAATCATTCCATAAACTGGGGTAAATAGGCCACCTTTATGACCAACATCGTATTATTATAATTTGATTGCAGGGACCTCAGGAAGAACTGCATAAATACCGATGAGGCAAGAACACAAGTATAAAGAAGAAAACAAATAATACAAAATGTACAAATGAAGATACTACCATCCAACCCCCCCCCCATCATCAGTTATTATTTCCAATCATTCAGCGTTAAACAAAAACGTAGAGTTATGTAAATATATATTTAAGCGTACGTAATATATAAACACTATCAATTATTTCAAATATTATAGAACTCAAACAGTAAATCATATTAGGATTGCATTACCCCTTTGTACGCTACATGACGCGAAAACCTTGTACAAATGAAGATACTACCATCCAACCCCCCCCCCCCCCCCCCATCATCAGTTATTATTTCCAATCAGCGTTAAACAAAAACGTAGAGTTATGTAAATATATATTTAAGCGTACGTAATATATAAACACTATCAATTATTTCAAATATTATAGAACTCAAACAGTAAATCATATTAGGATTGCATTACCCCTTTGTACGCTACATGACGCGAAAACCTTCAAGACCCGAGAGTGTTCAAGCCCCCCCCCCCCCCCCCCCCTCCGAGCAGTAACTAGGCTTGTAGTCCGGTCAGCTCCGTTTGGTATCCTGAGGTTTTGAGAATTCCGATGTCATGGACAAACGAAAATCTTGAAAATTGTCAATGGCTAAAATTGTATAGTTTCTGGGTGCCTGGAGATGGTAGGTCCATAAGTTCTAATAAAAGCTCCGTTCACATATGCCTTCCGGTCACAAAATCGTATCTTATTTAGCTAAAAATCTTGAAAATCTAACTTCCTTACTTATTTGGAAAATATATTGTGCAACTATTGTATATTTACGAAAAGCTTGAATGTGGTATAACCTAAAGGCTAAATCCACTTCAAAATAATTCGCTTTCAATAGATGCAGAAAAACAAGAGGAGCAGAGCAAAACAAAATGAGTAAAATCGGATAACTAATAAGGAAGTTATGATTTTTTTTAAATATGAAAAACTATGGAACAATGGAAATCACTACACAAATTGGCAATTTGGTTATCAGTTTGTGACGCCATTGCCTCACTATTTATCGATTGCTTTATATATTTTTATCCCATTAATTTCCCTCTTTATCCCAAAAATTTGATTTCCCCATGCCTTTGCCCAGGTTATATGATTTGTATCGTATTGCGGGCATGACATTTCACAAGATCTTTTATAAACTTTGAAGAATTGAAACTATTTTCAGAATATTGTATATTCATAATTATTGACTTTTATATAAATAAATTTTCAGAATTCACATTTTTCATGATTTAACTGAAAACAATTACTCTACCGTGTGTCTCAAAAAAAACGTAACACTTTTGAAATGGTTGCCAAATTGAGCATATATAATTTTATGAAAAAATGTTGATATGTATGGAAAGCTAAAGGACCAACCTTTCATATGATATGAAAAAATTGAAAAAAAAATCATGCTTCGATGAACAGTGTTCACTTAAGTTAGAGGTATGAAAATGGGCCTGCGCAGGATTTTTCCTTCCAATTTTGGACAGGTAAGTTACTTTTAGCATACAAAATAAGTTTGATATGAGATATTCATGATCGATGGATTAAGAGTTAAAAGGATGTTTTGAATACCAGTCCTTTCTCTCTGTCATTTATCAATCCCCAAACACCACCCCTGCCACACACACACACACACACACACACCAACTTCCACTCCCATCTTATTGTATCATTGATCTGGTAGATGTGAACAGGATGAAGGAAGAATGGGAAAATGTTAAATTGAAATACCGTATTCAAAATCATAATTGACATTATGCAACCCACTCTCCTCCCCCCCACAACCTTTTCCCATCCCATCACCTACCCCTTGCCTTTTCTTTATCAGTTTTCTTCCGTAAGTTTGGTGGATCATCAATCACATTTTATTCAGGTTTTATGAATGACCCAAACATGTAATAGCTAAGTACATCATTCATTATGCATTGAAAATACCAGAATTCGAGGTATTCAAAATATCCTTTTGATTCAAAATATCCTTTTGATCCATCGATCATGAATATCTCATATCGACCTTATTTTGTAAGTTACAAGTAATTTACCTGTCCAAAATTGGAAGGAAAAATCCTGCGCAGGCCCATTTTCATACCTCTAACTTAAGTGAACACTGTCCATCGAAGCATGATTTTTTTTTAATTTTTTCATATCATATGAAAGGTTGGTCCTTTAGCTTTCCATACATATAGACATTTTTTCATAAAATTATATATGCTCAATTTGGCAACCATTTCAAAAGTGTTACGTTTTTTTTGAGACACACGGTATATTAGATTATTAGTGCATCCGCACAAAAACATATTATTATCAATTATGACTTGGATGCTGGTGTTAGGAGATGAGATTCTCAGGGGGAAAGTGAGAAATGTATATTACCAATAGAAAGAAAACAATAAGAGGATAGCGAGGCAATGACGTCAGGCGCGGGTCCAGGGGGGCCGAGCGGTCCTTGCCCCCCCCCCCCCCGCAAAAAAGAGAGAGAGAGAGAGAGAAGGAAAAGAAGGAAAAGAGGAGAGAAAGGGAAAGAAAGAAGAGGAAGAAGAAAAGAAGAAGGGGAGAGGAAGAGATCGGGGCCGAAAGGGCCTTGCCTCCCAGGCTGTTCCCTCTTCCCCCCCCCAAAAAAAAAAAAGAGAGAGAGAGAGAGAGAAGGAAGGGAAAGGGAAAGAGGAGAGCTAAAAGGGAACAAAAAAGAGGAAGAAGAAAAGAAAAGGGTGAAAAGAAGAGAAGATCAGTTGCTGTTAATCCCGCCAACAGCGTGTGGAGCGGGATGGCGCCGAAAGGCCCTGCTCCCCCCCCCCCCCCCCGGTCAACCTATAAGAGAAAGAGGAAGGGAAGGGAAAGGTAAAGAGGAGAGAAAGGGAAAGACAAAAAAAGAGAAAGAAGAAAGGTAGGGGAGATCAGTTGCGATTTTTTTCCCGCCAACAAGGTGTAACGGAGGGGGGGGGGGGCACTGGTGTACTGATAGGGGGGCGGGGGCGGCTTGGGGGAAATAAAATTAAAACGTGGTTTATTTCTAATTCGATAACGGTGGTTTACAAATAATGCTAAAATGACATAATTTTTCCGAGATTTGTCCTCACTTTTTTAGTAAATTACCTATATTTTTGTATGCGTTTGGTGGAAAATGACAAATTCCTAAATTTACAGCCAGGCAAGAAATATGCTTCTTGATCGAGGTGCCTACAATGTCAGGTCGCGCGGAACGGCGGGAATCGGGAGCCTCGAACCCCCCCTCCCACACAAACTTAACAAAAAAGTATATTAAAGAGAAATAGAAAGAAAGAGAGCAAGAAAGAAAGAATGGTATATGCCAATGCATGGCACAAAATAATGAGGTATCAAAATATGCTCAGCTGACCGTGATTAAATGCCTATAAAACCCCTAAGCTTTCGGAGGCTCTGCCCCCTGGATTCCACCTGGGGCCCTAAGGCGGGCCTCTCTTAAACACTGGCCCCAAAAAACAAAAAAAATAAGAGAGAGGAGAGAAAAGGAAGAGGACGTAGAAAGAAAAAGGAGCAGACAAAGTAGATTTTTGAAGGATTAAAATAAGAGTCGAGAACGGTACAACGAATCGTCTTCTTTCTATAATGATTTAATGAAACGTAAAAGCTTCGCGCAGGAGGGGGGGGGGGGTGGGGGGACTAAATTTAGACGAGGATTAAGAGACGAGAACGGTACAACGAATCGTCTTCTTTCTCTAATAATTTAGTGAAACGTCAAAGCTTCCGCGCTTCGTGGAGGAGGGAGGGGGAAGCTCGCCCATCCCTGTACCCACCCCCTATTACGTCACTGCTGGTCACCATTACGTCCCAATATTTGGCTCGCATAATTTCAAATTTGGGTCCCCTCCTAAGAAATCCTGGATCCGCGCCCGAATGACGTCACAGACTCATGAGTGAGTTGCCAATTTGTCTTGTGATTTTCAAAGTTTTTCATGTCATTAAAAATTCAAAACTTTCTTATTGGTTATCCGATTTTGCAAACTTTTAGTTTGATTGGTTTGTTATTAATTTTTGAAGTGGACTTGCCCTTTAAGTCCATACAACCCCCTCTCTGTCGATTCCTTCCTTTGCTGTGGGTTAGGGACATAAGCAGGGCAATAAACAAAATGATAATAAGAAAGCAAAATAATGGATAGGGAACACCCCATGGCTGTGGCGTAGGCGTAGGCGCAGGGGGGGGGGGCGGGGGTCGCCACATGGCCCCGAATATTTGTAGAAAACATTTATTGAAAACGTACATTTTTGAACAAATAAAGAAAAAAGGCGTGCCCCAATAATGTACGCGACCAATCATCCTGCCCCTCCCCCCCCCCCCCCAACAAAAAAATAAATAATAATTACGACCACGCTGCGCCATTCGGTCCACCCTCCCCGCAGTATTCCCTTGGTACGAGTAAACAGCGGGGGCTAGGGTACGTCGCCGCCCCCCAGAAATAAAAAAAAACACAAAGAAAATGCAATAAATTATCAATAATTCATTGCATTTTGCCCCCGACCCCTAACATAAAAAATTCTCTATGTGGGCATGCCTTGAACCATAATGCATGGTCTTACAGAGTTCCTATTTAACTAACATCTACATTATTATAAGAACAGTTTCATTATCAAATCGAATAAACACTTACATACAAATAATGTTATATATGTTTTGTTCTTATTCACATCATAATCATACCTAATATGGTGATCAGGGGCGTCGCTAGACTTTTTCAGTGGGGGGGGGGGGGGTGTAGAGGCCAACAATTACCGACAAAACTAGCCACAAATTACAGACAACATTAAATTTCCAATATCTACAAATTTAACCCTATAAACCCGGGCCGAAGGCTAAATTGTTTTTCCTATGGCATGGTAACTATCTATAGTACTTGCGTATGCGCAAATGGTCATTTTCCACGACGACACAAATATACGAATTATTTCTTCAACTTAGTCAGCATTCATAGCTATATATTTTAATGCAGACACGGAGCTAGGATCTTATTTTAGGGAGGGGCGGTAATGAACAAGCGAATCACTTAAAGAGCGCGGGGGTTTGGGTGATAGGCCTCCCGCGTGAAGCGCGGAAGCTTAGACGTTTCCTTAAATTATTAGGAAAAGAAGACGATTTATTGTACCGTTATCGACTGTTAATCCTAGTCTGAATTCCAGTTTCTCCCCTCCCGCGCTTTGACGTTTCATTACATGATGAGAAAAAGCAGACGATTCTGTGTATTGTTCTCGACTCTTAATCCTTATCTGAATTCAGTTCTCCCCCTCCCGCGCGAAGCTCTGAAGATTTGGCGATTCATTAAATTATAGAGAAAGTAGACGATACGTTGAACCGTGCTCGACTCTTAATAAGCCCTATTCATCTGAATTCAGTTTCCTCCTTTAGCGCGAAGCGCGGTAGCTTTGACGATTCCTTAAATTATCAGAGAAAGAAGACCATTCGTTGTACCGTTCTCGACTCGTCTAAATGAAGTTTTCCCCTTCCGCGCGAAGGGTTGAATTTTTGGCGTTTCATCACGATATATAGAGAAAGGAAGACGATTCGTCGTACCGTTGTTGACTCTTAAACCTTGTTTGAATTCAGGCGAAAATGTCAAACCTCTGATTTCTTTAGCTGATATTATAGGAAAGTGAAACTTCGAGAAAATACAAGTATAGTAAGTTGTAGTCACTCTCGAAGTCTTCATAGCGGATAAAAAGTCACAGTTCGTAGGGGAAAAAACTTGTCGGCCGACCGACAATATACATCTCACCAACTTCAAACTTCTGCATTGATATAGTCCACGAGGATCGACCAAGAGTACCGACACAGCTGACCCGACACAGCAACATATTTACCCGTGTCTTTCTTGCTCCCTCGACCAGACGACTCCACCCAACAACCCCCTTCTTTCTTTTA
>JAVYIG010001114.1:0-15000 GCA_035222895.1 Strongylocentrotus droebachiensis
GTCCTATTTTTTATGTTATTTTTTTTATATATATTTTTTTTTACTTACTGTCAATTTCGGAAGTGAATGCCAAAGTCAATGTTCAGAATAAGAACATAACAATATGAATCTCTTCGGGCCGGTTAGCTAATGGAGTATACTATGAAACACCATTAAACCAACCAATTTTTTATTCGATGTAACGACGGGACCAAAACGAGTCAACACAGGAAATTAAAGGGAGTGTAGCTTGGCAAATACTGGTTAACGCCATCTACGGCTTCCTTTGGACTGCACGTAAACGAATGGACTTGGTTAACGGTAGTCAGCGACTTAATCTATACATGGTCAGCTCGCTAGCGTCCGAGAAACAGCCCGTAGTTCTCCCCACGCTTCGGTTTAGTGTATGCTGCACGCACGTGAATACTGCGGTCGCGGCATTACGCGCGTGCAACATACGCGACACCGAAGCGTGAGGAGAACTTCGGTCTGTTTTGCGAACGCTAGCGCGCTAACCGTTAATCAAGTCCATTAAATTACGTGCGGTTGTCCAAAAGAAGTCGTAGACGGCGTTAACCAGTATTTGCCATGCTGCACCCCCTTAAAAAACGGACAGAATTTGAACAAGGCTGTGCTCTAAAGTGAAATTTTAAAATGCCCTTGTGACCATGATATTGCAGTGCTTAACGAGTGAATACCAACTGAAAAACTAAATAAATTCGAGGGAGGGGGAATTACCTTCATTCGACTGTTTACGTTTGATTTGATAAATATAATTACTTGTATTTCGTTGAACTTGATATGAGTAATATGCGGGGGGGGGGGGGGGGCGAGCACTCATGTTCTATACATAGTTAAAGGAAACCTAAACCCAAAGAATAAGTGCACGTATTCTGAAAAATTAGATGTATTCCTGCCCTTTCATGTACAATATTCCTTACGAAAATGTACAATAGATATATAAATGAAGATATTCCTGGCATGATGTGATGCCTTTTATAATGACATGGGCGCAGCCATTTTCTTGGAAATGTGACGTACCTGTTGAAGTTGTACATGTATCATGCACCAAGCCTTAGTTGGAAATAATGTTTAAATCACTAACGAAACCTTTACTTTTCAATGTGGAAAAATCATAACTGAGAAGATAGAAATTATATTTAGTGGAAAATAAATAACAGGGGAACAAATGTAACTAAGTTCATTTATAAATACTATACTATAGTAGTTGAAAAATATATTTCAATTATGAGAAACTTTCACCCCAGAAGAGCACCAACTTATTTATGCAATTTTCGTTCTTGCAATTGTAGTACAAAGGATAAAAGCAGGTGAATGAAATGCTTCATCACCACACACGTCTGGGGAGGAAGCATCACTAAATTTGAATACATTTACTTGATAAACGACTTCGCATAGTACGTCACGTTATCAAGAAAATGGCGATGACCATGTCGTGCTGGAAAACTACATTATTCTTGCTTTATACCTCTCTCATACAGTTTGGTGGGGAATCTTGTAGACTAATGGACAATGATATAATAGATCTCTCAGAATAAGTAAAGTCATTTCTTGGGGTTCGGTTTCCTTTAAAGGGAGTGGGTCTTCAGTTTCATGTTCAGAAGGCCATAATTCGCTGACACCAGATTTTGTGTATAAGTTTGCACGCAGCAAACCCGTTAGGCCTAACATGAAACCCTCCCTAGTAATTTCCGAGAGGGAAAAGTGAGATAATGACTCTACCATATGGGGGAGTGGATGGAAAATCAATGAAACGCATTACGTAAGCCCTGTTGGTCATAAAACTGAAACTGTAACAAAAACTGACTAATTCTGGTGACTATAACAACACCTGTCATTGGGTAAACACCCGAACGGTGTTGAATTCCTAATGGAGCCCACTCCTATGTTTAAAGAGTAGGTTGAGTTCTGGGGAGAGGTGAAAAATTATATGTAAGCGTTATCATTGTTATTATGTAAGTGTGGAAGAACATCAGAGAAGAAATGCTCCCTGAAAAGCTTGGCTCTTCAAGTGCCTTCATATTCTAAAAATGACAAGACAGTAACAGCTAAAAAAATGAGGCCCGATTTTTATGCCACATGTTGTTGTAGTCCCATAAACATCTTTCTGTGTATAATGCTTGTTACTTTACCACGACTGGGCCTAATTTTTTCATCAGTTCGATGATTTCAGAACTTACCGTGCCGGACACACCAATACTTACATGCTACATGATCAACTTTTTTCTGAATGATTCCACACCATTTCTTTCACAATGCAATCGCATGACCAGAACTCAACTTAATCCTTAATGTGCCAGATGTATGTTAAGATGAGTCAGACTGCCAAAATATAGAATATGTTTATCTCATGTATATACAGGAAACATGGGAAATGTACATCGGAAACTGGTCCTTAAGAATGTTAGGAATGTTACATGAGATAACAGTCAGCATCAGCCGGCTTCGGATAGTCGATCAATGAGATTTATATGAAAATTATATTTAAAAAATATAAATTCATTTTTTTGTTAACCTCCACAAAAAAAATCATGTTTTAACTTTTACTCCAGTTAGTATGAAAATCAGTCAAGCAAATGCATTAGAAATTAGAAATGTCAGTGTTTTGTTTGATTCAATGGCTTTTGCAGACATCAATTGCTTTTGCTCTAAAGCCTGTCTGCACTAGTTTGGTCAGGAGGGATTCGACCTCCCAGCTTGGTCACTGACAGGTGGTTTTCTCATCAAATCAGCTCTCAATTTATATAAGAAAAAGGGGATCATGGGGGACCAACGGGTACCGGTTAGTCATTGTTTGCTATATAGAGGGCGCAAGTAGCAAGAGATTGCATGTAACTATGTGTTACTGGTATTTTCAGAAAAATTGGCTGACTTTATTCTACGAAAAGGTATAAATGAGAAATTAAAAAGGTATTCTAAGGGATGTTATGATCTGATTGCAATTAAATATTAACTTTATTCAAACGTAATACATATTTCATATCATTATGGGAAGTGCCTCACTGTGTAAATCTATCTTTTTGCTCCTTCCTACCCCCCTCCCCCCTCCCCCCCCCCCCCCGAAACCTCAATGTAAAAATACAATTTATGATATAGACCGGTATATGGTAAAATTGCGGTTCAAGGGTTTGGGTGCAAAATATCCATTCAATATTGTTAAAATATTGCCTTCAGAGGTTTAGATGGCAATACTTCAACCTAAATTCGCAAATAAACACAGAAACCTATGCCCAAATGCTCAAAGTTAAAGTGCATTCACACAATCTATCCAGGCCGGATCGATATGATAATTTAACAAATATATCAATTAGTAGGCGGTTTCCCGGCAAAATTTGTGTCATCACGTATTAGTCAAAACATATTCTTTCACATGATTGGTAATAAGAGCTTCCATTTCATTTTTCAAGAGGGAGGCGTTTCCAAAACTGGTCTTTACCTTTAAAAATATAACATGAGCATGTGGAACAAAAGCATTTTTTTTTAGTATCAAAATATCAAGAAGCTCGTTAAAATGGGTTAAGTGGATTGGGTGTACAAAATAAATTCAGGGTCATCTGAGTCACTGTACTTTCGTTCTATACACGCACGCATACTTAACAAACTGAAATTACTTTAAAAAAGAATAAAACTCGGAAACATATCTGTTATCTTTCCTCTTTAACTTGGTAAATAGCATAATATTTATCTAACCATGGTGAGTTTTGTATTTACAAATTAACAAAATAAATATATGTAATACCCTCAGGCGCGTACGCAGGATTTTTTCTAGGGGGGGGGGGGGGGGTTTAACATTTATGAATCGGGCCAAAAATTTCGCAACGACTCAGCCAGCCGCTGAATAAGGGGGGGGGGGGGGGGGTAAGAGGACACTTTTTTTTTTGGTCCCAAAAAAATCGCAACGACTCAGCCGACCGCTGAACAAGCGGGGGGGGGGGGGGGGGGGGGGGGGGGGGGGGGTAAGAGGACACTTTCTTTTTTTTTGGTCTCGAAATTTGAAAATTTGACATTTTGCTCCGTTGGGGGGGGGGGTAAGGTCACCTTTTTTAGGTCAACTATGGGAGTATTTTTTTTTATAATTAAAAAAAAAAAAAAAAAAAAAAATCCAAAGGTTTTTTTTTTTTTTTTTTTTTTTTTTTTTTTTTTTTGGGGGGGGGGGGGGTTTACACACATAAAAATACCAAGGGGGGGGGGGTTTAACCCCCCTGCGTACGCGCCTGAATACCTCTAATATTGACATATTCAGTCCTTCACTCTAATAACAGGAGATAGATATGCATGTCTATGTCAAAATCTGTTACCTCTTTAATGTTTTCAGCAGTCTTTCACTCTAACAAAAAGACATATATAAACATGTATATCTCTTATCTAAGAAATATACACTTTAATGTAATTTGTATTGATTAAAAAATGGATCATCTGAGTCAATGTACTTTCGTTAGTTGCACGCACGCATACTTAACAAACTGTAATTATCTTATGAAAGAACAAAACTAGGATCGGAAGCATATTTTGTTATCTTCCCTTTCGGGTAAAGAGCATATAACTGTATAATTTTAAATTACTATGATGAGATTTTTCATTCACATATGACCAAAAAAAAAATCATCTCCCCCTAACTATAATAAACAGATATTGTATATATAAATTTATCTATTACCTAAGAATTTCGCACTTCTTTGTAATTTGTATTTATTTTTTAAAGTTTCCGGAAACACAATCCAAGGGCAAGAAATCTTTCACCTGTATAAAATGGCTACACGAATAAATTTAACATTAATGTCTGAAATACATGTCAACATTTTGTAGAATTTGTTTCTTGGTGTAATTGCATTATTTCAAGACTTAAGTAATTATGTCAATTAATAATGTTCACTATAACGTATAAGGAATATATTATGTGTGCGGTATACGCCTATACAATTCACTCAAAATGTAAACAAAATTACAAAATTCGATTTCACTATAAATGATAAAAGTATATACAGTCAAATCTGTCTATAGCGACCGCCCAAGGGAGACAAGAAAAGTGGTCTTTGTACAGACAGGTTCCTTTAGTACGTGTTTCAATGAGAAACCATCTGCAAGGAAAACATAAAAAATGTGGTCTTTGTAGACAGGTGGTCACTAAGGCATGTGTGTACTGTATGGGGGGGGGGGGTATTTGATTTGATTTGATTTTCTTCTGCATGCATATAAGTACACAGTTTTTTTTATAACAATAATAATTACTTTTCTGACATTGAATCATAAATAAGCAAATATATATGACAATAATTATTTTCAAAAAAACGAAATGATAAATTGTCATCAATACTAAATATTTTCGAATATTATAAAAATCATTTGCTTAAGAAGGACTGTCATTGTCAGCAAATTGCTTTATAATACGACAGCCCCAGCCAAAACTCATGAAATAGATTAACACATTTATTCAGCAGTACATCATTGATCGTTGATGGTGAGGTGATTACAATGTTTCTCGGTTTTTATCTCCATTTCCCTTTCTATTCGATACTAAGAATTCCCATATACTGTAATCCGTTTCATTTACTTTCGTGTTTAGAAGTTATGCAATGATTCGAGATGTGACGTATATCAGATTAAAGTATTCAAGTAGAAGCGCATCCCGTTACGAAGAAAAGTAGGCACTGCATTTATCATTCCGCTGCCATATAAGGGTCGCCCGTCCGCGCAGTAAGACAGACCCTGCAATTTTTACATATTTACAATGCATAGCATTGAGGAGGTATGAAAGACATGCAGGGTCCCTCTCGTATGAATCAATAGACATGCGTATATACAGACAGACTAATTAGGGATCTCTTTAACAAAGAACCAAGATGAAAGCATAGAAACTCCAGTGTCCTTGGGAAGGGCGCCTTCTTTTGTCAGACTCTCTCTAACTGTCATTATCCGATTAGAGGCATTGTGACGAAACAGTGACGTAGTGATCACCCATGTTGACATGAGGAAGTTTGTAATTATCGGAAATTTACCTTGGTTTAATTTGTTCAAATGCAACTTACTGTGATTACCTTGAACATTTTGATTTCTCATTATAGCCTGCCACTAGTCTGCAGGCTCAGACTGCAATTTGACACTTAGCCATAACTCCTAAAGCCTTGAGCGTAACCTACGGTAGCTCTGTCAGTCTATACATGCACCTTTGTGATAGGGTCCATGGTCTCTGGCTGTGTCTGGAGCAGCCTAAGTACATAGCCTATGACAAATTTCATCAGCATAGTCTCACAGTGAGACACTGTTACTCACAACGACTGACACTAGGGTTTTCGCCTACAAACCAGCCTATATATATACCGCCATCACCGCGCAGTGATGTACCAATTTAACATCACCTATACATCATCCGGAAGGCTGTCCGATTTCTCCCCTCTGATGATCTTAATTTATTTAAGACAATATGATTATTGCCAAACAAAACTATCCCCTAAAATCAAGCGGACAGTGACTTAAAGCCCCACTGCACTAGTTGAGCCAGGAGGGATTAGACCTTCTAGCACACAAAAAAAAAACGGAACTAAGTATGGTGAGTAAAAATCGTAGCTCACTCATTCAGTCGAGAGAATATATCTAATAAATGCATTATTTTACACATTTGGTGAATACACCACCTTTCTCTTAGTGAAATTTTACACACATGATATTTAAAATGAGTATGTGACCCGATTATTTTCTCGATGAGTCTTTTTACTCATTAAAGTACATGTAAATATATATTGGATGAGTATTCTCAAACTTTAGTGACCGAATGAGTAAAATTATTCACTAGTGTGTAAACTGGCTTTTTGCTCCCTAATATGTCACAGACTCTTTATTCGTTGGATGAGTAAAACAAACCAACAACCTCAGCCTCTTTGAAGCTGTATGTGTACTCGTCTTAGGAGCTATCTTACTCTTTGCATGCGTTTAAATATTTCGCTGATGAATATTCGTACGCGTTCGTGATCGTACGTACGTACCCGATCGTCACGTTTTTAACGGCCGACAAGCCACAGAAGAAGTGTAAGTAGATTTGATTTTTCTTAATTTTGAATCAGTTAGTAGTAAGGGGATCCCTTGAATTTTATTCAGACTTTTTCTAAAACAAGTTAGGGCTACCGATTAGATCTAGTGCTGAAATTTGGAAGCTCTTCTTGTGCACGACCGAAGTATGTGGAGTGCATGGCGAAGGACTTTCATTTTTACAGTGACAAACATACAAACTCACAATGTTACTTCATAATCTCGTTCGAGAATATATGGAAACCCGCCCGCGCATGCAAATTTTCTTAGTGCGAACACTAGGATTTCGTCGCACAGAATCCGTCGAAATCTCCGCAATCGAACGTTATTCGATTTATATTTGATAAAAATTTGTTGATTGGACCTCGTTCTTTATTACAACACGTCAATTTTGTATTTTTGTGAATCATCTTGGTGGTTTTTTATCGTATTTCTCGACATGGAAATACATGGTTTTGACTCTGCCGTGACCGGCACCACTGACGGCACCACTGCCGACAGCTCCGGCGCGGCCGGGAAGGATCAGCGGCAGAAAAGGGGCCGTAAGAACGGCGATATAACCTGACTGACTGAGTAATTGATGCATTACTCACTAGTTGAGTTGGAGCGATTTACTCACAACATTAGGTTAAATAACTCACTTATTTAAAATACTCATTTGCCATGTCACTATAATGTCAAATTAATAAAACTCATTCCTGTGCGTTATTAAACTAAATTTAATGAGTTAATGCATTCAGTTAAGTGTGTCACTATAGTGTCAAAATTTATTTGCCTATTTGAGTAAGATTACCCAAATATTTCTTTGTGTGCATGGTCACTGACAGGTGGTTATCTCATCAAACCAGCTCTCAATTAACATCAGAAAAGGGGGGTCATGGGGGACTAATGGTCACCGATTATACATTGTTTGCTATATAGAGGGCGCAAGTAGCTATAAGTAGTGAAGTGGGGATTTAAGGCAACTAATCCTAAACATAGATCTACCTAACCCATTCTCCAAACATCTACCCCGGAAAATTTACCTTTTCTTATATAAAGAGTTACGATTAGTCGCAACTTATTCGCGAATGATATCAATTGCAACTATGTACATAGGAGATAGGATACTACAAACTTGCGATTGATTTGAATCAATCGCAACTCTTTATAAGACGGGGCCCAGGACAGATAACTTCCAAAGAACTACTCCGGACTATAAGCTTTATCCAGTATAATATATACCTTGAAAAGGGGAAATTATTGATTGATTGATATGGTATTTATTATATAATTCCCATGGCAGCCCAAGGGCTGAATTGCATGGAGTTTACAAGGTAAAATAAGCAAAACTTGTCGTACAGATCTATACTTAAAAACGATGTCATATTCATGCAATAATAAGGTGAGAAACAGAGAAAGAGGAAGAGAGATAAAGAAAGAGAGAGTGATAAAGAGAGAGGGAGAAAAGGAGAAACGAGACAGGAGAAACAAAGGTATTGAGGCAGAGGTGATACAGTCAAGATTGAGAAGAGATTGTTAATTACATAATAAGTTAGTTGACTAATTAACCAAATAGGTAATAAAAAGAGCAATGAATACTCTTTGAAAATGAACTCAAATTAATTTCATTTCACATTCCATTTCATTCAATGCGCACTAACCCTCTAATACCGCAAGAAAGATGTGTTGATTAGAACTCCGTATACAATTATATGGATTTTTATTTCTAACACAAATTTACGGTCTGGCACAGCATGAATGAAATATTGAATTGCCTTCTTCCGAGTAATTTCCGACAGGTAGAAAACGATTGAAAACCCCTAAAATTGAATAAAGGCGAAAAGGTTACTACATTCGGGTTACATCAGTCTCTCGTCCTTGACAATTCACAAAGAGAGGAAACAACTTGGAGTAAGAACTTGGAATTTGAGATTTTCTCCCGAGAGAAATCGGATGTAATTATATCAGTATCATACCAAGATTTAAAAATAAAGTTGTGTTCTGGTCATGCGATGGCATTGTGAGAGAAACGGTGTGGAATCGATCAGTAAAAAGTCGATCATGTAGCATATGTATGTAGTGTACTGCAAGGTTCTGGAATCATCAAAATGATAAGAAATTTGGCCCAGAAGCGGTTACAAGCACTGTACACAGAAAGATGTTTATGGGACTACACAAATATGTGGTATAAAAATGAGGCATACATTTTTAAGCAGTTACATTTTAAATTTAGAACATAAAGGCATTTGAAGAGTCATGCTTTTCAGGGAACTTTTTTCTCTGATGTTCTTCTACACTTGCATAATAACAATGAAAACGCTCACAAAATATTGTTCACCTCTCCCCAGAACTCAGCCTTCTCAACAGTGTATAATGAGTTCAAAAACTGTGCAATTGCCCCATGTGAGGATCGAACTCACGACCTTCAGATTATGACACTGACGCGCTGCCTACTGCGCTAACGAGGCTGCTTTTTAATTATCTTGAAATATAATTAGATTGCATGCTTAACCGGCCTAAGTGTTAGCTTAGATGGTTGTCTATTTTCATTCAATATGTTCCACTGGTATCACAAAACAGTCACAAAATTAGTCACATTCATGATTAATTTATTTCAGGCTATTTATTTTCCTGTTCTTTGATACTGTTGGTAGAACGTTCCAGGCTTATTTGATACGAAATTGTCTTTATTTGCCATAAAATTATTCAAATTCAGGGACAAATTCAGTATTTTTTTGAAAATCTGAATGTAATTTCTAGTAGATGTAATGGCGAAAGATAAACTTCTCAGAGATATAAGGAGATTAAGAATTTCAGAATTAGAAATTAGAGAATTAGAATTAGAGTGTAAGTAACTTTTATTTAATCATTATTTATATTGATCATAATATGAATTGGACAATATATTACCGAAGTAAAAACAAAAATTGTTGCCAGATTGTCAGGTACCCATTTTGGCCTAAATATAGATGGAAAGAGGTAAACGCGAGTTGATGTCTTGCCATTGGTTGGGGGTTCGAACCCTCAACCCAGACCGTTGATTGATAGTCAAGTGAATAAACCACTGAACCACGACATCCCCCACATTATCGTTTTCAGCATATTGGGCAGTGGAGAATTTTTTGTATACATTAATACCAAGCAGTAGGAATAAAGAAGAAATCAGAATTACCATTGGCATTGAACAATTTCCTGCGAAATTTATTTCCATTAAAAAAATAAGACACCATTCCCTTTTAGGCGGCAAGATGAAAATAATTCAGGTAAGTTAAAATGACTGCAAAATTAAAATAGAAAAGAAAGAGCGATGGGGTGATCGCTCCAATATCCGGGTCATTTCTTTCTGAAGCACACGAGGGCGTATCGCCTTACAAGAAATGGGACTCCATTATGTTTTTGTTTTCTGATCTCAACGTTTTTAGCTTTTATGGCGTGAATATTATGATTGGCACGTTGTTTTCGAACATGATACCGATATAAATCATGCAAGATTTTTGTTAGTTTTCTGTGGAGATTGTGACAAATGACAAAATGTAACAATAAAGCACAAAATTAGGTGATACACATTTTAACCAAATGATCCATTTAACTGAATTACATGGCGATCGAGCTTTTTCAGTAAATGCCCCTATCCTTTGGAATAAATTACCAGCGCATATTCATAATACTCATTCTCTTGACTTCATGAATGCTATTCTGCAGTTGTGAGTCGGTCAAAGGAGGTGCACACCATCTTATTCTTTGTTCGTTTGATCTTTTGTTTGATCTTATGTTTGATCTTATGCATGATTTATTGAATAAACAACAGATTTATATTTGTTGTGTTTATTACAAGTTTTAGTTGGTTATGTTTAAGTCAGACAGTGGTGCGCTTAGAAACACCCATTGTCTGACTTAAACATAACCATGGTGGGTTTGTGCGGTTATGTATTTTTAAAATAAATTATGTCATATTTTCATAATTGTTTATTCCTTTTTGTACTTTATTATCTTTTAAATTTTCTATATTACATTTAATGTTCAATGAAACGTATTTTACCTTCATCAAGGGTGGTCGTCTCGACAAATCCACATGTTTTTTTATGGCCACCCAATTCCAATAATGCTCCATCTTATGTTGTTATCTGATGTATCACTTTATAGTTTTATAATTTTACCTTATTTTGTATTATTGATCGACTTATACTCTTATTCTGTCATGATTGTATTCTGTTTTGTATATTTTATTGGAATTGAATAAAATGAACTTGAACTTGAACTAAAACTTGTAATAAACACAACAAATATAAATCTGTTGTTTATTCAATAATAAATTTTATTTATTATATATTATTATTATTTTGATATGGAAATTGAATATGGTCATGTTTTATTTCCATGTCTGCATGTGTCGTGAGTTAATTGTCTTGGAAACTCATGAATACAAAAAAGTGACAGATCAGTAATGCTTTAAAAGTTAGTGTAGAGTAAGGGTTTAATTAAGTTCAATACGTTTGAAGTATATATGCGTGTGGATAAAACTATATTACATTAGAAAAGGGCAAATATGTATTTGTCATGATGAATTAGACGAGGATGTTTATAATGATAATAATGGTAATAAAAATAGTTATAATACTAATGATAAAACATGATAATGATAATAAAAATGGGTACTTGTATTGCGCTCACGTCTGTCAGATTTGACACTACACAGTAGTGCTCCAGGTTTATCATGGCTGCCATTATGGCGATCTAGCGTTTCAAGGAATTAATTCATTCCAGGTACATATTTACCGCACCTGGGTCAAGGGTGGCAAATGTAGATTAATGTATTGCCAGAGGACGGTGCCGCGGCGGGACTCGAACCGCGAACCATGTGATCCACAGTCCGGTGTATACCACGATACCTCATGGAGAAGAATATTTATCGCAAACATAATCAATGACTTATGAGTGTTATAGTTGATCTGGTTAAGGAATGGTCAAAAAGAGAAATCGTAAAGGTCAGCGGGAAATGTAATGATGATCCGTTGATATTTGGAAAAAGACTCATATTTTCTTCTTGATTGCCTAGTTAGTCTGAATGCGACCTGATAACATTAATTATAGAGCAAAAAAGGGAGATAAAATTAATTTCAACGAAAACAGATATTAGGTGTAGGTGACATTAAGAATTGATCTTAATCATGCTATGATACCACACGATCCGGTAACTTTGTCTCAGATTCTGAAACAAAATCCTGGATTAAGGTAATGCTGCAATGATCATTATAAACCTTTAGGTCAGTCAGGAACCCCATGACTTTTACAAGCCGATCGCCTGTCTGATTATCAAGATATTAATGATTAGAAATCGAAAGCAAATTTTGCGTTTGCCAAACGGTTTTCATAACACTACAGTCTATAGGGGAAAATGAGTATGGTAAAACTGGTCACTCAATTTTTTTAAATACTTTTTTGAGGCACTTCACGATCATTTTTAAGCGCAATTTTGTAGGGCTTCAATATTACACCATATAACAGACACTGATAACAGGTAAGGCCATGCATCTCAGATTTAACATTGTTGCGATGTCTTTAAGAAATGGTCAAAGAGAGAAATTGGAAAGGTCAGCAGGAAATGTAATGATGATCCGTTGATAATACGAAAAAGACTCATATTTTCTCCTTGATTGCTTTTTAGTCTGAATGCGACCTGAAAACATTAATTACAAAGCGAAAAAAGGAGATAAAAATGATATCAACGAAAACATCTATTAGGTTACTTTAAGTGACATTAAGAATTTATCTTAAGCATGCTATGATACCACTGTCTCAGATTCTGAAACAAAATCTTGGATTTCGCTCGTGCTGCAATCATAATTATAAACCTTGAGGTCAGTCAGGAACCCCATGACTTTTACAAGGCGATCGCCTGTCTGATTATCAAGACATTTATTATTGGAAATCGAAATCAATTTTTCCGTTTTTATAACACTACAGTCTATTAGGAAAAATGAGTATGGTAAAACCGGTCACTCAAAGATTTTTCCCTTTTTAGGCATTTCATGATCGTTTTGAATTTTAGATAAAATATATTTAGATAAAATATTTATAGATAAAACATATTTCAATTAAATATTTTAGATAAAATATATTTAGATAAAATAATAGATTGATAAAGATACAAAGATAAGGATCCGATTCTTGATATTAACGGCAATTTAGAAAAATCAGACAAACTTAATAGATTTCTACTAGCTTTGAGCCATATGTCAACAGTTAGTGTTTAAAATTCTTGGCCGATAGATTAATAATTCAATCGAAAGGACTCACAGTGCGAACGCCAAAATTAGTAAAGTAAAACTGAATAAATAGAGGGTTATAATCAATCCAAAGAGTTAAACTTCTAACTCCTTCATCTAACAGAATTTTGTATTTAAATATTCTCAGTAAGACGGATAATGTAAAAAGGGAACATGTCTATATAATTATCTTCATCATCATCAACATCATTACTATCATGACCAGGCGCGGATCCAGGGGGGGGGGCCGAGCGGGCCTTGGCCCCCCCCCCCCCCCCCCCCCGCAAAAAAAAGAAAAAAAAAAAAAAAAGAGAGAAGATAGGAAAAGAAGGGAAAGGGAAAGAGGAGAGAAGGGAAAGAAAGAAGAGGAAGAAAAAAAGAAAAGGGGGAAGAAGGAGATCGGGGGGCCGAAAGGGCCTTGCCTCCCAGGCTGTTGACCCCCCCCCCAATCAAAAAATAAGAGAGAAGGAAGGAAAGGGAAAGAAATGACAAAATTTCCGAGATTTTTCCTCACTTTTTAGTAAATACGTTTGTATGTGTTTGTTGGAGAATGAAAAATTACTAAATTTACAGCCAGGCAAGAAATATGATTCTTGAGATTCCTACATGTCAGGCCCGAGGTGGGGCGGGGATTGGGAGCCTCGAGCTCCCTTCCCCCCCCCCCCCCCCCACTTTTTTGAAAAAGTATAATAAGAAATAAAATAGAATGAGAACAAGAAAGAAAAAATGGTTAACTGCCAGTGTTAAAAATCAATGAGGCATCTAAATATGCTCATCTGACCGTGATTAAATGCCTAAAATGTCCCTGGATTCCACCTAGGACCCTACGGCGGGCCCTTAGATGCTCATCTGACGGTAATTTAATGCCTAAAACCCCTGATTTTTGGGGGCTCCGCCCCCTGGAACCCACGCCAAATAGTGACCTGCCAGTCATAAAATAATAAGGTATAAACAAAAATGCTCATCTGACCTTAATTAAACGCCTAAAACCCCTGAGCTTCCGGGGCCGGCTCCGCCACCTCGACCCCACCAGGGGCCCTAAGGCGGGCCCCTGAATGCTTATCTGACCGCAAATTATTGCCTTAAACCCCTGAGCTTGCGGGGTCGGACAAGGTATCAAAATGTGTTTATCTGACCGCAGGCGCGTAGCCAGGGGGGGGGGGGCGGTCCCCCAAATCGGAAGAGGACGTAGGAAGAAAAAGGAGCAGACAAAGAACACCTGAATTCAGACGAGGATTAAGAGTCGAGAACTGTACAACGAATCGTCTTCTTTCGAATGATTTATTGAAACGTAAAAGCTTCCGCGCTTAGCGCGGGAGGGGGGGGGGGAAACTGAATTCAGACGAGGATTAAGAGTCGAGAACTGTACAGACAATCGTCTTCTTTTTCTCATAATCTTGTCAAACGTCAAAGCTTCCGCGCGAAGCGCGGTAGTGGGGAACCTGAATTCAGACGAGTATTCAGAGGCGAGAACGGTAATACGAATCTTTAATGATTTAATGAAACGTAAAAGCTTCAGCGCTTCGCGCGGGATGGAGGGGAAACTAAATTCCGACGAGGATTATTTTCGAGAACGGTACAACAAATCGTCTTCTTTCTCTAATGATTTAATGAAAAATTAAAAACTTCCGCGCTTCGCGGGGGGAACCTGAATTCAGACGAGGATTAAGAGTCGAGAACTGTACAGCCAATCGTCTTCTTTCTCTCATAACATTATGAAACGTAAAAA